>CM035167.1:97479998-98079998 GCA_020205615.1 Panax quinquefolius | reverse complement strand
TTTCACCTAACTCCATTGAGATGTCGCTTTTGACAAACTAACCAGTAGACACATTATCCGATCTTTGATTTCTACCAAGGATCTTGAGGAATGCATCGGGATCTTGATCAGCACTGTTCCATGTCAGTCTTCTTGTCAGACATGACTTTGCTCTATGATCTATTGTCTTAGAGAGTAATGAGAATCGTAGAGTAGAGCTCTACGTTTTTCTCTACTATCTGCTCTACAAATAAGTACTCTACAATGCTTGGGCAGATTTAGTAGACTTCTCTTGCATTCTTCGAATCCTTCAGCAGCTTTACGATGTCGAAGACAGCTCTACAATCTTGTTATCTCTTCGCAACCTTACAATACCAGTTGTTGCTCTCGATCTCTAGACTACTCTATGAACTAAATTAACCTTTATAAATGGGTAAAGTATCTTTACATGTTAGTTTTTGCATAACTATTCTTGAGATTCTTTACAAGTAAGATTATACTCATCATCATTAAAGTATGTCCTATGATCAGCCTTGACTTACTCGATCTTGAACTTGTCTTCATGACTTATGAGAGAGAGCTTTATGATCATCTTTACTTTCAACTCTATGACTTCGCAAACTCTTCTTTACTCTGATGGTTCTACGAACTTATAGATTGCTCTGCGACACAGATTTCACACTTTGAACAGGCAGAATAATTGTACGAGTTATTCTTTACTCAACAGTCCTTGTCTTGAGCTTTACAAGAAGACTTAAGAATACTTTGTTCAGTCCTCATAGTACGATCGTTTCATAGTTCCACAATTTTTCTACATATTATGACCGAGGCAAGAGCTCTGCGATTCATCAATCTGTTTCTCTATGAAAGATGAGTCAACTTTGCGATCAAAGATGATTCTACGAATAGGCAGAGTTAGTCTACTATTTTCTTGATACTGATGTACGATTTACTTGTTCTATTATCTATACATTTTCTCAACATATCAACCTAACAAGTTTGATCATTCTAATTCTAAGTTCTTATACATTATGTTATCATTAAGGACTTTACAAAACTTACTTGTAAAAATATACATTAATCATAATGTTTTATAAACACTTAGATTACTCTGCTAATAATTGCTGCAAGCATGAAGAAGTAACTCTGCGATTGATTCTATCTATTATATATAAAATCAATCATAAGATCAATCTAACAACCTTGATCTTTTCTATTCTAAGTCCTTGTACAATATGTTTCTCAAATAAGTTCTTTACAAAACTTATTGATTATAAAATATACTTTAAGACACTGTTAATCATTAATTCAAATGCACAAGCTCTGTCTATTGTTCATTATTAATTAAACAACCCATATTTATCATCAACTCACATTCAACACATAGTCATAATCATCATTACACCAGCACATTCATCACATAACCACATAATCACATTTTCATATCATCACATTCATTATCAAATCACATAATCACATAAACATATATAAATACACAATCACACATAAGCACGTAAACATATATAAATAAACATTCCCACATAAGCACGTAAACATATATAAATACACAATCACACATAAGCACGACATATATAAATACACAATCACGCATAAGCACATAAGCATATAACCACATAGACATTTACACAATCATAGTAATCATCATCAAATCAAACAGACTTCAACAATTTTTAAGCTTATGTTGATTTTTCCTTTTCTTCACTCATATTATATTTCTTAGTTTCTGTTGTTGTTGGTTGAATTTTCGCTGATGTTGGCTGAATTAATTTAATCTGATAGAGGAGACCAAGAGAATTAAATTGAACCCAAACATTGTAGCAACAGCTAAGTGGGCATGAGGACAGTTTGGTAATTACGGTTGCCATTAGAAGGAATGTAACTGCTGCTACAAGTGTAGCGATAGGGGAAAAATACTTCAAATTTAGGTAATCCATTATCACGATCAACGGTTAGGATCATGGTTGCTGAAATAGTATATTTAGTAATCGATTACCACGTGTGTGTGTGTGTGTGTGTGATTTTATATATATATAATTGGTCCGGATATTAAGCTTACTATTTATCCAACATACCTTGCATACCCCCCTTTAGCGACCAGACCTAGGGATGGCGATTCATTCAAATCACTATATATAGAACAACTGTCGTTTGTAGTGTTTAGCGACGAATCAAATCGTCGCCCCGTCCGTCGCTAAAGGGGGTTTGCAAGGTATGTTGAATAAAGGGTATGCTATTGATCCTATATATATATATATATATATATATATATATATATATATATATATATAGCTAGCTAAGACTACTTAATAAAACGATGCGCTTTTATATAAAATTTATAATTAATTTTTTTTTAATAAAACCTAAAATGGAAAATTACTTAACCTTAAAAGTAAAACTATGTTATTTTGTTAAGTAGTCTTAGCTAAGCTTGGCTAAGGCATGCCTTAAATAACATTTTCCCATATCTATACTTCTATACTTCTATATATATATATATATATATATATATATATATATATAGTATATGAGGCCTGATCAGTCCGGACTCTGAATCGCACCAAAAATTAGGACTTTTTTTTTGCTTTTTTTTAAAACAACTAAAATAAATAAATATGGAACTTGAATTTTTACATAATACAGTATTTTTGGTGTGATTTGGATACATATAACAAAACATTTTTGGTGTGATTTTTTGGTATAGGTATCCAAATCACGCCCAAAATATTGTATTATGTAAAAATTCCAGTTCCATAAAATATTAAAAAAAAATTAGTTGTTTTAAAAAAAATCAAAAAAATCAAATAAAAATAAAGGTCCGAATTTTCTCTCCGTCCGAGTCCTGGACCGATCAATATATATATATATATATATATATATATATATATATATATATATATATATATAACTTAGTTAAGACTACTTAATAAATCGATGTAGTTTTATATAAAATTTATAATTAATTTTTTTAATAAAAACCTAAAATGGAAAATTACTTAACCCTAAAAATAAAACTATGCTATTTTATTAAGTATCATCTAAGCTTGGCTAAGGCATTCTTGAAATAACATGTTTCCATATCTATACTTCTATACTTATATATAACAAGTCAATTGAAGTTTTTATCCAAATTAATTTGGTTGTTCATTTTAAGGGTAATTTAGTCATCACCTTATAATTTTTAAATACAAATTATATAATAATAATAATAATAATAATAATAATAATAATAATAATAATAATAATAATAATAATAATAATAATAATAATAATACATGTTCAAATACAATGAATATAATTATTATTTCATATCTATATGCATGAATCTCACAATAAAGCAAAATAAAAGTTATAAAAAAACATTAATGTCAACTTGCTTAGGTATTTCTTTTTAATGTATTATACAATTATAAATATGATGTTGATATAAATTATATTATGTCAATAAAAGAATATCAAAATTTTGTGAAAAAAAATTATATATATAAATTAGTCCATCTCGGCGTATTATCAAACTTGTATATATGAATCCTAGAAACTATATTCTAATTTTAGTAGCTTTTTTATTTTAATCTTAATTTTGAAGACCATTATCAAGTATTAGATCCAACGACAAGATTGTAATCAGCACAGTGACCATTGACCTTTGAGCAATACAAAAATTGAAATTTGGCATTGTTATCTTACCATAAATTTCTAAGCATAACATGTTAATCCTGCTTATATTATAAACTTACAAAATTTATTTATAAAAATATAATTCTCGCTAAAACTAAAATGATACGCTTTACGAGTCCATACAAATAATCAATTTTTTCTCATCTTGTACAAGATTTAACAGGTATTTTTTTTCTAGAAAAGGTGCATAAACGGCATTCTTAAAGTCATTTCACATAGTTATCATCGTACTATTAAATGTATTTTAAACCCTGTCTTTATTATTCTGTTGGAACATCCTATCGGTGTAAATTTTGCTTGACCTGGTTCCGTTATTATTATTCTGTTGGAATAACCTGTCTATGCGAAGTACCGCATGCATGGTTATTTCTTTTGTTATTCCATTCTTTATTATACTCAGTTGCTTAAAGTTTTGACTTTTATACTCCATGAAATTAGTAGAATATCTTTGATATTTGCGCTTCATCCAGTATCTTTTCATGGAAATATTCTTCTGATCATTCTTGAATTTTACTCTACAAAGCGATTGATCATGTTGACAGGTTTGGACATTATTAGTTCTGGATAAATTAATTCTTGAACTTGTTTTATTTAATTCTTATATCATTGTCATCATCCTCATGTTTATATTATGTTGAAAGTCATCCAGTGGCTGTAGTGCATAGATGGACTTGGTATGATTATGACCAGGGGATTATTCGATTGTAATCATGACCGTAATGTTACAAATGATGTGGTAAAGTTATCATTGGCCCGTAGTGCATTAATGGACGATTGTTGGCATGATCATGACCATTAATGAATACACGAATGTCCTTGGTCAGTAGTGTATGGATAATTTGTGGTCGTGATACTAAAGAATATCCTTGGTTGTAGTGCATGGATAATTTGTGGTCGTGATACTAAAGAATATCCTCGGCGTGAGTGCGAGGGGTGATTCGATGATGTGGATTATTTATTAAGTCGAGTCCCAAAATGATAAAAGTCATGAAAACCTTTTAAATCATAAAAGATAGTAGATTTTATTCTCTACTTGACTCTTTTAATGGATTGCTTATTCATTGCAGATTAAACTTGATGTTGTTATATTTTATCAGTTTAACACTGTTGAAGGCTAACGATAATTTATTCTGCATTATCTTAGTCATAATATTTCTTATTGGGCTAGTTGAGCTCACCCTTTCTTTCATTGTTCTCTTCAGGAAATGAGAACATAGCAGGGACTAGTCGGGGAACGGAGTGACGGTCCAGAGGATAGCATTAGTAGTCCTCACTATTTTGTGAAATAGTGTGTTAATAATTATAATGAGGACTCCTTTTGAGTTTGTATAATCTCTAGTAGACAATAATTGTATTCAAACTCATAGTTATGTTTTGTCGTATTGTACACGACAGTTGTATTAGTAAGTTGTATTTGAATTTTGTACCATGTAGCTGACGACCCAAGATGGGTGATGTATACCTAATTTTGGGGGCGTTTGACAAAACATTATGGAGTAAATAAAGATGAATTTTCTATAAATATTATTTTTGAATATTATGGAGTAAATTTGATATAATGTTATAGTTGTGGGTAATATTTATAAATTTTGCAAAGTAAGCAAGTTGTTATAAAATATTCGTTTGGTCGGGGAATATTCTTTTTGTCGGGAAATATTCGTACGACGGCACAATAATTGGTGGACCCCACAACAAAATTATTGTCGGATTGAGAAAACGACAAAAATACTTTATGAAAATAACGGCAGAGGTGTTACCGTTAAAACCGTTGAACTACCGTAGTAAAAGTACAAAGAATACGTCGTGTGGTTGCATAAGTAGCACACGCTTATTGATTATTGATGCTTACGTGAGAAGTCACTTAGCTATACTCAATTATTACTTCTGATAATTCTTCGCATCATATCTCTTATATTATTAATTCAATTATTGTCACAAAGATCATCATCGTATAATATGTTATGTTATTAATTGAGACGACAAGTTATAAATGATTAATAATTGTTGAAAGATTAAATATGTGTTGATTAAAAATAAAATGATTTGTGGTAATATTTATTCAATCCTTGATGTATATAAAGAGTCTATTATAAGACGTTTGTGGTAAGTTTGGTTATTTTATGGGGGGGGGGGGCCATATGTCATCATCTAAGAGTCTCTTCGTCACAAGCACATAAGCATATAAGCACATAGACATTTACATAATCATAGTAATCATAATCAAATCAAACAGACTTCAACAATTTTAAAGCTTATGTTGATTTTGCCTTTTCTTCACTCATATTATATTTCTCAGTTTCTGTTCTTGTTGGTTGAATTTTCGTTGATGTTGGCTAAATTAATTTAATCTGATAGAGGAGACCAAGAGAATTAAATTGAACCCAAACATTGTAGCGGCAGCTAAATGGGCATGAGGACAGTTTAGTGATTGTGGTTGCCATTAGAAGGAATGTAACTACCGCTACAAGGTGTAATGGCAGGGAAAAAAATACTTCGAATCTAGGTAATCCATTATCAAGATCAACAGTTAGGATCATGGTTGCTGAAATAGTATATGTGGCAACCGGTTACCACGTGTGTGTGTGATTATATATATATATATATATATATATATATATATATATATATATATATATGAACTAGGATCTGTCCAGGACTCTGGACAAGCTTAAAATACGGACCCAAATTTATTTTGTTTTTTTTAATTTTTTTTTTAAACAACTAAATTTTTTTTTTAACTTTATGGGCTGAATTTTTTATATCTGATGTTTTAGGCATGATTTGGATACCTATAACCAAAATGTATGTATATACCAGACAGATCGCATATACATGTTTTGTTATATGTATCCAAATCACACCCAAAACATTGTATTATGTAAAAATTCAAGTTCCATAATTTTTTATTTATTTTTTTAGTTGTTTTAAAAAAAAGCAAAAAAAAAAGAAGAAGGTCCGGATTTTGGTCCGGTCCGAGTCCGGACCTGATCCGGCCTCATTATATATATATATAATCAGTCCGGATATTAAGCTTACCATTTATCCAACATTATATATGTATTATGTCAATAAAAGATTATCAATTTTTTGTGAAAAAAAAATTATATATATAAATTATTCCATCTCTGGCAAGGGCTATAAAACTTGTATATATGAATCCTAGAAACTATATTCTAATTTTAGTAGCTTTTTTATTTTAATCTTAATTTTGAAGACCATTATCAAGTATTAGATCCAACGACAAGATTGTAATCAGCACAGTGACCATTGACCTTTGAGCAATACAAAAATTGAAATTTGGCATTGTTATCTTACCATAAATTTCTAAGCATAACATGTTAATCCTGTTTATATTATAAACTTACAAAATTTATTTATAAAAAATATAATTCTCGGCTAAAACTAAACAGATACGCTTACAGAGTCCATAAACGGCATTTTTAAAGTCATTTCACATAGTTATCATCGTACTATAAATCTAATTTTTGTTTTAAACCCTGTCTTCCATATATAAATTTTTCAACATTTGAAACAAATCTTCACTCTTCAGAAAGGAACTACATAAAAGTACTTGCATAATTTGTCTGATGGGTTGTTTTCTTAATTTAATTCCCCTCTTGATTTATCTACTTGGTCTTCAGCTAAATACATCTGCTGGTACTTTTACTTACAAATGATTCTTTTTGCTTTTTTATTTTTATTTCTGTCTAGTTCATTATTATTTTCTTGATCTTTATGCAAAAGCTACTACAATTGGAGTGAACTATGGAATGCTAGGCAACAACCTCCCAACCCCAAAACAAGTTATAGAACTCCTAAAATCAAGAAACATAACGCGGCACGCCTCTTTTGCACCGCATCAAACTGTCCTACAAGCTCTAGAAAAAATAGGAATTGAAGTAATCCTCGGAACCTTGAACGAGGATCTCGAAAATCTTGGAGCTGACAAATCATATGCTGTGAATTGGATCAACAACTATGTAGTTCCGTATTCAGACACAATAAAGTTCCGGTGCATTTTAGCTTGGAATGAAGTAATCCCAAGTGATTTAGCAGTTCATGTTTTTCCATCCATGACAAATTTGAATTCTGTCCTAAGGGATTCAAATTTGGGAGAAATCCCGGTTAGTACATCAGTTGCAACTTCAGTTTTGGGAGTTTCTTACCCTCCTTCAACAGGCGAATTTGCAGATAATATGGGATCCTTAATGTTAACATTTAAGCCACAAGTGTCAGTTGCTTTTTGACTTTTCTATCACGTCAGTCTGCTTTTTCACCTAACTCCATTGAGATGTCGCTTTCAACAAACTAGCCAGTAGACACATTATCCGATCTTTGATTTCTACTAAGGATCTTGAGGAATGCATCGGGATCTTGATCAGCACTGTTCCATGTCAGTCTTCTTGTCAGACATGACTTTGCTCTATGATCTGTTGTCTTAGAGATAATGAGAATCGTAGAGTTGAGCTCTACGTTTTTCTCTACTATCTGTTCTACAAATAAGTACTCTACAATGCTTGGGCAGATTTAGTAGACTTCTCTTGCATTCTTCGAATCCTTCAGCAGCTTTACGATGTCGAAGACAGTTCTACAAACTTGTTATCTCTTCGCAACCTTACAATACCAGTTGTTGTTCTCGATCTCTAGACTACTCTGCGAACTAAACTAACCTTTATGAACGGGCAGGGTATCTTTACATGTTAGTTTTTGCATAACTATTCTTGAGATTCTTTACAAGTAAGATTATACTCATCATCATTAAAGTATGGTCTACGATCAGCCTTGACTTGCTCGATCTTGAACTTGTCTTCATGACTTATGAGAGGGAGCTTTACGATCATCTTTACTTTTAACTCTATGACTTTGCAAACTCTTCTTTACTCTGATGGTTCTACGAACTTATAGATTACTCTACGACACAGATTTTACACTTTGAACGGGAAGAATAATTGTACGAGTTATTCTTTACTCAACAGTCCTTGTCTTGAGCTTTACAAGAAGACTTAAGAATACTTTGTTCAGTCCTCATAGTACGATCGTTTCATAGTTCCACGATTTTTTTGCATATTATGACCGAGGCAAGAACTCTGTGATTCATCAATCTGTTTCTCTATGAAAGATGAGTCAACTTTGTGATCAAAGATGATTCTACGAATAGGCATAGTTAGTCTACTATTGTCTTGATACTGATGTACGATTTACTTGTTATATTATCTATACATTTTCTCAACATATCAACCTAACAAGTTTGATCATTCTAATTATAAGTTCTTGTACATTATGTTATCATTAAGGACTTTACAAAACTTATTTGTACAAATATACATTAATCATAATGTTTTATAAACACTTAGATTACTCTGCTAACAATTGCTACAAGCATGAAGGAGTAACTCTACGATTGATTCTATCTATTACATATAAAATCAATCATAAGATCAATCTAACAACTTTGATCTTTTCTATTCTAAGTCCTTGTACAATATGTTTCTCAAATAAGTTCTTTACAAAACTTACTAATTATAAAATATACTTTAAGACATTGTTAATTATTAATTCAAATGCACAAGCTCTATCTATTGTTCATTATTAATTAAACAACCCATATTTCTCATCAACTCACCTTCAACACATAGTCATAATCATCATTACACCATCACATTCATCACATAACCACATAATCACATTGTCATATCATCACATTCATTATCAAATCACATAATCACATAAGCATATATAAATACACAATCACACATAAGCACGTAAACATATATAAATAAACAATCCCACATAAGCACGTAAACATATATAAATACACAATCACGCATAAGCACATAAGCATATAAGCACAAAGACATTTACACAATCATAGTAATCATCATCAAATCAAACAGACTTCAACAATTTTTAAGCTTATGTTGATTTTGCCTTTTCTTCACTCATATTATATTTCTCAATTTCTGTTCTTGTTGGTTGAATTTTCGTTGATGTTGGCTGAATTAATTTAATCTGATAGAGGAGACCAAGAGAGTTAAATTGAACCCAAACATTGTAGCAGCAGCTAAGTAGGCATGAGGACAGTTTGGTGATTGCGGTTGTCATTAAAGAAATGTAACTGCCGCTACAATGTGTAGTGGCAGGGAAAAAAATACTTCGAATCTAGGTAATCCATTATCACGATCAACAGTTAGGATCATGGTTGCTGAAATAGTATATATGGCAACCGGTTACCACGTGTGTGTGTGTGATTATATATATATATATATATATATATAGAACTAGGATCTTGTCCGGACTCCAGGACAGGCTTAAAATACGGACCCAAATTTATTTTATTCTTTTTAAAAAAAAATTTAAACAACTAAAAAAAAATTTAATATTGTATGAAACTGAAATTTTTTTATAATACAATATTTTGGGCGTGATTTGGATACCTACACCCAAAAATATATGTACAGTCTGCACAGACTGTACAGACATATTTTGTTATATGTATCCAAATCATACCAAAACACTGTATTATGTAAAAATTCAAGTTCCATAATTTTTTATTTATTTTTTTATTTGTTTTAAAAAAAAAGCAAAAAAAAAAAAGAAGGTCCGGATTTTGGTCCCATTCCGAGTCCTGACCGATCCTACCTCATTATATATATATATAATCATCCAGGATATTAAACTTACCATTTATCCAACATTATATATGTATTATGTCAATAAAAGATTATCAATTTTTGTGAAAAAAAAATTATATATATAAATTAGTCCATCTCCGCAAGGGCTATAAAACTTGTATATATGAATCCTAGAAACTATATTCTAATTTTAGTAGTTTTTTATTTTAATCTTAATTTTGAAGACCATTATCAAGTATTAGATCCAACGACAAGATCAGTAATCAAAGACAAAATGACCATCGACCTTTTCGAGCAATACAAAATTGAAATTTGGCATTGTTATCTTACCATAAATTTCTAAGCATAACATGTTAATCCTGTTTATATTATAAACTTACAAAATTTATTTATAAAAAATATAATTCTCGGCTAAAACTAAACAGATACGCTTACAGAGTCCATAAACGGCATTTTTAAAGTCATTTCACATAGTTATCATCGTACTATAAATCTAATTTTTGTTTTAAACCCTGTCTTCCATATATAAATTTTTCAACATTTGAAACAAATCTTCACTCTTCAGAAAGGAACTACATAAAAGTACTTGCATAATTTGTCTGATGGGTTGTTTTCTTAATTTAATTCCCCTCTTGATTTATCTACTTGGTCTTCAGCTAAATACATCTGCTGGTACTTTTACTTACAAATGATTCTTTTTACTTTTTTATTTTTATTTCGCTCTAGTTCATTATTATTTTCTTGATCTTTATCAGGTTACTACAATTGAGTGAACTATGGAATGCTAGCAACAACCTCCCAACCCCAAAACAAGTTATAGAACTCCTAAAATCAAGAAACATAATGCGGTACGCCTCTTTGCACTGCATCAAACCGTCCTCACAAGCTCTAGAAAAATAGGAATTGAAGTAATCCTCGGAACCTTGAACGAGGATCTCGAAAATCTTGGGTCGACAAATCATATCTTTGTGAATTGGATCAACAACTATGTAGTTCCGTATTCGCACACAATAAAGTTCCGGTGCATTTTAGCTTGGAATGAAGTAATCCCAAGTGATTTAGCGCTTCATGTTTTTCCAAATGCATGACAAATTTGAATTACATCCTAAGGATTCAAATTTGGGAGAAATCCGGTTAAGTACATCAGATTGCAACTTGCTTTGGGAGTTTCTTACCCTCCTTCAACAAAGCGAATTTGCGATAATATGGGATCCTTAATGTTAACATTTAAGCCACAAGTGTCAGTTGCTTTTTGACTTTTCTATCACGTCAGTCTGCTTTTCACCTAACTCCATTGAGATGTCGCTTTCAACAAACTAGCCAGTAGACACATTATCCGATCTTTGATTTCTACTAAGGATCTTGAGGAATGCATCGGGATCTTGATCAGCACTGTTCCATGTCAGTCTTCTTGTCAGACATGACTTTGCTCTATTATCTGTTGTCTTAGAGATAATGAGAATCGTAGAGTTGAGCTCTACGTTTTTCTCTACTATCTGTTCTACAAATAAGTACTCTACAATGCTTGGGCAGATTTAGTAGACTTCTCTTGCATTCTTCGAATCCTTCAGCAGCTTTACGATGTCGAAGACAGTTCTACAATCTTGTTATCTCTTCGCAACCTTACAATACCAGTTGTTGTTCTCGATCTCTAGACTACTCTGCGAACTAAACTAACCTTTATGAACGGGCAGGGTATCTTTACATGTTAGTTTTTGCATAACTATTCTTGAGATTCTTTACAAGTAAGATTATACTCATCATCATTAAAGTATGGTCTACGATCAGCCTTGACTTGCTCGATCTTGAACTTGTCTTCACGACTTATGAGAGGAGCTTTACGATCATCTTTACTTTTAACTCTATGACTTTGCAAACTCTTCTTTACTCGATGGTTCTACTGAACTTATAGATTACTCTCTACGGCGAGATTTTACACTTTGAACGGGAAGAATAATTGTACGAGTTATTCTTTACTCAACAGTCCTTGTCTTGAGCTTTACAAGAAGACTTAAGAATACTTTGTTCAGTCCTCATAGTACGATCGTTTCATAGTTCCACGATTTTTCTGCATATTATGACCGAGGCAAGAACTCTGCGATTCATCAATCTGTTTCTCTATGAAAGATGAGTCAACTTTGTGATCAAAGATGATTCTACGAATAGGCATAGTTAGTCTACTATTGTCTTGATACTGATGTACGATTTACTTGTTATATTATCTATACATTTTCTCAACATATCAACCTAACAAGTTTGATCATTCTAATTATAAGTTCTTGTACATTATGTTATCATTAAGGACTTTACAAAACTTATTTGTACAAATATACATTAATCATAATTTTTTATAAACACTTAGATTACTCTGCTAACAATTGCTACAAGCATGAAGGAGTAACTCTACGATTGATTCTATCTATTACATATAAAATCAATCATAAGATCAATCTAACAAGTTTGATCTTTTCTATTCTAAGTCCTTGTACAATATGTTTCTCAAATAAGTTCTTTACAAAACTTACTGATTATAAAATATACTTTAAGACATTGTTAATTATTAATTCAAATGCACAAGCTCTATCTATTGTTCATTATTAATTAAACAACCCATATTTCTCATCAACTCACCTTCAACACATAGTCATAATCATCATTACACCATCACATTCATCACATAACCACATAATCACATTGTCATATCATCACATTCATTATCAAATCACATAATCACATAAGCATATATAAATACACAATCACACATAAGCACGTAAACATATATAAATAAACAATCCCACATAAGCACGTAAACATATATAAATACACAATCACGCATAAGCACATAAGCATATAAGCACATAGACATTTACACAATCATAGTAATCATCATCAAATCAAACAGACTTCAACAATTTTTAAGCTTATGTTGATTTTGCCTTTTCTTCACTCATATTATATTTCTCGATTTACATTCTTGTTGGTTGAATTTTCGCTGATGTTGATGTTGGGTAATTTAATCTCGATAGAGGAGACCAAGAGAGTTAAATTGAACTCCAAACATTGTCAGAAGCAATGACTAAGTGGGCATGAGGACGGTTTGGTGATTACGGTTGTCATTAGAAGAATGTAACTGCTTGCCTACAAGGTGTAGTGGCGAGGAAAAAAATACTTCGAATCTAGGTAATCCATTATCACGATCAACAGTTAGGATCATGGTTGCTGAAATAGTATATATGGCAACCGGTTACCACGTGTGTGTGTGTGTGATTATATATATATATAGAACTAGGATCTTGTCCGGACTCCAGGACAGGCTTAAAATACGGACCCAAATTTATTTTATTCTTTTTAAAAAAAAATTTAAACAACTAAAAAAAAATTTAATATTGTATGGAACTGAAATTTTTTCATAATACTGATATTTTAGGCGTGATTTGATACCTACACCCAAAATATATATACACTTCAAGACGCATCGCATGTATATATTTTTTGTTATATGTATCCAAATCACACCAAAACACTGTATTATGTAAAAATTCAAGTTCCATAATTTTTTATTTATTTTTTTTAGTTGTTTTAAAAAAAAAAGTAAAAAAAAAAAAAGGTCGAAATTTTGGTGGGTCCCGAGAGTCCTGACTGATCCGCCTCATTATATATATATATATATATATATATATATAGAATCCATTCATGGCAATAGGTTTGTCATGGACATCATTATATGAACCACTTTTGGACCGTTAATCAACTTATTGGAAGGCTTAAATTGAATGCCATAATTGTCCAAATTTATGCAAGCTTCTGAGACTTTATTTTAATATATTGCATTGCATGGTCAATCATTGTTATCATTTTAATATTAAAATACTCAGTAAAGACTTACGACTTATACTTGAATCATTTATTTTTAACGCATTTCTCCATTTTATGGGATGACTCAACACATTAAAATCACATTAAAAAAATATAAAATACTCCACATGACTTGTACCAAATTTTATTTACTCTTCTTTTTTTTTTAAATTTGAGTAATAAAAACTTGCACTCTTGTTCACTGTACACTCATGAAGGCAAATGAATATTAATATTTTATAATATTGATATTAATACAATATTTTATAATATTAATATTAATACTAATATTAAATATTAAATATTAATACTAATATTATAAAATATTATAATATTATTACAAAAATAATATTTTCTAATATTACAAAATATTATAATTATTAATATTTTTGTAATAATATTATATTACAAAATATTATAATATTATTACAAAAATATTAATACTTAAAAAAAATATTTTTGTAAATAATATTATAATATTATTACAAAAATATTAATATTATAATGTGATTACAAAATATTGAATTAATATTATAATAATATTTTCTAATATTACAAAATATTAGAAAATATTGTAATAATATTTTCTAATATTACAAAATATTATAATTATTAATATTTTTGGGTAATATTAGTATTAATATTTAATATTTAATATTAGTATTAATATTAATATTATAAATATTGTATTAATATCAATATTATAAAATATTAATATTCATTTGCCTTCATGTAATATAACAAGACCGCAAGTTTTGATTACTCCACCAAGAAAAAAAAGGAGGAGAATACCCTAAAAGTTTCAAATTTACCGAGTATTTTATATTTTTAATGTGATTTTAATGTGCCTCGAAGTTATCCCATAAAATGGAGAAATGCTTGTAATACACGCGCTTGCACAAGTCATGTTTACCGGAGTATTTTAATATTAAAATGATAATAAATTGACCATGCAATGCAATATATTAAAATAAAAGCCAGAAAGCTTGTACTTACCGGGCAATTATGGCATTCAATCTAAACCTTCCAATAAGTTGATCAACCATCCAAAAGTGGGTTATTATAATAAAGGTCCATGGTAACCAATGCCATGGATGGATTCTATATATATATATATATATATATATATATATATATATATATATATATATATATATATATATATATCATCCACCGGATATTAAACTTACCATTTATCTAACATACCTTGCATACCCCCTTTTTGATTTTGGAATGGACTGACGGTTGGGTTACTATATATATAACTGTCGTTTTAATTTTAGCTTTTAATTTTAATGAAGCTCAGCGATCGATCCGTCGCTAAAGGAGGGTATGCAAGGTATATTGGATAAAAGGTATGCTATTGATCCTTTATATATATATATATATATATATATATATATATATATATATATATATATATAGCTTTAGCTAAGACTACTTAATAAAACGATGAAGTTTTATATAAAATTTATAATTAATTTTTTTTAATAAAAACCTAAAATAGAAAATTACTTAACCTTAAAAGTAAAACTATGTTATTTTGTTAAGTAGTCTTAGCCAAGTTTGGCTAAGGCATGCCTTAAATAACATTTTTCCATATCTATGACTACTTAATAAAACTATAAAGTTTTATATAAAATTTATAATTAATTTTTTTAATAAAACCTAAAATGGAAAATTACTTAACCTTAAAAGTAAAGCTATGTTATTTTGTTAAGTAGTCTTAGCCAAGCTTGGCTAAGGCATGTCTTAAATAACATTTTCCCATATCTATACTTCTATACTTATATATAGCAATTCAGTTGAAGATATATATATATATATATATATATATATATATATATATATATATATAACTTAGTTAAGACTACTTAATAAAACGATGTAATTTTATATAAAATTTATAATTAATTTTTTTAATAAAACCTAAAATGGAAAATTACTTAACCCTAAAAATAAAACTATGCTATTTTGTTAAGTATTATCTAAGCTTGGCTAAGGCATGCTTGAAATAACATGTTTCCATATCTATCCTTCCGTACTTATATATAACAAGTCAATTGAAGATTTTATCCAAATTAATTTGGTTGTTCATTTTAAGGGTAATTTAGTCATCGCCTTATAATTTTTAAATACAAATTATATAATAATAATACATGTTCAAATACAATGAATATAATTATTATTTCATATCTATATGCATGAATCTCACAATAAAGCAAAATAAAAGTTATAAAAAACATTACTGTCAACTTGCTTATCTAGTTCTTTTAATATTATACAATTATAAATATGTTGCTGATATAAATTATATTCAACATTATATATGTATTATGTCAATAAAAGATTATCAATTTTTTGTGGAAAAAAAATTATATATATAAATTAGTTCATCTCTGGCAAGGGCTATCAAACTTGTATATATGAATCCTAGAAACTATATTCTAATTTTAGTAGCTTTTTTATTTTAATCTTAATTTTGAAGACCATTATCAAGTATTAAATCCAACGACAAGATTGTAATCAGCACAGTGACCATTGACCTTTGAGCAATACAAAAATTGAAATGTGACATTGTTATCTTACCATAAATTTTTAAGCATAGCATGCTAATCTTGTTTATATTATAAACTTACAAAATTTATTTACAAAAAATATAATTCTCGGCTAAAACTAAACAGATACGCTTACAGAATCCATACAAATAATCAATTTTTTCTCATCTTGTACAAGATTTAACAGGTATTTTTTTTCTAGAAAAGGTGCATAAACGGCATTCTTAAAGTCATTTCACATAGTTATCATCGTACTATTAAATGTAATTTAAACCCTGTCTTCCATATATACATATTTCAACACTTGTGACAAATCTTCATTCTTCAGAAAGGAGCTACATAAAAGTACCTGCATAATTTGTCTGATGGGTTGTTTTTTTAATTTAATTCCCCTATTGATTTATCTACTTGGTCTTCAGCTAAATGCATATGCTGGTACTTTTACTTACAAATGATTCTTTTTGCTTTTTTATTTTTATTTCTGTCTAGTTCATTATTATTTTCTTGATCTTTATGCAGAAGCTACTACAATTGGAGTGAACTATGGAATGCTAGGCAACAACCTCCCAACCCCAGAACAAGTTATAGAACTCCTAAAATCAAGAAACATAACGCGGGTACGCCTCTTTGCACCAGATCAAACTGTCCTACAAGCTCTAGAAAAAACAGGAATTGAAGTAATCCTCGGAACCTTGAACGAGGATCTTGAAAATCTTGGAGCTGACAAATCATATGCTGTGAATTGGATCAACAACTATGTAGTTCCTTATTCAGACACAATAAAGTTCCGGTGCATTTCAGCTGGGAATGAAGTAATCCCAAGTGATTTAGCAGTTCATGTTTTTCCAGCCATGATAAATTTGAATTCTGTCCTAAGGGATTCAAATTTGGGAGAAATCCCGGTTAGTACATCAGTTGCAACTTCAGTTTTGGGAGTTTCTTACCCTCCTTCAACAGGCGAATTTGCAGAAAATGTGAGGTCTATAATGCAATCTATCACTGGGTTTTTAGCACAGAACAAGTTTCCTCTGCTAGTGAATGTGTACCCATATTTTGCGTATGTGTATAATCCTGAAAATGTTCCATTGTCCTACGCGTTGTTTAATAGTAGTGAGGTGGTTGTGAGGGATGGAAGGCTCGGGTACAAGAACATTTTTGATGCTATAATGGATGCGGTATATTCTGCGCTAGAGAAGATTGGTGGGGAGTCAATAGACATTGTGGTGAGCGAGAGTGGATGGCCTTCGAATGAAAATGGCGATATTGCAACAATACAGAATTCAGAAACTTATGTCAAGAAAATGGTTGAGCATGTATCAGGAGATGCAGGCACACCAAAGAGGCCAGGGAAAAGTATAGAGACTTATGTGTTTGCTATTTTCAATGAGAACTTAAAGCCTCCAGGGACTGAGCAGCACTTTGGGTTGTTTTACCCAAATATGACAGAGGTGTACCATGTTGATTTCACTCCATACACTTACTATGTTACATGAACTCTTCACTTTGCCTCAAGTACCCATGTCCGACATTCGTTCTGAGCATGAGTGCTATATACTACATATTAGTGTAAGAAATTGGCAAAGTTGAGAGTACATGTGTCAGGTACCCTGTCCGACCGGAGATTAAATTTGCCACTATGTCATAAACATATACATTTATATATATTGAATATATATAAATATATATATATATAATGTAATTGCCATATTTCATCAGAAACCTTATTCAATATGCATACTTGTTACACTTTAAAATATAATCACTGAGTTGTACACAAATCATTGTGAGGAAAAGAATGCGTAAAAGAAGATAAACTTACTTTGAACGAATAACTCAGATCGATCGTTTTACTTATGCTGTTATATTTGATGTTGTTGCTGCTGTTGTAAGCTTATTAACCTAAAGTAAGGACCATCCTTATTCTCTACAAGAGTAGAATGAGTCCCTTGCTCTACCATCTTCCCATCTTGTAAAACAGATATTTGATCTGCATTTTTAATGGTGGATAGTCTATGTGCCACCACGATTGTTGTTCGATTTTGCATCAACCTGTCTAAAGCTTGTTGTACAACGCGTTCAGACTCCACATCAAGAGCACTAGTGGCTTCATCTAATAACAAAATTGCTGGATTCTTTAGAACTGCGCGTGCAATGGCTACTCTTTGCTTCTGCCCACCAGAAAGTTGCACCCCTCGCTCTCCAACTTTCGTTGAGTAGCCCTCAGGGAGAGCGCTGATGAAACTATGCGCATTGGCAAGTTTTGCAGCTTCTATTACTTCTACCTCTGAGGCTTCCTCTTTACCATAAAGTATGTTTTCGAAGATTGATGTTGCAAATAGTGCTGGTTCTTGCTGGACAAGGCCTATGTGTTTCCGAAGAGACTTGAGATTTAGCTTCTTGATGTCTTTGCCTGTGAGAATTAAAACAAAAGCTCGTAAGATCAGGGTATTAGACCTATCAATAATATGAAATTGTGCTGAAAAAAACTTCCTAGTTCCTATTTTTCTATGACATTTGAAGTTAAAGAAGTTTGAGTTATAAAATTGTCAAAATCCTTACCATCAATAATTATTTTACCAGCCAAAGGGTCATAAAATCGAAGTATAAGAGCGAGCACAGAGCTCTTGCCGGATCCACTTTGGCCTACCAGTGCCATGGCTTTGCCTGCACGCACTCTAAGATCAAAGTCCTTGAAAATCAGAACATCTGGCCTTGAAGGGTAGCTAAATTGGACACCCCTAAGCTCAATTGTGCCCTCCACTTTACTTAGCTCCTCTCCAACATCCCCCACTACTTCTGTTTTTCGGTCCAGCACCTCGAAGACTGATGCCACCATTTGGTTACCTTTGAGAATATCTGGTGCCATTGCAAGTGTTTCGCCCATGGCTAACGCCGTTACAATCAAAACCATAAATGATTTCATAACAGATTTAAATCCAGCAAGCCCCTTCCCCATCAAAACAGAACCATACCTACCAAAAGTTAAAAAATAGACATGATTATTTTTAAGCTCCACACTTATTATAGAAAAGGTTGAAAAGGTTATGGACATGTACCATAAGGCAAGGCCATAGGACGAAAAGATGAAGAATTGAGAGACTCCATAAAATATGCCAGCAATTTGCCCGCGAGTAAATGAACGCTTTGAAGGCTCAACAAGCTCCCGACTATAAAGGTCAAGTACCTTTTCCTCGGAGCAAAATGCAGCAACAGTGCGGATGTTACTCACTGCCTCACCAGCAAGCATGTTAGCTTTTAGGTACGCTTTGCTCAAGTTTCCACCATACCCTTTCATGAATAGTTTCTGAAAGAACATTTTTTTTTTCTGGTAAGCTAGAAATTTATAAATTGAAAAAGAGCAAACTTACAAGTGGCAATGCACCAGAGTAATAAACTAAAACCAACTGCATTGGAATGTGGTAAGTGAGCCAAACCTCGCTGATGTGACCACAAATGATCAATGGATACGTGGAAATGACAACAAGCGTGAGCCTCCAATTCAACATAAAGGCGAGAACAAATGAGGTAACAACCAAACCTACATTCTGTATTAGGATTGTAGAGCGGTCAACAACAACAGTTCTTAGTAAAGTTGCATCACTCTCTAAACGCGATGCAAGCATGGAACTTGTGTTTTCTGTGTCATCAAACCATCCAATCTCATTTCTCAAAATTCCTGCAAGCAAAGCAAATATAGGAGATAATTTAGGCAAGCAATAACTTTCAAGATCCAGAGACTAGTCTATTTCTGCCTATGGATATGTTAAGGGGTCTTTGGGAGTAGACAAAATAAATATAATCCTTAACTTATAGTACTCTATTTTGCATCAAATTACCTACTTTTAGATCACCATGATCAGCAGAGTACTAAGTACACTTGTTATACCTCTGCGGTTATATTTATTTACAAAGAGTATGGTAACAAGAAAATGGCTAAGGATGATAATGTTCATGTTATTTACCTGAAAACATTCTTTCACGTACACGAAGAGTAAGCCGTTCTCCCATTATCCCGAAACTGAGATGTGCAATGGTGTTAACAATGACACTAAAGACAGCACCCCCGCAGAATAGGAAAGCAATCTTTTTGACTTCACGGCGTGTTGAGTCCCAGTCCATGTAATAAGACACAAGAGCTTGAGTTATCCCAAGAGCAAATAGAGGAAACAAGGCTCCAGCGATAAGTGCAGATATGGTGCCAGAAACCCCATACATCCAGTCAGGACCAACCATCGAATACAATCTTCTGGAAGAAATGCGCAAAGATTTGACAGTTTCTGCTCCATCAATACCAATTTTGCTAACAGATTCTCTATCTGAATGAAAGCTTCCACCATGACTTCTTGTAGTTGTTCGTGATAATTCACGTGAATATTTAATGCTACAAGTAGAATTATCAGGGGAAAAAGAGCATGTCAATACACACGTAAAAAAGATCAGTAGTATCAAATGGATGTACAAGTTTGAAAATGATACTATATATTTTGTGAAACTAAGTTAGGCTACAATCATTTGCATGTACCTTATTTCCTTATTACTAACTCATAAAAGTTTTTGTATCAGAAATCACAGTTATTACTGAGTTGATGTTGAGTTGGAATTTTTTATCCATGAAGAGTTATGGGGACCATAATATATCAAAGAAGCTAGTGACAAACCCTACAAGACTAGTACTATTTAAAGACTGAAAACCCTGTTTTAAGTTATCTTAGTCAATGTTTTGGTCAACTTTAGTAATTTTTTAATTTTCATTATTTTATTTTCCTTTATACTGATTGATGTTGGAGAGTAGTTAAGGGCTATAAATATCCTTCCTAGGGTTATTCGCAGATACATTTTTGACTATTCTATTCATATTTTCAATTGTTGGAGCTCATTATCTTCGTTGGCGTTTCACGTTTGTGTTAGAGCATTACGGTCTAATGGTTATTCCTCTGTATCATGAGGGATACATAACAAATTCTAGTATTTTCCAAATGGATTCATGTCAGAATAATGCCATTATGCTCAGTCAGGATATGAATTAGGAACCTGGGTGGTCGACCCAGTGTAGAATTATGTGAGGGGAGACTGTGCAAGGAAGCTGCCTCCTGAAGTTGAACAAGGGATGCATATGCACCATTTGGTTTTGAAATCAGTTCTTCATGGCTCCCAGTCTCCGCAATCTTTCCATTCTGAACAACAGCTATCACATCTGCATTTCTAATGGTAGAAAGGCGATGGGCCACAACTACTGTTGTCCGTCCAACCATCACACGATCAAGTGCCTCTTGCACACTCTTCTCAGACTCGGCATCAAGTGCACTTGTAGCTTCGTCCAACAGAAGGATTGTAGGATTTTTCACAATGGCACGAGATATTGCAATTCTTTGCTTCTGTCCACCTGATAGTTGTATACCTCTTTCACCTACCTGCAAATTGATCTCTAGCATTACTCTTTCAAACGTTTAACTTTTCATTTTTCAACAAGATCAATGGGTATTATAACATTAATTCAGTGTGAAATTTGTTTTCGATATCATTGTTGAAATAAGATTAACTATAGTACAATATGAAAATTAAAATTTGTGTGGCTGAAACTTATGCTACGTTTGGATTGGAGGAATGACATAGAAAAAAGGAATAGAATGCAGAGTGGAATGATTCATCCCATTCCTGACCGAAATGAATTATTTGATTCCATACCCTTCCCTAAGAAATAAAATTCACTAATTTGGTAGGAATCTAAATAGTTCATTCCATTCCGATGGAGCAACCAAACACACTTATTGTTTTATTCCTACCTTGATTCATGCAATCTAAACATAGCATTATTACGAAATGTCGTGAAGGTGTGCAGAAATGTGTAATAGGGTTAAAATGGTACCTTGTAGCAGTGAAATGAAAAGAAGAACGACAGCAGTAGAGTAAATCAGTACCTGAGTTTCAAATCTTTCCGGAAGGTTGTTAATAAAAGCTAATGCCTCTGAAAGCTTTGCAGCACGAGTTATCTCTTCGAGAGTGGCATCATCTTTCCCATAGAGTATATTTTCCCTAATGGTTGTAGCAAAAAGGGCAGGCTCTTGATTAACTAACCCAATTTGGTGCCTAAGCCAATTGAGGTCAAGTTCCCTAATATCAATTCCATCTAGTAGAATCTGTCCAGCAAGCGGCTCGTAGAAGCGTTCAATCAAAGATATAACTGTGCTCTTTCCAGAGCCACTTCCTCCCACAAGTGCTACAACTTTTCCAGAAGGGATATCAAGACAGAGTTTATTGGATATTCCCACGTCAGGACGAGATGGGTAGCTAAAGTACACATCCTTGAACTGGATGTACCCATCAAGTTTATCCAATTTCTTACCCTTTTTTGAGCTGATTTTGTTGACCGTATTCCTTTCTATCATTTTGAAAATGGGATAGGCAGCACCTTTTGCTCGGAGAAATGCAGTAATGTCTGGTGCTGCCTGTCCAAGTGACCTGAAAGACTCTTGATAAATTAATTTCCAGGAAACTCATATACAAAACCAAAGATATGGTAGCATGACATTGTATACAGGATGGAAATCTTATATGTTATTTATAGGGATAAATCAACTTTTTGAATGCACTTATCTTTGAGACCACTTTACAATTTGGTATCCGTGAAAAAGTTACAAACCAATGATTGTCTTTCGAAAATGTTACACTCCGTTAAACATTAAGGACACAACTTACAATTTGGTACCAGAAGTGAAAAAAGTTACAAACCGGTGATTGTACTCGAAAAATCTTACACTCCGGTAAACAGTAAGGTTTCATCTTTATTCTGTTTGAAAATTAGGTTCTCTTCTTCTGTCCTTCTTCTTCTCTCATTCTTTTTGTCTCGATTCTCCATATATTTATTAAAGGGTTTTCAGTGTTTAATTGAAAGGATGAGCTCGTCTTGGAGTGGAATCGTAAATGAAATCGGAGAAGAAGATTGTAGTTCATGCAACAAAAATGAATGGATTACACCAGAGTTCCCAAGTCGGTGCCACTGTGGAGCAATGGTGCGAATGTGGAAGGCAAGAAAAGATGGAACAAAACATCGAGGATCTTCTTCGCATCGACTTCGCTTCTCTCTCTGTATGTTTGTCTCTCCCGTTGGATCAATTTTAACGATTTTTTAAAAATTAGAAAGTACAAGCACTAGATTATAAAAAAATTTGAGTACAATCACCAGTTTGTAACTTTTTTCACTTCGGGTACCAAATTATAAGTCGTGTCCCTAATGTTTAACGGAGTGTAACATTTTCGAAAGATAATCACCAGTTGTAACTTTTTTCACTTCCGGTATCAAATTGTAAGTGCGTAATCCAAAGACAAGTAATCAAAAAAGTTTATCCCGTTATTTATATAATGCATCTGATTCAACTGGTTGTGGTTACTGCATTGAGATCTTTTATTAGTATGCAGTAATTTAGTTAAAAAGGCATGCAAGGATACCATGGTAATGGGATTATTTTGTTTTTTAGCATACTAATCTTAGCAGTTGCCTACACATGAACAATATTTAAGACAAAACAACACCAAGTTTGATGTTAACAGAAGCATAGAAAAGGAAGACTCACAGGCTTGCGATAACAACATTGAGCATGGTGGTAAAGGAATCTCCGCCATTTGCGATATTCTTATGAACAACAATGCTAGTGAACCAAACTAGCAACGCCCATGAAAGAAAAAGAACACAATGCAAGGTCCCCAGCCCCAGACCCTTGGCTAGCCCTGCTTTTCTCCCAAACTTGTAAGTGTTCTGCAATGCATTTGTATATGATTTCACTGCCTTTTCTTCTCCTGCAAATGCTTGGACTGTTCTAACATTTCCAATTACCTGATTTTTTTACACAATCATAATAATATCATCAGTGGTTATATTCTTTTTCATTCAATATATTAACTGACAAACTGATTTCTTGTCACATTTAAATGAATAATAATGTGGGTCCCCACTTCTATGGGATTTAACAAGATTGAGACATATGCCCAAACAAATTGCTTCAATGTACTATTCGGCCCCACATAAAAACTGAAGTGGAGTATGTCACATCAGAAAATTGTAAAATAGTAGTAGAATAAGTTGTGTTTCTAGCATAAGTTAAAAGTTTCTAGCAGTGATAACGGTTGCAGCGTTTTGCAAACATAGTTAAAATAACGTTTGTAATTTTTGAAAAGTTATGATTTTGTTCGTTAACTATTAACTTATATTGTTGAAATTATGATTCTTGTTCGGCTAAAATTGCAGGTGTTGCAGTTGAAATGATACAAAATGACCAAAAAGGACATGAATTGTTTTATCGTATAGATATATGATAATAAATTAATATATAACTATACAAAAATAATAGTTTGTGGAAAGAAAATTAATATAGTATGTAATATCCATAATATACTACCTCTTTTTCAAACAACTTATGTTGTTAAAAATGTAATTCTTTTCCGACTAGAATACAACAATTGTGGTTAAACGGTGCAAAATGACTAAAAAGATATCAATTGTTATATAGTATTGATATATTATAACAAATTAAATATGTAAGCATATAAAAGTATTAACATATAATTTTATTATAAGATAATAGTAGTATATAATATTTTAATTCAATAACAATTGTTAGTCTAGATAATACTCCCTCCGTCCCAAATTAATTGCTCAGTTTTGACTTTTTTAAGTCAAATTGACTATTTTTAGAATTAATAATTAAGCATATATAAATATATTTCTAAAATTATAAAAATTGGGATTAGTAATAAATTATATATACTTTCTTTTGGTTATAATCTCTTCACCTATATTTTAGCAAAAATAGTAAAAAATTAGTTTTAAAAATGGTCAATTTGATTTTAAAAAGTCAAAACTGAACAATTAATTTGGGACGGAAGGAGTAATAATTATAATAAAGAGAACAATTATAATAAATAACTTGTGAATACATTTATACTTATTGAATTTATATTTGTAATAAGATAAGCCCAAAGCCAAGCCCAAATTAAATTAATTAGTTTGTTTTGTTTTTAAAAAAAAAACTTAAATATAAAAAAATACTCTAAACTATTAATTTTTTTTCACTTCGGTGATCAACATTATAATTTTTTTAATCAGATTATTGAACTATCAATTTTTTCCACTTTCGTTCAATTGAATCTGTCACGTCATAAATTGATGACGTGATCCCGCTGACTAGACTAATCAATGCCTACGTGTAATTAAAAATTAAACTTAAATATAAATTAATACCCTGAACTATTGATATTTTTCTATTTTGGCGATAGATCTTTTAATTTTTTCCATTTTTAGTTCAATTGAAGTTGAAGATGGTGGGTTCACAGAGGCAAAATGGTGAGAGTTATTTACTTTTTAATTACTAGTTTTTAATTGGTGTTCTCAATTAACTAAGAGTTCAAGTACATGGAAAGTGATTATGTGTAAATTTTGTTCTAATAATTTAATACCATTTTTTATTTTGTTGAAACAAAATAGTTAATGATAGATGTAAGTAAGATGATATCTAATAACTAGTTATAGATAGTTTTTTATTCCTTCTGTTTTGTTTGAAAATTTTGGTGTTAATGATAGTGATGAGTAATATTTTTCATAATTATTATTTGGTTCTTTTTTTTAATAAAGAAGAACCTCTCAAATAGATGTTCCGTTTTAAAATTATTTTTAGTTTTTGTGGTTAAATTATACTTAATACAATATTACATTTATGTCTATTTAGTTTTTATAAAATGATTTAAACTAAATATAAAATGAGTATTGTTTTATCATATCATCAGTCACATCCTAGGTGTTAAAGTCACGTCATCGGTTTATGACGTGGCAACTTCAATTGAACCAAAGTAGAAAAAATTAATAGTTTGTATGAATAATTTCTTATGTAATTAAATTTAACATTACCAATTATTGTGTCAATTTGATTATTTAAAATTTAAACTCCATATTATAATATAATATAATTTAATTAATATAAATTACATTACAAATTAATAAATTGAAATTATTTAGATCTAACTATTATGTAGGAAAAAGTAATCTATGACATGCTTTAGCCAAGTTTGTCTTAGGCTATTTAGTAAAACATCATTTTACCCCTTAGAGTTTTACCCCTTAGAGTTAAGTTTTCTGTTTTTGGGTTTTATATAAAAAACTTTAATTATAATTTTTATACAAAACTATGTTGTTTTTTTTAAATTTTATTAGGTAACATTAGCCAAACTTGACTAAAGCACGTCTTATATTACTTTTAGCAACATTTTTGTAATTTTTCTACTAATATATTCCTTTGCCCCATAAACACCGGCTTAGTTTGACTTTTCAAGTCAAATTGATTATTTTCAGAATTAATAATTAGACATTAATTTTATTTAAAATTTTGAACTCATGACTAATTGGAGTTGGTAATAAATTGGATGTTACTTCCTCTATCCAACTTTAGTCTCTTAGTTTGAAATTACACTCCTATTAAGAAATTTTTTGATCTTCAAATTATCCATCTTAATTACTTTATTATCATCTTTTTTATTTTATTTAATCTCTCAACTCTTTCTTGTAACAATAAAATAGAGGAGAGAGAAGAGAAAAATGAGTGCGGTTGTGATTCTAATGTCAAAGTTAATAGTGTTACTTTTTTCAATGATTTTTTTTAAAGTTAGATAAGGGTATTATTGGAAAAATAATATAAAAAATAACACTGAAAATATATATATATGAGAGAGAGTGGAGGCGGTACCTCTTCAGCAATTTCTCCGGCTTGAATATAGGATTTTCGGACACGAGCAATAAGGCCGGTAGCAATGAAAGCGTAGACACCACCGGCAATAGCGATTAAGGGTACAATGGAGAGCGTGACAAGACTTATTTGCCAAAGCCTAATAAACCCAATTGCGAATCCTGTTATAAATCGGCTCATGTAGTGCATGAAATTACCCACCTGCCACCCATTTCAAATTATTGGTAAACAACTAATTGATAAATAGTTTATTATTGATAAAGAACTTATTATTTAAACGGCTTATTGATAAACAACTTACTATTTTAACAGTTTATTCGTAAATAACTTATTGGTAAACAATTTATTATTGATAAACAACTTATTATAGGTAAGCAACTTATTGGTAAACATCTTATTATTTAAATGAATTTTATTGGTACAATAACTTATCATTGGTAAACAACTTATTCAGTAAATAACTTATTATTGGTAAATAGCTTATTAGTAACATATTACCAATAAGTTGTTTGCCAATAAACTTATTATTGGTAAACAACTTATAATTTACACAACTTATTGATAAATATCTTATTGGTAAACAACTTATTGATAAACAACTTATTATTGACAAATAACTTATTATTTAACAACTTATTGATAACCAGCTCATTAGTCCTAGTCATATTTAAATATTGGTTTTTTGTTTGTCAAAACTTATTTAAACGCCTTATTGATAAACAACTTATTGGTAAACAACTTATTGTTCATCATTTTTGATGTATAAACAAGTTTAAAATATGTTATTATTAGTAAGGGTATAATAGTCCAAACGATATTTTTTTATCCAATCCTTTAATTAATCATAGAAAAAAACAAACATAACATAAAATTATTTTAAATTATCCCACGAATAATTTCATAAAAAACAAACATATGACTAAGACTATTTAAATATTCTTAAAATTATAATATCATACATTATAATCATGTGAATATAATCTTATAAACAAATATCGCATTACTTTCTCGCTCATGCCTAGATTAACTTTACTAATTACTTTGCAGTTTTTTACTTGCACACAGATAGTTAGGGGTGCTCAAAAAATTCGGTTTTTCGGTTCTTTTACCGAACCGGTTGAAACCGGTACCGGCGGTATCGGTTTTTTTCGGTTTCGGTTTTTTCGGTACCGGATTTTTCGGTTTTTTATACATTTCGGTACCGGTAGCGGTAATAGAAATTTCAAATTCGGTAAAACCGAAAAAAAACCGAAAGTCACTAATTACCGAAAAAAGTTGATGATATCAAGTGTGATGCTCCAATTCCATCAAATTCACGTGGGAACGTGAGCTATCATCCACTTTGAATGCCATTAGCGGCTCAAGCAGCTGCAACAGTATACTATTTTTGCAGTTAAAATTTAATACTCATTAATATTTTCATAAAAAAATTTAATATTTTTACAAGTTTATTTTCATATAAATAAATTTTATGTGAGAGTGGACAAACTATTATATCAGTAGTAAGTAGAGTTCACCTCATATGAAAGATGATGAAAGATGATGTGAAAATATAATTTTCTAGCTCTCCTCTCTCAATTTTTTTTGCCGTAAATAAACAATTTTATTATACATAATCTTAAAATTATATAATCATGAAAAAGATGGTTCTAATTGCCATCTTAAAATTATATAATCTCGAAAATAGCAATTCTAATTACCATCATTATATATTTTTACAAAATACGTTGCACAACCTTTTCAATAACTAAAAAAAAGAGCAAGAGGAACATGGTAGTAATTAATATGCCTCCCATCCCACCGATTAAAGTAGTGGTAAAATAGGCAATTGGATATTTTAAAGAGAGACAAATTATAATAAGACAAAGAGAATTGACATTCTTTTCACTTTTATCCCCAAAAGGGTAAACAAGTAACATCAATAATAATAATCCACGAAGCTTTTATTTGGTGGGTGGGAGCATGTAGTGCATAATAAATTAATAATCAAGGCAGAGAGCACCAAAATGATCTAATATTCCAGGAATAAGTGAATAACCGAATAATGACATTGCCTAAAGTCTGCACACAGAAGAGTAGCTTACTAGCTTGAGTCTTGACTAGCTTCAGGCTTCAGCTGCCTTCAATTGATATATAATTGTAGATGATTTTCTTAGTTTTAAATTTTTTTTGTTAATATATTAAAAAAAAATTATTTAATTATTATTATTTATTAATAATTAAAAATATTACCATGCATGCGGTATAACCGAAAACCGAACCGAAAAAAAAGCGGTACAGCTTTTTTTGTATCGAACCGGTAATTAAAAACCGTAATTCGATGACCGGTTCCGGTTCTTGTTTTTTTTAGTTATTGCGTTCGGTACACGGGTTCGATTTTTTTCGATGCTGGGTTCGGTTTTTACCGATGAAAGACCCTACACATAGTATGTGCCACAGTGCTAAGTAGGACTAGTTTAAAAAAAACAATACCCGTATCGATCAGATTAACCCTTTCTTACTATTATCAATTATAAACAAACAAAAAATTGTTTAAGTGTGTTGACTAATGTATACACTACTCGACTCGAGTTCGGTTTGATTAAAATTCTAGCCTCAATCGACATGTTAAGTTGGATTCAAGTTTGAACTAGACTTGGTTATTAGACATGTTGAATTCGAAGAACAAATTCACTTGAAGCTTGAATTGACTCACTCTATTGTTTAATTTGTAAACAAGCTTCAGCCGGAGATGTCAAACGCAACTCAATTCGATTACATGTGAGGCAATAAAGAGTGTTCCATATTCAAAATTATGTTGTCTAATTATAAATTATTTTGACATAATGGTGGATGTACATATTCAAATTATAATGTACGTATTAAATAAAATATGAAATGTGACACAATCCTTGTGCATAATTATGTAATCAGTTGATGATCATAATTAATTCCTTTATTTGGATCTTTCACGACACATCCTACGTCGGATTGAAAGTCATAAGAGAGTAATACGGAAGTGATTAGTATGAAGTTTATTTTGGAGTAAGTTAGTTAATTGACCAATAGAATACTGACACGCATACAAAATTATATATGTGTCAATATTCTATTGACCAATTGACTAACTTACTAAAAAAAAATAACTTAATCCTAACCGATTCGAGTAATACTAATAGGTGTCTAGAATTTCAAACTGTACATGGGAGAGGCATTAATAGGTTATTTTTCCCACCTAATTATGGAAAAAGAAAATAAATAGGTTTCCACCTCATTAATAAATGTGCATGACAGCATGAGCTTTTCTAGTTGAGTGACAACTGCCCAACCAAACACAAGTTGATAATAATTACGAACTGACCCATAAATAATGCTACTAACCAATACACATCATTTACTACCCTCAACAATTCGTTTACAGCTAGCTGCATGCTAGGGAAATAAAAGCACCGTCAGATTAGCTTTCTTCTTCTTTTTTTTTTTTTTTTATAATTGTGTCTATTTATTTATTTATTAATTGTACCCGATGGCACACACGTTGGGTAATGCGTATATAAATTATGTGGGTAAAATAAAAATTTTAAAAATTAAATAAAAAAATAAAAAATAATATAAATATATAAAATAGGAATTATATTAAAAGTGGAAGGGCGTTTTTGGAAAAGGCAAAATCTTCAAAAAAAAGAATTGTTTAGACCAAAATTGTAAGAATTATCTTTAATATGTCACAATCTAGTTGTTGGGACAGCAGAGCAGAGGAGACAAAGTTTAGAATACTCGTGGAATCAGACTCAAACTCGCTAGCCCTCTGCAACCTTAATTTTTAACCATTAAGCAAAACAACGTTACTATTATATAAAAAAGACTCATATAATGTTCACATACACATACATATATACTGCATGTTTCTGCCTGACATGTAAGACCCACAAATATGCATGTGTGTATATGATGTGAGTTTTTTAATGTGATATTAGCATTATTTTATGCAAAGAAATCAAACACTTTGATTAAATTCTCTCTTTTTGAAATTAAAGATATATATGAATTTGTAAGTTAATTTTCTATATTCTAAAATTTAATGTTTATACAAATTAATTTCTTTTTAAAAATCAACACTAGTTTATTTAAGTTTTGAAAATAACAAACAAGGCATTGTAGTACATTTAATTAATTACAAATATCAGTTTAAAATTTTAAAATTGCATAAAATTATCTTAAAAAGTCAAAACATAACCGTAATTCAGAACCAAGGAAGTTCTCTTTTTTTTTTTTGGCATTTAAGGCAAGACATTTTTGCAGACTCTCAATCAGACCTTTAGAAATTAAACATGTTTGGGAGGAAGAAGGAAAAAAATTTCATTCTAATATATATATATATGAGTTATCCATCTGCAATAGACTTTAACATGGAAGAACCCGCTTTTAACTTTGTTGAAATTTCGGTTAGAGCAAAAAAAAAAATTCACAGGCCAAAAAAGAGTTGTTCCACAGCAACCGATTGCTATGAATGGAACCCCATATATATATATATATATATATATATATATATATATATATATGGTGTAATAATTAATATATAGGCAATCGTGAGCTTAAAATTAAAGAACTAAGAAAAAAATAAAAATGGAGTATATGTACCTTCTCAGAAATGGCATCTTGAACAATAATAATATCGCTGGTAATTGCAGAAATTACTTCTCCTGTGGATGCTTCGGTATCAAAAAGACTAATATCTTGATTCAACATTGACCTCAGATACGCCATTCTCATTTTTGCCGCTTGCCTTTCTCCGGTATGCATCCAACAAGCCACCTCTTTATTTATTATTTATAAGATACAGAAATGCAATAATCATTCTTAATTAATCAATTATTATTAAGTAGTTGATTAGTAAAATAAATCAAGAAAACTATCAGTTAAATTAATGAATGAAAAATGATCAGTTCATACCGATCCAAGATGAAAACAATATCACCACACTTAGATATACAAAATCCATTGAATACTGCAGAAAAGACATAAATTAATAATAATTAGAAGGAAAAAAAAAATACTAGTTTTGGACTCCAGATTGTTCAAAAACCAAGTATTATACAATTAAGAAAACTGATAAATTCATAATAAAAAATGATATTTCCATGGACTGCCTGATAAAAAGAATGATGTTCTACTATTGGAATAATATTGTTTAAAATGAAAAAGTGATTAATTATGCAGATAATATATATACCTTAGCAACTTTGTGAGAAGCTAGCTTTGGAAAGAGATAAGCCATTCCAATGATATTTATTAATTTCCCAAAGAAAATAAAGAATACCGGAACCGAAGCACCATGTATACAAGCTCCAATTGATCCAACAAACATAAGAAAATAGTCATAAGAATCTGCAAATGCAAACAATTTGATAAATGGAACACTTTGAGGTTTCTTGGTATTATTCTCATTGATATTTTTGGCTTCTCCGGTGTCGGAAACTGGAGTTTGAGCGCTCATTTTTTGCACCGAAATGGTGACAGATTAGGAGGAGATTTGGCCGAGCTGGGCTCTGTTTTGGGTGGGGGGCTATAGCCTATAGGAACGTTTAAGAAGTGAATGGATAGGGGGGAGTCATTTGCACAAAAAGAAGATTCATTTAGTGGAGAAGACTAAATTTTGGTTAAAATTATGTTTGTGATAGATGGTTGTATTTATGAAGTAAGCACCGTATAGTTGTAACGCTCCGAACTTGTTACTGGCCCGAGGTGTTACACAAGTCTGAAAGTTTGTAGGCGACTAAAATTCAATTGCGTAGTTCCAAACATTTACAAAACTAAATAAATAATGAAACTTTCGATATATCTTAATAAATATTTTATCAAAAGAGCAAAAGTCTTGAGCCTAAAAAAATACGAACGGAGGTGCAACTCCTCTAAATCAAAGTCCAACATAAATCAGATCATAATACTATACCGAAACTTAAATTAGTAATTTCATGTTTATCGTTGACTTGACCCATAGTATCCCAGTTCTCGAAACAAGGTAACCTATAATATTGTAAGGGGTGAGTGATGAAACCCAATAAGTAGCAATCGTTAAATATATTTTTGAATATTATGGTCCTCAACTTTTATGAATAAAGATTAATTCTTCTCGAAATATATTTTTAAATATTATGGTGTGCATTTGATATAATGTTATAGTTGTGGGTAATATTTACAAATTTTGCAAAAGTAAGTGGGTTATATAATATTCGATTAATTAGAAATATTACGCTTTAACAAGGGAATATTTATGCGACAAGACAATCATTAGTGGATACCATAACGAAAGTATTATCGTAGTTAAAACTAGCAAATTATCTTTTATAAAAATAACGGCGAAAGTTTTACCGTTAAACCGTTGAACTACAATGGTAAAAGCAATGAATACACGCGTTGCATAAGAAGACACTTGCGATTGATTATTGATCTTTACGTGAGAAGTCACCATTATACTCAATTATTATTATGAAGAATTCTTTGCATAATATTTTTCATTGATTCAATTATCGTCACAATATCATCTGCATAATATTTTATATTATTAAATCAATAATTGAGACGACAAAGTTATTCATATTATTATTTACAATATTGACAATGTCTAGAAAGTTCTGCCAAGGAAAGGTTTGGTCACCTAATTGCGCGCCAATAGGGAGAAATCCTTATCGAAAAGTCTCATCTTTCCTGAAAATGATCTGGTTGTTAAATATTGTGAGTTATAATATTAGTGATGAAAAAGTTCGTGTTGATTAAAGATGAAATTGATATTTCCATTATGTTGGGATTATTAGTGTTAGTAGAAATCGACATCTATTCCGATGATAATTGATGTCTGGAGGTTATATTGACCAATCGGGTAATTAATCGGATAAATGAGTAATTAATTGCTATTAATTCACATGCTTATAACTATTTGTTCATATGTGTGTATTTATTGATTCACATCGTATGCATATTAGGGGAGGTGGTGCAAGATTGATAATACTTGTATGACTAAATTAAAAATGGAGGTATAGTTGAAGGTACTATACTGTAATTAGTTTTTTCACATGATTATACTATTGAGTGATCACATGAATGGACTATTGATTCACAAGATGTACTATTAGGGGAGGTGGTGCAAGTTTGATAATACTTGCAGGACTAAATTAAAAATGAAGGAAAAGATGAAGGTATTATACTGTAATATTTCGAACCCCAAAACGTGCAATTATCTAAACTATGTTTTTCTATAAATAGAAGCTCATTCTTCTTTCATCCTGACCAAATCACTAAGACTCACAAGAGCAATTATATAGAGAGAAGCTATAGAGAGAAAGAAGTAGAGAAGCTATAGAGAGAAAGAAGAAGAGAAGTCTGCTACTTCACTATTCAAGTATCCAGTCTCCTTCTGAGGTAGGGATATTATTTTGTTCATTATTCATAGGAATAATATTCTTCTTTCATACTCTGTAGTATGTGAGTAATATTATTTCGTCTCGTATTCCTAATTATACCCTCATTTTGTTAAAGTATTGCTTCTATACTCCGTGAAATTAGTAGAATATCCTTAGAATTTGTGCTTCATCTAGTATCGTTTTACAAGGATATTTTCTACACATTCTTGTTAAATTTTATGTTTTTCATGTCGGAGTACTGTCCATGAGTAGTATTCATTTTTACGGTACTATTCATAAAGTACTATTCACGGGGTACTATTCACGAGGACTATTCACAAAGTACTATTCACGAGTATTATTCACAAAGTACTATTCACGGGGTACTATTCCTGAAGTACTATTCACGGGGTACTATACACTCGGGTACTATTCACCCGGGGAATTATTCATGACAAAAAATTAATTTCTTTGATGTCCAAATCATTTTTGATACAATATTATTCTTGAATTTTACTCCACAAAGCAGTATCATGTTGACAATTTGGGCATTATTGAATTCTGAATAAATTAAATTATAAATCTTTAAAAATTTATCCTTTGTTTTCTTTTATTTGAATTCTTATATCATTGTCATCATCATCATGCTTATATTGTGATAAAAGTCATATGTGGCTTAAGTGCATAGATGTACTATTGATTGGTATGATTATGACCAATGATTATTCGATATAATCATGACCGTAATGTTACAAATGATGTGTTAAAAGTCATCATTGGCCTGTAGTACATTGATGGACATTTGTTGGTATGATTATAACTAAAGATTATTCGGTATAATCATGAATATTGATGATTACATGAATATCATTGGTCGTGGTGCAGGGATGATTCGATGATGTGAGTTATTTATTAAGCTGAGTTTCAGCAATAAAGTTGATGAAAAACCTTTTTAAATCATAGAAGATAGTAGATAGCATGCTTTACTTGACTCTTCTAATAGATTGCTTGTTCCGCTGCAGTTAAACTAGATGTTTATTGTATTTTATAAATTTAACACTGTTGAAGGCTAACGATAATTTATTCTGCATTATCTTAGTCATGATATTTCTTACTGGGCTAGTTGAGCTCACCCTTTATTTTCATTGTTCTCTTCAGAAATGAGAATATAAATTTGGGACTAATCGAACGGAGTGACGGTCCGGATGTTGGCATTAGTAGTCCTCACTATTCAAGTGAAATAGTGTGATAATAAATATAATAAGGACTCCATTTGAGTTTGAATACTGTCTAGAAGACAATATTCGTATTAAAACTCTCAGGTTATGTTTTGTCGTATCTTACACGACAGTTGTATAATTAAGTTGTATTTGAATTTTGCATCATGTATTTGGCGACTCAAGATGGGTAATGTATACCTATTTTGGGGGCGTCACAATACATAATTTTAAAATATTAAATAGTTCAGATAATCACTTACCGTACAAGTACTCAAAAGATTAATCTTGTGATACAAAACATTGTCTAAACCAGATAATCGATTATCACTTCACCTCGTAACACTCTGCATAATTAGAGTTTTTAATAATTAATCATAAATCTTAAACATCCAATTTCTAAATCTGTCCAAATATCATCAAGACCGCATACCACTATTTCTTGCAAAACTCCCACATATTGAACTTATTTTTTAAATCTAAATTATAACAAAAACTAGACTTTAAGGGCTACAATTTAGCCTTAAGAATCACCCAAATCGAACATAAAATCACCAAATTATCAATTTTTTTACATTAATATAAATTTTAGAAAATCTGCTACGAAAAATCCAGATCAGGAATTGTTAGATTTTGAGCCTAAATTAATGTGGGTGTCATTAATTATTTGTAATGATTCCACATATCAATGTGTTCTATTCCATAAGTAGATTAAATTTAGTACTCCCTCCGTCTCAGGATAAAAGTATTTATTACTATTTTAGGTAGTTCCAAGTTAAATGTCTACTTACCTTAAATAATTTATTTTTTACAATAATTTGCCTATAATACCCTTATTATTAATTGTTATATTTCTATTCTCTATGCATATTTATGGAGTACCACTAGTAATGTGCAGAAAACTATGCAATTAAATGAGAATTTAAATATGGACAATTTTGTCATTTTATCCTCTTTCTTAATATGTGCAAAAAGTCAACCAGGACATTTATCCTGGGAGAGAGGGAGTATTTCGTAGCTCAAATCCATGGAGTAATGAATGAGAAATTAACTCCCAAATATTACCCTTGAAAATGATAATAAATATTTGTGGGAAGCTAAGTCTCACATTGGTTAAGAATTAAAGTATTAATTGGTTTATATACATTAAAGTTGCTATTGGGTTTGGGCTCTATAGGGCACCCCACTTTTGTGGAAGGGAGATGACCTACCCAAAGCTTAATTTGAACCCACAAGCGTGCCGCCGACCGACCGGCTTCGCCTGACACGTGGGTTTGGGTTCTTGTATATAATTTTTTGGACAAAATTTAAATAAATTTTGTTTATTTTATTTTAGTTCTATTATCAAAACTATGTCGTTTTGATAAATGCTATTTATTATAAAAATTGTGTCGTATTGGGAAGCGTTATTTGCCGAACGGACGTATCAATACTGCGTCGCTTTAGAAAGCACTATCTATCTGAATGGACCCCTCAAAACTATGTCGTTTTTGCTTGAACGGACGCGCCCTTTTTTGCTAAGCCTAAAACTATGTCATTTTTGTTATGCTGAACCTAAAACTACGTCGTTTTGTGGTTCGAACGGACGCGCCCTTTCTGTTAAGACTTAAAACTACGTCGTTTTGGTTAAAAGCTGACTTTTCAAGGGGTTGTGTCCCTTCTGATCAGTCACTAACCCTTCCTACCTTGGGGGGTCGACCTTTTCATTCATTCAAATCATCGAAGCATATAGCAATCTAGTCTTCTAAGTCTTCATTATTAGATATTATAGTCATTTTTTCTGAGAGAGATAAGAGCATTTTCTTTGATTCGTTGAGTGCGTTATTTGTAGTGTTGTTATAACACACGTTGTCATTGTATCATGAGTGACAAGTGTTGCTAACTCTAAGCACCAATAAAGAAGGCATAATTGTCTTAATGACATAGTACCAAATACTAATCTTGACAAATTTACTTATGCAGTTTGAGATAAGTATATATATAGTGTCCATTTTCAATTTTCATAATAGGAATCTCTTAAATTCTATAACAAATAAAATATTTTACTTTAATGGTTCAAAATTGGCGGACATGTTCCCAACTAATAGAATTACAACATATCAGAAAATTAATAACAATCGAATGGTCGGATTATAAGTTATTGATCACACAACAGACTGTCAAATAATAATAAAAATTAGATTTTTCATATTTAAGTTTCTTATTATCAATGAAGTTCTTTTCCTTTACTAATTTTCATTGAATTTCACTTCCAAATCTCTCGATAAAAATCTCCAAATACTCAAAATGCCAAATCAATATTTACCAATTAAAATCAAAATTAAAAAAAAAAGAAAAGAGGAAAAGCTCTTACCATATAACAAGTTTTCATCTTCAAATATTTTTACACATCTTTCTCTATTCTCTCAACATCGTTAGTCTGGAGTAATTTTAATTTTTTCTACGTTTCAATTTGTGATGTTTTATTTGTACTAATTTTAATCTTTTTACGTTTTAATTGTGATGTTTTATTTGTTATAACATTAACTCTTCTGTTTTTTAATCTGCAATATAACTAATTGTTAGGATAAGAATACTTTTGAAATTTAAAAGATCAATATCACACTAATTAGTTATCTTATGTTTTAATTATTATATTCATATATAAGTAACTACTCAATTAACTTTATTATTTTATTAATTATTATTGTTATTATTCATCATCAACTACTTATTTTCTTTAAAAAAACTTTAATTATATTATTAAAAATTCGAGATATTACAATTGTGGTTAGGCTCTTATCTTATGATTTTGGAGGGATGGAGGTGGTTTTTGAGATTTTGAAGGTTTTAGTGTTCGTGCGGTGAAATAAAATACTTTTAAATGATGCAGTCTTTATAAGAAAGTTAATACTCCCTCCGTCCCATAGTTATAGGTTAATTTCTTTTGACATATAATTTAAGAAAATCAATTTAATGGTAATTTTTAACATAAATTTTTCACATATACCCCTTAATATGGAATTAATGAATAAGTTAATTATTCTTTACTAATCACACTGGAACTCTCAACTTCATTGATTGACGTGTTAAAGTCCATAACTATAGAACTTTAACTAAAGAGAATACAACAACATTAAATGTGGTGATAAAAATAATGACATTGAATGTTGTTTCTTCAAAAAAAGAGTAATGGTTGAATATTTATTATAAGGGGCATAAAAGTAAAACAATGAACCAACAAAATTTTATAAATAGTAAGTAGCCTATATATTGGGACATCTCAAAATGAAAAATTAGCCTATAACTATGGGACGGAGGGAGTATATTGTTTTGGATATATAATTGTACAAGTCTTTTTGATTAAAATATTAAGGACAAAATTAAGGTAACTGTTTGGTGTGAGATTTTATTTTATTTTAGTTTAAAATTTTAATGATAATTTTGTATTTTGTGCTTTTCTAACCACTGACATCAATTTTTTTGGATTTAGAGTCCTCCATTGCATCTTCCCTTCAATTTTATTGAATACACCATATTTTTATAGTTGTTATAGTATAATTGAAATCGATATCGGTCAATTAATTTATTATATTGAATAGCATAATTATTTCAAAATAAAAGTAATCCGACATTTTTTTCACTATTTGATGAACATGTGGATATTTCATAAAAATTTCAATGGATGAAAATTATTTTAGACTTCTAACGATAAAAATATTTTTTATAGCTCTAATTTTTTGTAGGATTGATCTTAATAGTATCACCTATCTATTAACATATTTTCTTTATTACTAACAAAATTATTAAGATCAAATAATTAGTTTATTGAATTGAATTGGAGGAAATATGTACTAAAGAGAAGTCAAATCTAAATTTTATACTTTAGTAAAAAGTGCTTTAAAATTTGAATCTCTAATCTTGAAAAGTGTATTTTTTTTTCTCTAAGAATCTTCGTTATAATCTGGTCCAAATAATGAATGGACCAGGTCATCAGAGAACCGATCTCTCTCTCTCTCTCTCTCTCTCTCTCTCTCTCTCTATATATATATATATATATATATATATATATATATATATATATATATAGGGTCCGAATCCAAATGTGATCCTGGACTTTACTAAAATACTGGATTTTTTTTTTTAAAACAACTAAAAAATCAATATTTTATAAATCGAATTTTTACATGTCTGATGTTTTGAGTGTGATTTGGATATATATAACAAAACATATGCTGCGTATGCATCAGTATATACATGTTTTGTTATATGATATCAAATCACACCCAAAATAATCAGACATGTAAAAATTTAGTTCTATAAATTTATTTATTTTAGTTGTTTTAAAAAAAAAAAATAAATAAAAAATACTTATTCATTTTTTAAGCTTTTGTCCAGGAGTCCTGACAGGATCCTTTTCTCTCTCTCTCTCTCTCTCTCTCTCTATATATATATATATATATATATATATATATATATATATATATACACACACACACACTATTTTAGGTACTCTATCCTCCTATAATATATGACGTTTTAGACGAGAGCAGATCTTCTGTCCCCATTTTTTTTGTCCCCCAACTTAAATTTTGACACATATCCACTTATTTAATTTTAGAATTAATTGGTATTAAGTAAAAGATTAGGTGTCAAAATTTAAGTGGGGGGACACAAGAAAACAAGAAAAATGGGGACAGAGGATCTGCTTTCGTTCTAGACTTATGCAAAAGAATTAAGGAAATGATTGAATATCATTAAATATAATATCAATTGTTTATAATATCCTTAAATTTAAATTTTTATTTATTACCATATTTATCTTATACTATCTCATCGGTAACATTTACCATGAGGGTAATTTTAGAAATATTGTAATTAATTCTCCTAGATCATATAAAACGACAAATAATACGAAAAAAAATAAAATTATCTAAAATGTCATATATTATAGAAAGAAGAGAGTACAATGCAGTGAACATCCCGTACTTCTTCACAGTCACACAACCTACATGTTAAACAAATATGCACCAATACACAACTCCTTGGTCATGCTATCATGTAATGTCACACTATTTTATATATATACTTTCTCAAGATAAACTCTTAAGACAAATAAATTGAGATTAGGATATTTTTTAAGTCATTAGTGCAAATTATAATCTTAAGGTTCTTAAAAAATAAGCAGATGGAGTAATAAACATCTACTTAATTATACTCAATGATGCAGGCTCGGCCATTGATAGACAAATTTATTCTTTTTTATAAAAGAAATAATTGGAAAGAAGAATTTTGAGGATTAATTTTCATTTTTTCTCTGTTATAGAAATGAAAAGTCTACCTAATCATTTATAATTAAATAGTACTCATATTTTGACCTTTACATATTGAACAAGACTAATATTTATTAAATGAAAATGAGACTTCTATTTTAAAATTAAAAAAAAAAAATCTACTAGTAAGTTAAGACTTTTTTTTGTGTAAGCGAGAGACGAGAGAATACGGTTGAGAGACTGAGGTAGGGTAGCTCGACCGTTGGAAACTTGGAATTAATAATACTATCATAATAGAAGTACTCTCTATTTAATTAAAGGTATTTAAAAAAAAATATTTTTATCTCTTAATGAAAAAAAATATTTTTATCTCTTAATGTCTGTCATTTGAGAATTTCAAGTAAATATTAATTACTTAGTTTTCAATATTATCTTAAATATTAAATATAACTTTAGTTTTCTCATTATTCTCGGCCTAATAAATAATATTATTTTTTTTTTTGAATATAAGGATAATATAGGCAATTAATATTATATTTAATATTTTATAATCATTTTATTAATATTGATGCACAACGATAATTTTGAATTTTAAAATTTATTTAAAATATTCAGTAACTTGATTTATAATAATAACTAATCAATCATATCATAATTATAGAAGTATAGAATTGTAGAAATACTCATAGTTAGGTGGTTATTAATGTTGATTGAGAGAAACATTAGTATCTGTATTAAGATAGTATCTTGGATCATTTAATGCTCAACTTCATTTTTGTTTTTGTGGTTCCCTCTGATAGGTTGAGTCATACTTGGCACTCAAAAACTTTATCCAAAATTATCCTTCTTCCGTACTCCCTCGGTGACGTTTTAGAATTTTTTATTTATTCCTATTTAATTGACGTTTATTCAAATTTAGGAGAATTAATAATAATTTTTACAAAATTACCCCTCACTACTCCACCTATTTTTTTAGTACTTTAAACTCTTGTGCTATAATAAATTAATAATTTAAGAGTATTATAGACAATTGAGTACTATATTTAATGCTTTCCAATCATTATCTTAATTCTTGTGCCCATCTCTAAAACGTCATTTAAATAAAGACGGATGGAGTACTTTAATATAAGTCGTTTTAGAGAAGTGTTTATGTCTCTTAATATATACTCCCTCCGTCCCTATTTAAATGACGTTTTAGAGATGAACACAAGAATTAAGATAATGATTGGAAATCATTAAATATAATACTCAATTGTCTATAATACCCTTAAATCATTAACACAAGGGTTTAAAGTATCAAAAAAATAGATAGAGTAATGAGGGGTAATTTTGAAAAAATAATCATTAATTCTCCTAGATTTGAACAAACGTCAATTAAATAGGGACAAATAAAAAACTCTAAAATGTCATTTAAATAGGGATGGAAGGAGTATATGTTATTTGAGAATTTCAAGTAAACATTAATTGTTTAGTTTCCAATATTACCTCAGATATTAAATTTAACTTTCACTACTTTTTGCCAAATAAATAACAGTCTATTTTCCAATACAAGGACAATATAGGAAATTGATATTATATTTAATGTTATATACTCATTTCCTTAATATTTATGCACAATTCTAAAACGACTTACTCTCTCCGTTCTTTAATATAAGTCGTTTTAGAGAAATATTTTTGTTCCTTAATACAAGTCGTTTGAGAATTTCAAATAAACATTAAGTGTTTAGTTTCCAGTATTATCCCAAGTATTAAATATAACTTTGGTTCTCTCACTATTCTTTGTCCAATAAATAACACTCTTTTTTCAACACAAAGCTAATATAAACAATTGATATTATATTTAATATTTTATAATTATTTCCTTAATATTTGTGCACAATTTTAAAATAACTTATATTATATTAAAGTATGGAGAAAGTATTAAGATATGTATCTTGGATGGAGTTGAGATTATTCCAATTGTTCATATGTTCTGGTTAGTATCCATTCAAATCCAGTGATTCGAATCTCTGAAATAGTACAACATCAAAAATTTCAGAGATTTGAACTCATTCTAACCTGCACGTAGGGGTGAAAATACAGGGTTTTCGCCAATGGAAGGCCACTTTTATAATTAAATTTTTAAAAAAAATTACAGAAAATTTTATTGATATTCAAAATTATAAATCAAAATTAAAGAATTATATATTCACAATTCATGCCTCAAAATAATATATTCAGAATTCATGCATCAAGTCAGAGAGGCATGTCTTTCGGGAGGAGCTGGCAAAGTCCCCGCAGGGAAGCAAGCGAAGCTACTCTTGATAGCACAAATAAGTCTAGACTTTAGCCCCAAGATGGAAACCCAATATAATTAGTGATATTTACACTTCCTATTACAAAATTTAAAATAATTGCAACAAAAGTGCATCTCGAAAATATTTACAGAATTAATGCATTTTAAATATTTTATTTACGCAATTAGTGCATTTGGTTTTCTTTTAATTTAGTTGTGTGTTTTACTGAGATGCTGATGTGACAAATCTGTTTTTCAAATATACAACTGTTCCCGATTTTTGTGATTTTTGTGCATAATGTGTTATAATTTGAATTGCATGTCTATCCCATTTTCCGTTTCTCTATCTTTCAAGTGGAAACCCTTATTTTATAATTTGGGAACTTTGTAGCCAAATTTCTTTTCTTCTAAGTTCAGTGTGTTGCCTCTGGTAGTAATATTCCATACCTCGGTGTTTCGTTTGGCTTGTTTGTGGGCGTCGCTGTTCCGTCTTCTTATTTCCTGTTTGTCGCCGTTGGTGGTATGCTTCTTTACTGGTTGTCGCCGTTTGTGATTTCTTCCGATTTTGTATAGGATGGTTTCTACGAGGAAGAATGTTGGGGGAATGGTTGATAAGAAGAATGATGGGAAGAGGAAAAGAATTAGGAAGGATGATTATGTTAAGAATGTGAAGAAATATGTGAAGGTGATGGCTAGTGTGGTAAAGTTTCTAAAGCAGGGGAAGAATGTAGTGGTCAAATCCCCTGTTGAGGACAAAAAATTGGGGAGATAGGTTTCTAAGAAGCCTAAGAAATTGCTGGATTTGGAGTCTGATTTTAAAGCTACGCCAAACAAAGTTGGGAATGAGGCTGAAGATGATGCTTATAGCCGGAATATTATCCCCCGCCAAAAACATCTTAAGGTGTGCTATTTTAATTATTTTTAAGAATTAAGAATCATTAGTAATTTTTGGCTACTTGTGAATTTGTTTTGGTAACTGGTATTGTCCTATTTGGTCACTGATTAATGTGTATTTGTTAAAATGGTTATATACTCTCCAAGTGGTGGTTTGGTTATTATTATATTTTGATTTGGTTACTAGATACTTTTTGACAATACAAAGATTGATTAAACTGGTTTTAGTAACTTGCTGATTGTGTTTGGTTACTAATGCTAATATATTTGGATACTGTTGATTGTATAGTTGTTGAAATGTGTTTTGTTACTCTAGAGTTGTAGTGTGATGACTATTCGATTATGATTTGGTTAATGTGTACGTAATGTTAATGCAAATACTCATTATTATTTTTTAGTAATGCAGTTTCGATTTGATTTTCTACTTTAATGTGTTTGATTACTTTGGTTTAATTTGAGATTGTGAGTATATTGCTTTTTTTCTATTGTAATTTATTGTGTTTGCAGTTTTGGGATCTATATTACTAGGGCGCGCCATCGCATTTCAATTTTGCAAAAAATCATTTATTGTCTCGATATGGAAGTGCTACAATTAGTCGTTAAGAATAAATTGACTAAAGATTAGTTGGTAAAGTTTAAATTGACTTGTTTTGGGAACTTTTTAGATGTTGGGGAGCCCCAATTTTTTCATAAATAATCCATCAGGCTTTGGTGAAAGAAGTTTATCAAAGGGACAATGGGGAGATGTGATTTTGTTTAGTGAGAAAAGGGGAAGATTCGGATTACCAGAATTTTGTTTAATTTATTGTTTGAGTTAGCAAGGAAATGAGGATATTTCTGCATTTAAGAGAATAGAAAATCAGTTGGTGGAAAAGTTTTTTAGAGATGAGGTTGTGACCCGTTCTAGTATCGGGAGGATATATCGGAGGGTTGTATTCGATGATGATGATGAGGCGGCCAGGATGTCAATTATATTCTTGATTTGTAATTTCCTAGTAGCTATTGTTTCAGATAATTATGTTGATGAGGCATTGGTTAACTTTCTCTCTTATGGCGACCTTGATAGTTATTTGTGGGGGAAATTTGCCTTTGAACATATGAAAAATTCTTTATCGCTTGCTTTGAAGGGACATTTAAAGAAGGGCATGAATGGGGGTGTTATATACAATTTTTACAAGGACAGTTATTGTAAATCTTATAAGTTGAATGGATTGCCCTATGTTTTCCAAGTTTTCTTGTTTGAAACCATTCCTACACTGAAAGTCCGGGGTTTCTATATTGATGAGCATATGTTAGAAGTTAGATTATTTAGATGGAAGGAATTAGGGAAGGCTCCTAAAAATGACAAATTGAATAATTTAGTATTTGGTTCTGGACATGTACGTTGGTTACTATTAACATTATATTTGGTTACCTTTATGTATACATCTGGTTACTGATTTTAATTTATTATTTTTCGTGTACTATTTTGTTTCTTTTATTTTTTCAATGTTTTTGAAATGCTATATTTATTGTTCTCACTCTGTTTCAATTGAGGATACAAAATATCATTCCTACGGATGGTGAGAAGGATCGTTTAGATTTGGGGGGTTTTCACTTTTTCAATGGAAATGACGGTGGCTCTAATGTTGTTGATATTAAAGTGGATAAAACCAGGAAGGGTGGAGATTTTGGATTTTCACTTTCTAATGTCAAAAATATTATCGATGCACGGGTAAGGCTTTTGGAAGAGAAGATGATTGAATTTAAGAAAGAAATTGAGAAGTTGGGGGTTGATTTAAAGGATGAATTGCATGTTTTTCATATCGAGATTTGCAAGGACATAAGAAAGATTCTGAGAAAACAGCTACGTGGCCGCCCTAATGTTAGTGAAGGTGGGAATGAAGATGATGTTAATAATGATGATGATGATGATGATGATGATGATGCTGGTTCGGAAGGTAATGAGTTGGATGATGATGATGATACTGGTAATGGTAATGAGTTAGATGATGATGTTACATCTGATGAGTTCGATGTTGTAGGCAAAGGTTCGCATGCTGCAAACTAGTTTGATGGAAAAAATTAAAGATGATGTTGGTGGTATGGGTGGGGTTCACAGTGTTGAAGATGATGAAAATGTTAAACATATATGTTTGTTTTTTGTGTGTTATATGTTTTTGTTTTATTGATTATTTACTATTTTTTTATTTTTACAGATTGACAATAACAATGATAACCCAACTTTTGATAATTTAAGCCACACTTATGGAAAAGAAATTGTTGTGTTTACCCCTATTGGGGCTCACATTGATGGGGATGATGACCATGTTAAACTTATTTGTTTGTTTTTTGTGTGCTATATGTTTGTGTTTTATTGATCTATGAGTGTTTTTTATTTTTACAGATTGGCAAAAACAATGACATACCAACTTTTGATATTTTAAGCCAGACTTCTGGAAAAGAGCTTGTTGTTTTTACCCCTACCGATTTTTGCGTTTTTTTCAATACTAGTTACCTTCATAGATTTTATTGGTTACTTTCTTATATTATTTCTGTTACTGCTCAATCAGTTTGGATTTTGTAGTTGAAATTATAATTGTTTTTGTGATATGTTTTGTCAATTGTTAAAAGGGGGTAAAATCGAAGCAGTAAACAGGTCGGTACTTGATGAAATGGTTTTAAATACCCAGGATATAGTTCATTATGTTGAAGTGGAGAGAAGTGCTTCTAAACCCTGTGGTAGATGTGACGCCCCCAAAATTAGGTATACATCACCCATCTTGGGTCGTCAGATACATGGTACAAAATTCAAATACAACTTACTAATACAACTGTTGTCATGGTATGCAATACGACAAAACATAATAAGCTGAGTTTGAATACAATTATTGTCTACTAGAGATTATACAAACTCAAAATGAGTCCTCATTACAATTATTAACACACTATTTCACAGAATAGTGAGGACTACTAATGCTATCCTCTGGACCGTCACTCCGTTCCTCGACTAGTCCTCGCTATGTTCTCATTTCAAGAGAACAAAGAAAGAAAGGTGAGCTCAACTAGCCCGATGAAATATTATGACTAAGATAATTGTAATAAATTATCGTTAGCCTTCAACATGTTAAACCGATAAAATATAACAACATCAAGTTTAATCTGCAATGTGTGGCGCCCCAAAATAGGTATACACAACACCCCATTCTGAGTCGCCAAATACATGGTACGAAAACAACTACAACTTTATTATTACAACAATAAAAATCGTGAGTTTGAATACAAATATTATCTTCTAGACAATATCTATACTCAAATAAATCCTCATCACATTATTGATTCATTATTTTACAAAAATGGTGAGGACTACTAAACAACTCTCTCTAGAATCTTCATTCCATACCCCATTAGTACTCGCTACATTCTCGCCTCCCGAGAAGAAAAAAAATGGAACAACAAGGAAAAGGGTGAGCTCAACTAGCCCGAAGAAAGAATATTATGACTAAGATAATATACAACAAATTATCGTTAGTCTTCAACGAGGAAAAATCGATAGAATACAATAGACAACAAGTTTCGAATCAATATTCGCGGCGGAAATAATAATTCATAGAAGAGTTACGTAGAGAATGAATTCTACTATAATCTATGAATTCAACGGTCCATCATCAATATTTTATCCTCGTAACATCAATCAATATACATACGGAATCAAATATTCATCTTTTGCACTACAGCCAAAGATATTCATCGATTGGTCATGTTCATTTAAACACTGTTCATCTTTTACTATGAGCCAAAGATATTCTTCAGAAATCATTCATCTTTGCACTACAGCCAAAGATATTCTTCGAAATCATTCATCTTTGCACTACAGGCCAAAGATATTCAATAATATCATCATTTAAGGCGAGGATGATGAAAAATATTTTTAAAGAAACGAATCCAAAGAAACAAAATGACAAGGATTAAGGATTAAGGATTAAATACTTGATTCTATCCACGCCCAAAAATACCTCAAAAATAATCATAGTGGTGTAAAATTCAAGAATGATCAAAACATGGATCTGAATCGAGTTAGTATCCGAATAGATATTTTGACAAAAAGAAGAAATTTTATTTTTCGTTGAATAGTGCCGTATATCGTGAATAGTTTTGATATCGTGAATAATCTTAGATATCGTGAATAGTAACTCCGACACCAAAAGATAGAAATTCCACAAAAACATCTTCACGCTTATGAATAGTACTCGTGAATAGTAACTCGTGAATAGTAACTCATGAATAGTAACTCGTGAATAGTAACTCATGAATAATGTAGATGAATAGTAACCCCCACATGAAAAAAGTTCCAAATTTGATAAAACTTCAGATCAACATTTCAAAGATAATGATATTGAAGAAATAATATCATTACAAAAAAAAAATAATATCCCTTACCTCGAAGATCGAGATTTAGCTAGAATCTAGGGTATAATAGTCTTTGAAGGAACTTGCAACTTTAATCTAGCAATACTCAAAGTATACTCAAAATACTCACAAGAATACGCTCAAAATATCGAGAGAAATAGAGAGAAAACTTCAGTTTAAATTGTGATTTTCAATTCTAACCTAAGCACCCTATTTATAGGAAAATGCTTAGAACACCAAAGCAGAAAATTTAATATAATATTAATATAATTATACAAATTTTCCTTAGCCCACCTTTTGGTCAAAACACCAGCCACACATGTTAATGATGTCCAAAAAATACAAAAACGTTTTTCTTAACAAAATAATTTAAACTCCCAAAAATCAATTATTTGAACTTCTAACTTCAATAATTCATAATAAATAGCCCTTTCATCAGAAAATTCGAATCTCGCGAGTTATTATAGGAAATTCAATTCTCTACAACTTTGCAGAAGAAAGTTTTTCCAAATTCCAAACAAAAATCGACCGAAATCCACAAACATGCGATTTTACAGGCTATAATCAAATTTCGGTCAATAATTGTGTCCACCAACACACAAAACATGTGTTAAACATTTAATGCCACAAAAATACTCTTCCTCCTCATATACTCATATATCCCACATTCATTGTAAAAATATCACCGTTAATATATTATTAAAATAATATATTTAAATGAATTATTTTATCAGAAAAAGATAAAATATTAATTTTCAACAATTGTCATTTTAAAAATTTTCTCCATCTATATCCACATAAAATCAATATTTTCCTCATCATATAAATCAATAATTAATTATTCACAAATAATATTACAGAATCACAATATTGACAACCAGTGCGGTTCTTGGAAAGAGGGCTTTCGAATAAGAATTTCTTCTTCTTGCGTAGCCTGAATTAGATGACCAAACCTCTCCTTAGATGTAAACTTTCTAGACATTGCCAATAATGTTATCTAATAATATTATTCAGGATAATATGAATTATTAGCTTCGATAATGAAAGATCTTTGTGTAATGACAATTATTGAAACAACAAAGAATATAAAATATCAACACGAAGAATTATTAACTCAATAAAATCTTTGAGCATGTAATTACTGTAACCATTATTGAGTAGTGCCTTCTTCACGTAAGAATCAATAATTGGTGCAATACTGGTGCTACTTCTTTATTCAAACAACGCGTATTAGTGTGTTTTAACCACCGGGTATTCAAACAATTGGCAACAACTACGCCAGTTATTTAAAAACAACTTATATTTGTCGTTTTCTTCATCCAATCGCTTTCCGTTATGGGGCCCACACATGGTCATTTCAGTGCATTTAATATTATTCTGAAAGATCTAATATTCCACGACCAAACGAATATTCCCAAACAACAATGAATATTTTATAACCACTTGCTTATTTTGAAATATTTGCGTATTTAACCCTTAACTATCCACATTAATCAAATCAACCCTTACTATTTCAAAATAAAGGAAATTCCTTTTATTTAAAAATTTGAGGTCTTACAACCTCCCTCCTTATGAAATTTAAGTCCTCGAAATTGACGTCACGATACACAGTGTTTTGAAAAGGTGAGGATACCTCGCTTTCATTTTCGTTTCCAATTCCCGGTCATTTCCTCTATAAAGCATGATTCCTCCACAAAACTTTAACTTGTGGTATAACCTTTCTTGCGTAGGGACATGCTCCTTCCTATCCAAAATCTTGATAGGTACCTCCTCATACGTTAAGTCTTCTTGGCTATCTCGTCCGGGTTCTAACTTCGATAACGTGGTTCGGGTCTTTCACATATTTACGAAGCACGAGATATGTGAAACACATTATGAACACGAGACATACTCGAGGGTAACGCAAGTCTATAGGCTACATTTCCTACTCGGTCAAGAATTTGAAATGGACCGATAAATCGTGGATTGAGCTTTCCTCTCTTCCCAAATCTTGTAACTCCCTTCCATGGAGTAACTTCATGACAATACATGATCCCCTACACTAAATTCCACGTCCTTTCGATGAAGATTCGCATAACTCTTTTGTCGATCTTGTCTTGGTTTAGTATCGTTGTCGAATCATTAGTCATACGTACTAACTTCGGGTCCCAACAATGTTGCTTCACCCACCTCATCCCAACATATTGGAGAACGACATTTTGTCCATATAATGCTTGAATGGAACCATGCCTATATTTGTTTAATAACTATTGTTGTATGAGAATTCCACCAATGGCAAGTACTTATCCCAACTTCCTTTGAAATCTAGGACACGAGTTTTAATATATCTTCAAGAGTTTGAGTAGTCCTTTACGATTGCCCATCCGTTTTGAGGATGGTATGCCAAACCGAATAGTAAATTCGTGCCCATAGCTTTCTACAAACTAACCCAAAATCATGAAGTGAATCTTGGGTCACGATCTAAAACTATGGATCTTGGCATGCCATGCAATCTCACAATCTCATTTACGTGCATACGAGAAAGGCGTTCAAGGAATAAGTCTCTCGTGATCGGTAAGAAATGAAGCGGACTTTGGTTAATCTATCAACAATAACCCAAATAGCATTGATGCCTTGAGAAACCGTAGGAAGACCCGTAACGAAATCCATAGTAATGTGTTCCCACTTCCATTCCGGAATCTCAAGTGGTTGCAACGGACCCTTAGGTACAAGATGCTCCGCCTTTACACGTTGGCAAGTTAAACACATCGAGATAAACTACGCGATCTCTCTCCTCATATTGCTCCACCAAAATGTATGTTGAAGATCATAATACATTTTGGTACTCCCAGGATGGATTGCAAATGGTGTATTGTGTGCCTCCATCATAATCTTGTTCTTCAAATCAGAGTCGTTAGGAACACAAAGTCTAGAGTGGACTCGAAGTATTCCTTCTTCATCAATTCTCGCTTCTGGAATAACTCCTTCTTGTACTTTCTTCTTCATACGCATCAGCTCCGAGTCGGTGGCTTGAGCAATCTTAACTTTTTCTATTAAAGTTGGCTCTATGCGTATACTTGACATCATCGCACTCGTTCCCGCATATGATTTTCTACTCAACGCGTCAGCTACCACGTTCGCTTTTTCAAGATGGTATGGTTAGAATATGTGCCGAAATGAGTCGCCTCTTGAGCTCTTGGAAAATCTTCTTGCATTCCTCGCTCCATACGAATTTTGTATCTTTTCAAGTCAGCTAAGTTAACGGAATAGCGACTCGAGAATATCCTTCAACGAATCTCCGATAATAACCAACTAAGCCTAGAAAGCTACGTATTTCGATTACTGACTTAGGTTGCTCTCAACTGTGACTCATATCCCAATCTTGGATAGCACGTCACAATGACACCTATCGCCATACTATATCGCATTTAATATGACGTCCCCTACAGAGAGTCTGGCTTAGGTGAATTCCACAAAGGAAGTCACAAGATAAAGGCTCAGGTACCAAATTCTATAGTTGAATTTTTAACTCCTGAAGTTCAATAGGAGCCATTCGATATGAGATTTTAGAAATGAGTTTTGTCTTCGGGTTCAAAGTCGATACAAAATTTAATATCGGGCTTTGGGAGTAAGCCAAGAAATTCTTCAGAAATACGTCGGAAAAATCAATAACAACAGAATATTATTCAAATCGGCGTGTCTTTATTCAAATCCATAACATGGACTAAGAAAATTTGACATCCGTAATAAACGAATGACTTCATGGCTTGATATGAAAATGTTTGACTACAATGGTTTGATTGCTTGAATTGAATAACGAAAGTTGCTTAGGAATATGAAAACTAACAACCTTACGAAAATAATCAATTTCGGCATGATGAGTAGTTAACCTTAAAATCACATCAAAACAAATATCTCTATAGAAATAAGGTTAACGGTAATGTGATAGTGCCAACTGAATCAAGCAAGATTTATAAATAGTGGATGTGATGAAAGTTTCTCCTAACGGAGTTTCCACGGATAGGTCAAAGTCTAATTTCTCCGAGTCAAGTTTAAACGTTGAGCGCAAGTAAGAGAGATAAAAGAATGGGTAGAACAGATATCTAGTAAGGTATATACTTGCAAGATTTATAATTGACTAACCTGTGCTAACCGTTCGGGTTCCTTGCATTTTGACCCCATCACGACAAACGCTCTTCCCTAATCGTTGACTTTGACTTTTACGGGACGATCTTTTGAGTCACCGTCCCATTGAACTAGGTTTCATTCTGCAGTACAATCTCGAGCGATATGTCCTTCCTTTCCACAACTATAGCATACCTTAAACTGTTGTGGGCAGTTTGGGCTGATATGTCCCTCTTTCCCGCATTTGTAACATACGACCGGTGGTCGTTCTCCTCCATAAAACTAGTTGCTATAGGTACCGACGTCTTCACATGGTCGTTATTGAATCTCCTCTTCTTAAAATCTCCTCCCGACTAAACTTCTTCTATTTTCATGGCCACGATTACCACGGAGTGGTTACTGCTTTGTCTCCAGTATTCTTCTTTCTCCATTTGGTTATCGTTATTACGATGACCGCTATCTTCTTATATGATCCTGGTTATGGTCCCTCGGTTGAACGTACTCGTTATCTCGCTCTAACAATCGAGCCACATTGACAACATCCGAATAGAGAGAAAATTTATGAGAAATGAGATCTTGGCGTATGTCGGGTTTCAAACCTCTCGAAACATCCGCTACCATCATCGTTCCTCATTCTCCACCAAATGAGGTGCAAACACGGATAACTCCGCGAACTTCGCCTCGTCTTTGGGACACCGCGTCGTTATTACTCGCTCTAGTCTAATAAACTCCACTTCCTTCATATACGCGAATACTTTCGGGAAGTACTTGTCATTGAATCTGTTTCAAACGTCTCCTATGACATGCTTTGAGTGCAAATTGGATGGGTAAGCTTCATGATTCCCACCGATGTCTCCTTTCCCACGGAACATAAATGTGGCGAATGGAACTTTCTGTTCCTCTCGTGCATCCCAAGACATCGAATATCTTGGTAATTTGTTTGACCCACGTCTCGCCTTTAATCGGATCCGGCTTTCCCAAATTTTGGTGGTCCCAACTCTTTGAATCGCTTGGTGTGACCACTCGTGAATTGCTATCATTTCCTCCTCAGATTTTGAACACGAGTCTCCTCGTGCGATTTTGCATGAACTGCAAAAAGCTTCTAAACATCCCTCGTTCATCATCTCGCTTTCGGTGGTGTTGTTCATGGGAGGAACATTACCGACGACTGTTGCACGTTCTCCTCGTTGGTGAGTACAGGCATCTCCACGATCTCATTTACTCCATTGTTAATATTCTCGATTCGACATTCTCAAATCATCATAAAATAAGGGTTAATTAAGGAAATTAATATATCACATAATATCCCTATATCTTGACCAACTAACAAATAAGCTTAGGTAGGACACACTAGCGAAGGATTTACTCGTCTCTCCCTCCTAGTTCTATTCCCCGATCTCCGCCAGGAGATCATATCCTAAGCTCGATACCAACCGTGACGCCCCCAAAATAGTATATACACAACACCCATTCTCGAGTGCGCCAAATACATGATGCGAAAACAACTACAACTTTATTATTACAACAAGAAAGCTGTGAGTTTGAATACAAATATTATCTTCTAGACAATATCTATACTCAAATAAATCCTCATCACATTATTGATTCATTATTTTACAAAATGGTGAGGACTACTAAACAACTCTCTAGAATCTTCATTCCATACCCCACTAAGTACTTCGCTACATTCTCGCCTCCCGAGAAGAAAAATGGAACAACAAGGAAAAGGGTGAGCTCAACTAGCCCAATAAAGAATATTATGACTAAGATAATATACAACAAATTATCGTTAGTCTTCAACAGGGAAAAATCGATAGAATACAATAGACAACAAGTTTCGGATCAATATTCGCGGTGAAATAATAATTCATAGAAGAGTTACGTAGAGAATGAATTCTACTATAATCTATGAATTCAATAAATCCATCATCAATATTTTATCCTGTAACATCAATCAATATACATCCGGAATCAAATATTCATCTTTTGCACTACAGGCCAAAGATATTCATCGATTAATCATGTTCATTTAAACACTGTTCATCTTTGCACTCTGAGGCAAAGATATTCTTCAGAAATCATTCATCTTTTTGACTACAGAGCCAAGATATTCAATAATATCATCATTTAAGGCCGAGGATGATGAAAAATATTTTTAAAGAAACGAATCCAATGAAACAAAATGACAAGGATTAAGGATTAAGGATTAAGACTTGATTATCCACGCCCAAAAATACCTCAAAAAATAATCATAGTGGTGTAAAATTCAAGAATGATCAAAACATGGATACAATCGAGTTAGTATCCGAATAGATATTTTGGACAAAAAAAGAAATTTTATTTTTCTATTGAATAGTGCAGATATCGTGAATAGTCTCAGATATCGTGAATAGTCTTATATCGTGAATAGTAACTCCAGACACCAAAAGATAGAAATTCCACAAAAACATCTTCACGCTTCATGAATAGTACTTTCGTGAATAGTAACTTCGTGAATAAGTAACTCATGAATAGTAACTCGTGAATAGTAACTCATGAATAATGTAACCGATGAATAGTAACCCGACATGAAAAAGTTCCAAATTTGATAAAAACTTGGATCAACATTTCAAATAATGATATTGAAGAAATAATATCATTACAAAAAAAATAATATCCCTTACCTCGAAAGATCGGTGATTTCTAGCTAGAATCTAAAGGTATATAGTCTTTGAAGGGAACACTGCCTAGCAATACTCAAAGTATACTCAAAATACTCACAAGAATACGCTCAAAATATCGAGAGAAAATAGAGAAAAACTTGATTTCTAGGTGTGATTTTCAATTCTAACCTAAGCACCCTATTTATAGGAAAATGCTTAGAACACAAAAGCGAAAAATTTAATATAATATTAATATAATTATACAAATTTTCCTTAGCCCACCTTTTGGTCAAAACACCAGCCACACATGTTAATGATGTCCAAAAAATACAAAAACGTTTTTCTTAACAAAAATAATTTAAACTCCCAAAAATCAATTATTTGAGGCTTCCTGAACTTCAATAATTCATAATAAATAGCCCTTTCATCAGAAAATTCGAATCTCATGAGTTATTATAGGAAATTCAATTCTCTACAACTTTGCGAAGAAAGTTTTTCCAAATTCCAAACAAAAATCGACCAAAATCCACAAACATGCGATTTTACAAAGTATAATCAAATTTGGAATCAATAATTGTGTCCACCAACACATAAAACATGTGTTAAACATTTAATGCCACAAAATACTCTTCCTCCTCATATACTCATATATCCCACATTCATTATAAAAATATCACCGTTAATATATTATTAAAATAATATATTTAAATGAATTATTTTATCGAGAAAAAGATAAAATATTAATTTTCAACAATTGTCATTTTAAAAATTTTCTCCATCTATATCCACATAAAATCAATATTTTCCTCATCATATAAATCAATAATTAATTATTCACAAATAATATTACGAGAATCACAATATTGACAACCGGTGCGGTTCTTGGAAAGAGGGGCTTTCCAATAAGAATTTCTTCTTGCTGCCATTAGATTAGATGACCAAACCTCTCCTTGATGCGAGAACTTTCTAGACATTGCCAATAATGTTATCTAATAATATTATTCAGATAATATGAATTATTGCTTCGATAATGAAAGATCTTGTGTAATGACAATTATTGAAACAACAACAATATAAAAATATCAACACACAATTATTAACTCAATAAAATCTTTGAATAAGAATTACCGTAACCATTATTGAGTAGTGCCTTCTTACGTAAGAATCAATAATTGGTGCAATACTGGTGTCTTCTTGCTCAACAACGCGTATTAGTGTGTTTAACCACCGGGTATTCCAACAATTAACAACAACTACTACTGTTATTTAAAAACAACTTATATTTGTCGTTTTCTTCATCCAATCGCTTTCAGTTATGGGGCCCACATATTTGTCGCGGCCAGTCGCATTTAATATTCTGACGATCGAATATTCCACGACCAAACGAATATTCCCAAAACAATGAATATTTTATAACCACTTGCTTATTTTGAAATATTTACGTATTTAACCCTTAACTATCCACATTAATCAAATCAACCCTTACTATTTCAAAATAAAGGAAATTCCTTTTATTTAAAAATTTGAGGTCTTCTGTTGAATGAACAAGCAATCCATTAAAAGAGTCAAGTAGAGAATAAAATCGACTATCTTTTATGATTTAAAAGGTTTTTCATGACTTTTATATCACGGACTCGACAATAAATAATCCACATCATCAATCACCCCGCACTGACTACTACCAATGATATTTTTTTAGTATCACGACCACAAATTATCCATGCACTACTGACCAAGGACATTCGTGTATTCATTAATGGTCATGATCATGCCAACAACTCATCCATCAATGCACTACTGGGCCAATGATAACTTTTACCACATTATTTGTAACATTACTGGTCATGATTACACCAATAATCCTCGGTCATAATCATACCAAGTCCATCTACGCACTACAGCCACAGATGACTTTCAACATAATATAAACATGAGGATGACAATGATATAAGCATTCAATAAAACAAGTTCAAGAATTAATTTATCCAGAACTAATAATGTCCAAATTGTCAACATGATCTTTGCTTTGTAGAGTAAAATTCAAGAATGATCGGAAGAATATTTCTATAAAAGATCTTGGATGAAGCGCAAATATCAAGGATATTCTACTAATTTCATGGAGTATAGAAGTCAAAACTTTAACCAACCGAGTATAATAAAGAATGGAATAACAAAAGAAATCACCATGCATGCGGGATTGCCGCATGACAGTTATTCAATGAGAATAATAATAAAAGCTGGTCGGGCAAAATTTGCAAGCGATGGATGTTCCAACAGAATAATAAAGATTTTAACCAGTCCTGTAAAACACACGCAGCGTGGATGTTCCAATGAATAATAATAAAGAGCGGAACTAGGTCCATTAAAACACATGCATGTGATGTTCCAATGAATAATAATAAAGACGGAACCAGTCCGATTGTAAAACATCTGAGCATGTGATGTTCCAATGAATAATAGAAGAATGTCACCAAGTATAGGGTAAACCAGATACAAAAGTTATTCCAATGTAATAATAAGCAATGGAATAACAATGATTCTCTTCGTGAATAAGGAAGAATAACACCCCTTACATTAGTAGTAGATTGAATCTGCGCAAAGAGTGTAATAAATGAATACTCTTCTTCTTTCTCTCTTATTCTCTTTATACTTTCTCGCTCTCTATAAATTGAATGAATTAAGTAAAAATATTATAGAAGATTTCTAGCTTAGCACTTGAAATGTGAAAAGGCAAGTGGCTTGACGACTGGTGATGTGAAAAGAAAAGTGGTTTGACGCCTGTAATGTGAAACGACAATTGGTTCGACGCCTGTAATATAAAACGGCAAGTGGTTTGACATCTGGTAAAGGTAGTTACTATTGACGAAGGTAATTACTATTGATGAAGGTAATTACTATTGACGAATGTAATTACTATTGACGAAGGTAATTACTATTGATGAATGTAATTACTATTGACGAAGGTAATTACTATTGACGAAGAGACTCTTAGATGATGACATATAGGCCCCCCATAAATTAACCAAACTTACCACAAACGTCTCATAATAGACTCTTTATATACATCAAGGATTGAATAAATATTTCCACAAATCATTTTATTTTTAATCAACACATATTTAATCTTTTAACAATTATTAATCATTTATAACTTGTCGTCTCAATTATTGATTTAATAATATAACATATTATACAGATGATACTGTGAAAATAATTGAATCAATAATATAAGAGATATGATGCAACAATTCTTCGTAGGAATAATTGAGTATAGTGGTGAGTGACTTCTCACTAAGCATCAATAATCAATACTGTGTGCTACTCTTATGCAACCATCGCGTATTCTTTTACTTTACTAATAGGGTAGTTCAACAGGTTTTATTCAGTAACACCTCTGCCGTTATTCTCATAAAGTATTTTTTTGTCATTTTCTCAATCTGACAATAATTCCGTTGTGGGGTCCACCAATGATTGTGCCGTCGTACGAATATTCTCCGACAAAAAGAATATTCCCCGACCAAACGAATATTTTATAACAACTTGTTTACTTTGTAAAATTTATAAATATTGCCCACAACTATAACATTATATCAAATTCACTCCATAATATTCAAAAATAATATTTATAAAAAATTAATCTTTATTTATAAAAGTTGGGGTCTTACAGTAGACATGTTCGTGCTTCTGAGAAGAGTGCTGCTTTGAGGAGTCCATATGCAACGAAGTTTGGTTATACTGATTCATCGTCTTCTGTTGTAGTTCCTAGACAAATACGCATATGTCTATCTGCATTCCCCAATGTTTGCATGGGTATGCCATTCAAATTTGAGGATGTATTGTTTTATCAATGGTTTAAGATGGGCATAAATAACAGGAAAAGGTATGTTATTTGTAGTTTAACAATAATATAGTTTTTTTTAAAAAAAAAAAATCATTTGTTCTCTTTTAAATATGTTTTTATATTGAAAAATTCTCTGGAGATAATGATAAGATTGAACATGTATTCAGATTTGGGTCTGTCCCAATCTCATCTAAAATATGGTTCTACAAGTTAAAGACTCTTGGACAGTGGCTTGGCGATGATGTGAGTTTATTTATTTTTGAAATTCTGTTGTGTTAGTTATGGTTACCATATTTAATTATTTTGGTCACTAGTTTTGACAGTGTTGGTTACCTTTATTAGAAATTTTTAATTTTTCGCAATTGTTTACATCTTATGGATTTTGGTTTGTTTTTTGGTTCAGCATATCAACATTTGTTTATACTACATTCGAAAATTGGTTAGGCACTCTGCCAATATTCAAATCAGGGTCACTACTACAGATTGTTGGTTTTGTTAGTTCCTAGTTGGCACAATAGTTATCTAGAAGGGGGGGTTGAATAGATATTTAAAAAAAAACCTTTCATTTTAAACTTGTTCTTTGATAATGATTAAAACTTAGCGGAATAAATGTTTGTTTTAATCTTCTTTACCAAGTAATGGAGTTTTGAGAGTGAGGCAATTATGGCAGTTATAACAGATATAGCAGTTATGGTATGAATGTAAAAGACACAGTCGTTTAAAGTGGTTCAGAGCACTTAAACTGTAACACCCACTTCCCAAAAAGGAAAGGGAGGTCACGTGCAAAGCACAACAAACCTCAAAATAAGTAAACAGTGCACTAATAACATCAAAATATTAATAGTGATATCCATCATTGAAGTACTAAATACAATTCTCCAAACAGAGTCAGAATAATCAAAACCAAATATCGAAACAACCTAGACGGGCAAAGGCAACACTCTCATCACACTAGCCCTGAATCACCCCTGCAAACCTGCCGGAAAAAAATCACAGCATGAGCCAAATGCCTAGTACGGATATAAAGATACAAAAGATATACAACTGAAATACGAAAACAACTGAGACAAAATACTGAACAAAGCCTCATGTGTAAATACTGACGAAAATATAATCTCCAAAGATCTGAAAGAAATATATTTGAATCAATGTAATTGACGTAAACCAATAGATTTAATAAAGAAATAACGAACTGAAGTAACTATCTCAATGAATTGAACTAAATGAAACAAACAAAACTAATACTGATAAAATAATAGTCAAAAACAAATGGTTTGGAGTTATTTCATACCGATTGAGCTCAAAATATATCTTGCACATGCAAAAGTCAAACTAATGCCACACATGCAAGTCAAAATAATGCCACACAGGCAACCAAAATAATGCCACACAGGCAAATCACACATTGGACCGCGAATCCAAATGTATGCAAATCGGATAGTGTGTTTGGCACAACATCACCAATCCGCAGAACAAAAAACTAGGGTTAACTCATACGCCTCCCACAACAAAACACCAAATGGCCCACTTCCTCCGGAGCCCAAAACGGAGAAGCCGTGGACTAATCACACCGCCACGGAGAGTGTCATGTCTCTCGTGCCAAGACGACATGCCTGTGGTACCCCCACAGGTGGTTATAGCTCATGTATACCCTACGGTATATTCTAACAAAATACCATCTCACAACACATGCGACATAATACCAACAAAAGGGTTCTATATGTATATGTTGAACCAAATCAAATTATGGTCACAAGGTCTCAAAAAGAAGGTAACAACATGTACCGCTCTACAATTATCAAAAATAAATAGTACTAAACATGATAACCTAATTCAAAGAGTACAAATACGAGTCATATGTATCAACTCCAAAATGAAACTAATATATTTATTTCACAGGAAACAATTATGTGAAATAATAACGAAATTCGAACAAGCGACAAAACGAACAAATCAAATTAGCAAGAGTATCCCTGAAAGAGTACGGAATCCATACAAATTGTAATAGAAAGAAAGGAATTCAAATTACTGAATAAAGCCAAAGTATCAAAGATCAAATTTTTATTTAAGAGTGTCAATAGAATTATAAAAAAAATAAAACGAAAGACAAGATATCACGAGATATAAAGAATACAACAATAATCAAAGGAGTGGAGTACGGAATCAGTACTTGATACTTCCAAACCATTTATAGCACACTCTACAAAATTTTACCCTCAAATGCCAACAATATCAAATACGAAATGTTATTCACAATCTAAACATATTCACCTCAAATTAAAAATAATCCAAACTAATAATTCTAAAATAATTCATAATCTATTTAATATGCCTTTAATCATCGCCTTATATCAATTATTAATACTCCAAAATTTATATTCCAAATATAACTCTTTAAATTCCCTCTGTCCGATGTAATAAAATAAAATAAAATTTTATTATATCTCTAATCATTATTAACGTTAATATTGCTAAATTTATTATAAGTAAATTTTATAACTTTATCAACATAATTAATTAGTTTAAATTAATATACACAATTTTCGATTCGATTTATAAGCTTGACAACATAATTCAATACTTCTAAAATATTACATTAATATACATATACTAATTAAAATCGTCGACTGGCCTTCACCAACCATAATCAATAATTTATTTAGTCTTTATACTTATTTGCATGCTTACAGATAATACAAATTAAACTATTCACATGAATATAAGTAATTTAATGCTTTTTTTTTGAAAAGACCACTTTTAATACTTTTACTATTGTTCTCATATATATTGATGACTCCCACCATAAATCATGTACTTATATAATGACTCTGCACTCTTTTTACTATTAAACAAATCAAGTGCATATTCACATATAATATATCTAATCTCAGCACCACATATCATTAGCTAATATAACTTACTAGAGAAAAGAAGAAACACACAAGAGATCTTGCAGCGCAACGGTTCTTCTTCTTCTTCTTCTTCTTCTTTTTTTTCTGCCACCACGCCTAATTCGGTTCTCTCAGTTCGTATCATGAAATAAAATTAGGTCGAGCTGTTTATTAACTAAGAGATCTTGTTTTAATAAACTTCTAATTAGGTTCAATTAATAATAAAGCCCAAATTTTATCAAATTATAATTCATCCATCACTTATTAATATAATTAGCCCATATAAATTGAATGATTAGTTTGACCCAATAATTTAAATACCCAAATTAATGTAACCACATATATACTTATTAGCCCAAATAAATTAAATAACAAGTTTGACTCAAATAAAAGACAAAGTCCAAACAATATGTTTTAAGAATATTATTTTTTATTATTTATTTTTTCTGCATTATTACATTACCTCCCTTAAAAAGGATTCCGTCCCCTAATCAAAAGAATGAACGTATTCTAATTATCATCATATGTGGATACTCAATTAAATTGACTTTCGTTTATCTCCCAAGTATCTTCCCCAAAATGATTTTACCACAAGACTTTAACAAAAGGAATTATCTTTCTCAATTTTAATTTAATCAGTTATTTAATTATCTACTAACATAATTTAATTTTCCAAACAAAATAAGGAAGAAAAGAGGAAACAAAAATCATTTACCTTTTCCAATTTAAATACAATTGTATACAATAAAATTAATTAATATTAAAAATTTTTAAAAAAATATGGGTTATTACATTTTTCATCCCTTAAAAATAATTCCGTCCTCGGAATTCAAATAAGCTACAAAAAATAGATAAATTTAGTTACAACGTAGCGCCGCCATTTGTAACGATCAACGCGGATGAGTCATCGGTTCACGTAATTATCAATGTACTTGTAAAAGATTCGCCAGCTATCGTGTCAAGCATTGGTAAGGTTCTTCGTGTTGCATCAAATTAGATCACATGATCAATCGTTGGTGCGAGCTGTCGCTAATATCTTTGAGTTTAATTCTAGTAAACGTACTCTTCGGAACATAATTCGAAATCACAAAAAAAAAAATTCTTCACCTAAATACGATTCGAATACCCAAAATATTTAAAATTAGTTTTAATTTGTAAAACGTTTATGTTCCACACATGACAAAGATTTAAAAATTTATTTTTAATAATATTTATTTATTTTACATAAATTCATACAAAACTCCAAGGATATCAAATAAACAAAACAACTATGCAAGCTATATTACTAACGTCTCTCCCTAAGTCCTCAATAGCTCCAAAATATTATAACCTCCAATCAAATTAGTTCTCAAATAATATTACACAAAAAAATATACTACTACTAAGATTTCTTTATCACCAAATCAACCTTCAAATCACATATTCTATTAACCGCATAAGCAAACTATTGCTTTCAAAATCTCTTAAAATATTTTGGATTCATCACTTATTATATATCTAATCATTCAATAAATCAATCATTCTTTTAGTGCAAACCTTAACTCAACAAATTTCATAATCTCATTTTACTATCACAAAGAATTTTCATATAAAATAATTTCAATATCTTACTAGAATAATCGGAAAGTTGATTTACTCCAAAAGATTAATCTTATTACCTCGAACCTCTACAACTCCTCAAAATTACAAGAGATCCTATGTATTTAATAGCTTTCACTTTATCATATTATCCCACCGATACACATACCTCAAATTATCCACAAACTTAATAAAATTTAAAGCATAACCAAATCAAATCAAATTCTAAATTCTAAGATCTCATAATAATTGATACCTAAAATAACTGTAACAAATAATTCTCCAATATAAAATATTCCCTGATATAAGTACTCATATCACAATCGCATCTCATATAAGATCGTTTTTTATCTGCACAAAGTATAGCTCTATTCACCTCAATGATACAATCACAATTATTAACTAATATTATTGATCCAACGTATAACAATGATAATCTTAAAAAATTATCTCACATTTCTCAAATCAAATACAACTCAAAAAGTGGAGGACACATCGTCAAAATAAGGACCAACCAAAAGAGAACAAAATCGAGTCAAACTCCTACATCTACCCAGTGATTTACCCACAACTCACAGGTCAAACCTAAATAGGTTTTCTACAAGAAAGAACATGGCTTTGATACCATCTCTATAACAACCACTTCCCAAAAAGGAAAGGGAGGTCACGTGCAAAGCACAACAAAGCTCAAAATAAGTAAATAGAGCACTAATAACTTCAAAATATTAATAGTGATATCCATCAATGAAGTACTAAATATAATTCTCCAAACAGAGTCAAAATAATCAAAACCAAATATCGAAACAACCTAGACGGTCAAAGGCAACACTCTCATCACACTAGCCCTGAATCACCCCTACAAACCTGTTGGAAGAAAAACACAACATGAGCCAAATTCCCAGTACAGATATAAAGATACAAAAGATATACAACTAAAATACGAAAACAACTGAGACAAAATACTGAACAAAGCCTCATGTGTAAATACTGACGAAAATATAATCTCCAAAGATCTGAAAGAAATATATTTGAATCAACAGAATTGACGAAACCAATAGACGAATAAAGAAATAACGAACTGAAGTAACTAACTCAATGAATTGAACTAAACAGAAACAAACAAAACTAATACAATAAAATAATAGGCTGAAACAAATGGCTGGAGTTATTTCATACCGATTGAGCTCAAAATATATCTTGCCACACAGGCAAGTCAAACTAATGCCACACATGCAAGTCAAAATAATGCCACACAGGCAACCAAAATAATGCCACACAGGCAAATCACACATTGGACCGCGAATCCAAATGTATGAAAATTGGATAGTGTGTTTGGCACAACATCACCAATCCGCAGAACAAAAAACTAGGGTTAACCCATACGCCTCCCACAACAAAACACCAAATGGCCCACTTCCTCCGGAGCCCAAAACGGAGACACTGTGGGCTAATTACACCGCCACGGAGAGTGTCATGTCTCTCGTGCCAAGACGACATGCCTGTGGCACCCCCACAGGTGGTTATAGCTCAGGTATACCCTATGGTATATTCTAACAAAATACCATGCCACAACACATGCGACATAATACCAACAAAAGGGTTCTATATGTACATGTTGAACCAAATCAAATTATGGTCACAAGGTCTCAAAAAGAAGGTAACAACATGTAGTACCGCTCTACAATTATCAAAAATAAATAGTACTAAACATGATAACCTAATTCAAAGAGTACAAATACGAGTCATATGTATCAACTCCAAAATAAAACTAATATATTTATTTCACAGGAAACAATTATGTGAAATAATAACGAAATTCGAACAAGCGACTAAATGAACAAATCAAATTAGCAAGAGTATCGCTGAAAGAGTACAGAATCCGTACAAATTGTAATAGAAAGAAAGGAATTCAAATTACTGAATAAAGCCAAAGTATCAAAGATCAAATTTTTATTTAAGAGTGTCAATAGAATTATAAAAAATGAAACGAAAGACAAGATATCACGAGATATAAAGAATACAACAATAATCAAAGGAGTGGAGTACGGAATCCGTACTTGATACTTCCAGACCATTTATAGCACACTCTACAAAATTTTACCCTCAAATGCCAACGATATCAAATACGAAACGTTATTCGCAACCTAAACATATTCACCTCAAATTAAAAATAATCCAAACTAATAATTCCAAAATAATTCATAATCTATTTAATATGCCTTTAATCATCGCCTTATATCAATTATTAATACTCCAAAATTTATATTCCAAATATAACTCTTTAAATTCCCTCTGTCCGATCTAATAAAATAATCATTATTAACATTATATTGCTAAATTTATTATAAGTAAATTTTATAACTTTATCAACATAATAAATTTGTTTAAATTAATATTCACAGCTTTTGATTCGATTTATAATCTTGACAACATAATTCAATACTTCTAAAATATTACATTAATATACATATACTAATTAAAATCGTCCCACCGCCTTCACCAACCATAATCAATAATTTATTTAGTCTCTATACTTATTTGCATGTTTACAAATTATACAAATTAAACTATTCACATGAATATAAGTAATTTAATGCTTTTTTTTGACAAGACCACTTTTAATACTTTTACTATTGTTCTCATATATATTGATGACTCCCACCATAAATCATGTGCTTATATAATGACTCTGCACTCTTTTTACTATTAACCAATCAAGTGCATATTCACATATAATATATCTAATCTCAGTACCACATATCATTAGCTAATATAACTTACTAGAGAAAAGAAGAAAAACACAAGAGATCTTGCAGCGCAACGGTTCTTCTTCTTCTTCTTTTTTTTTCTGCCGCCACGCCTAATTCGGTTCTCTCAGTTCGTATCATGAAATAAAATTAGGTCGAGCTGTTTATTAACTAAGAGGTCTTGTTTTAATAAACTTCTAATTAGGTTCAATTAATAATAAAGCCCAAATTTTATCAAATTATAATTCATCCATCACTTATTAATATAATTAGCCCATATAAATTAAATGATTAATTTGACCCAATAATTTAAATACCCAAATTAATGTAATCACATATATACATATTAACCCAAATAAATTAAATAACAAGTTTGACTCAAATAAAAGATAAAGTCCAAACAATATGTTTTAAGAATATTATTTTTTTATTATTTATTTTTCGGGTATTACATTACCTCCCCCTTAAAAAGGATTCCGTCCCCGGAATCAAAAGAATGAACGTACCTAATTATCATCATATGTGGATACTCCGTTAGAATTGACTCGTTTATCTCTCAAGTATCTTCCCGCTCCGAATGATTTTACCACAAGACTTTAACAAAAGGAATTATCTTTCTCAATTTTAATTTAATCAGTTATTTAATTATCTACTAACATAATTTAATTTTCCAAACAAAATAAGGAAGAAAAGAGGGAAACAAAAATCATTTACCTTTTCCAATTTAAATACAATTGTATACAATAAAATTAATTAATATTAAAATTTTAAAAAAAAATATGGGTTATTACATTTTTCACCTTAAAAATAATTCCGTCATCGGAATTCAAATAAGCTACAAAAAATAGATAAATTTAGTTACGACGTAGCGTCGCCATTTGTAACGATCAACGCGGATGAGTCATCGGTCCACGTAATTATCAATGTACTTGTAAAATATTCGTCAGCTACTGTGTCAAGCCTTGGTAAGGTTCTTCGTGTTGCATCAAATTAGATCACATGATCCATCGTTGGTGCGAGCTGTCGCTAATATCTTTCAGTTTAATTCTTGTAAACGTACTCTTCGGAACATAATTCGAAATCACAAAAAAAATCTTCATCTAAACACGATTCGAATACCCAAAATATTTAAAATTATTTTTAATTCATAAAATGTTTATGTTCCACACATGACAAAGATTTAAAAATTTATTTTTAATTATATTTATTTATTTTACATAAATTCATGCAAAACTCCAAGGACATCAAATAAATAAAACAACTATGCAAGCTATATTACTAACGTCTCTCCCTAAGTCCTCAATAGCTCCAAAATATTATAACCTCCAATCAAATTAGTTCTCAAATAATATTACACAAAAAAAATATACTACTACTAAGATCTCTTTATCACCAAATCAACCTTCAAATCACATATTCTATTAACCGCATAAGCAAACTATTGCTTTCAAAATCTCTTAAAATATATTGGATTCATCACTTATTATATATCTAATCATTCAATAAATCAATCATTCTATTAGTGCAAACCTTAACTCAACAAATTTCATAATCTCATTTATTATCACAAAGAATTTTCATATAAAATAATTTCAATATCTTACTAGAATAACCGGAAAGTTGATTTACTCCAAAAGATTAATCTTATTACCTCAAACCTCTACAACTCCTCAAAATTACAAGAGATCCTCTGTATTTAATAGCTTTCACTTTATCATATTATCCCACCGATACACATACCTCAAATTATCCACAAACTTAATAAAATTTAAAGCATAACCAAATCAAATCAAATTCTAAATTCTAAGATCTCATAATAATTGATACCTAAAATAACTCTAACAAATAATTCTCCAATATAAAATATTCGCTGATATAAGTACTCATATCATAATCACATCTCATATAAGATCGTTTCTTATCTGCACAAAGTATAGCTTTATTCACCTCAATGATACAATCACAATTATTAACTAATAGTATTGCTCCAATGCATAACAATGATAATCTTAACAAATTATCTCACCTTTCTCAAATCAACTACAACTCGAAAAGTGGAGGACACATCGTCAAAATCAAGACCAACCAAAAGAGAACAAAATCGAGTCAAACTCCTACGTCTACCCAGTGATTTACCCACAACTCACAGGTCAAACCTAAATAGGTTTTCTACAAGAAAGAACCTGGCTCTAATACCATCTCTGTAACACCCACTTCCCAAAAAAGAAAGGGAGGTCACGTGCAAAGCACAACAAAGCTCAAAATAAGTAAACAGAGCACTAATAACTTCAAAATATTAATAGTGATATCCATCAATGAAGTACTAAATACAATTCTCCAAACAGAGTCAGAATAATCAAAACCAAATATCAAAACAACCTAGACGGTCAAAGGCAACACTCTCATCACACTAGCCCTGAATCACCCCCCCGAAACTCGCCGGAAGAAAAACCACAGATGATGAGCGAATGCCCATCTGGATATAAAGATACAAAAGATATACAACTAAAATACGAAAACAACTGAGACAAAATACTGAACAAAGCCTCATGTGTAAATATTGACGAAAATATAATCTCCAAAGATCTGAAAGAAATATATCTGAATCAACAATTAATAAAAACCAATGAGCGAATAAAGAAATAACGAATCAAGTAACTAACTCAATGAATTGAATCGAGCGTAAATAAACAAAACTAATACAATAAAATAATAGGCTGAAACAAATAGCTGGAGTTATTTCATACCGATTGAGCTCAAAATATATCTTTCCACACAGGCAAGTTAAACTAATGCCACACAGGCAAGTCAAAATAATGCCACACAGGCAACCAAAATAATGCCACACAGGCAAATCACACATTGGACCGCGAATCCAAATGTATGCAAATCGGATAGTGTGTTTGGCACAACATCACTAATCCGCAGAACAAAAAACTAGGGTTAACCCATACGCCTCCCACAACAAAACACCAAATGGCCCACTTCCTCCGGAGCCCAAAATGGAGACGCCGTGGACTAATCACACCGCCACGGAGAGTGTCATGTTTCTCGTGCCAAGACGACATGTCTGTGGTACCCCCACAGGTGGTTATAGCTCAGGTATACCCTAAGGTATATTCTAAATAAATACCATGTCACAACACATGCGACATAATACCAACAAAAGGGTTCTATATGTACATGTTGAACCAAATCAAATTATGGTCACAAGGTCTCAAAAAGAAGGTAACAACATGTACCGCTTTACAATTATCAAAAATAAATAGTACTAAACATGATAACCTAATTCAAAGAGTACAAATACGAGTCTTATGTGTGGCACCCCCAAATTCGGGTACTTCAATTCTACGGGATTTGGTGTTCACTGTACAAATATCATCTATCTATCTACCCATAATAAATGCAAGCCATGCAATAAGTAGAATAAAAATCTTCCCCTTAAGGGTTACAACATCTGAATAATAATAATACAATCCCAAAGTTAAACTAACCTTAAACATCTCATGGAATCATAAACAAATAAGTCTTAACAACATCATTAAATCAAGTCTTAAACAAAATACATCATCAAATAAACAACAAGTCTTCATCACTTGCTAACTTTGCCCTTATTACACTCGAATAAATTATTTCATAATAATTTCCATCGAATATTTATTTATTCAATAAATATCTTAATTAAAATATTTACTTTATTTTATAAATATTTTAATAATAATTTTCATCGAATATTTATTTTATTCCATAAATATCTCAATTAAAATATTTAATTTATTTTATAAATATTTTAATAATAATTTTCATCGAATATTTATTTTATTCCATAAATATCTCAATTAAAATATTTAATTTATTTTATAAATATTTTAATAATTTTCATCAAATATTTATTTTATTCCGTAAATATCTCAATTAAAATATTTAATTTATTTTATAAATATTTTAATAATAATTATCATCAAATATTTATTATTATTTTTTTTTTTTGACCGTAAGTAGGTAATTTAGTTTAGTAACGCTTGGCGAAGCAGGTTACCTGTGCTCATTTTCTCAGCTTTTTTGCGTTCATGAACATAATGAAGGCCAAATTAGGCCAAAAATCAATCATGAGTAAAATTATATATCGTATGGCCATAACTTCCAATTAGTTATTTTTACGAATTTAGACTTACCCAATCATTGTAATACATATATAATCATTACTTAACCCATCTAGCATGATTTTAACAAGATACTGACATAATTTGTAAAATCAACACATTTACTTCCACTGTTCTTGATGTTCTTGAAGGTTTTAAAAATAAAACATGAAAATTGTCACTACGGATTCGTTATAACACCGAATCCGTTTATTTAAACTTTTGTCTCTTCGTATCAACATGCATAACAACATACGAATGTAAAATTTAGGGATAATATACGTTCAATACATAAAATATCACGTATAAGGCCATATGGCCAAAACCCAAACTCTGTAAATTTTTGAAATAGCAAGTCATCATTTACTGAAACTTATGATATGAAATCATATAACATATATATAAAACATGTTATGCTACTCGAATTATTACATATATTTCTAACTCAATTTCCCAATTTACAGAAATTCCACAGAACTTGATTGAAAGCCATTTTCATAAAAAACTAAATGACGTAAAAGTAGAATTTGGGTTGGAGCGAATTACTCACAGATTAGTGTAGATAGGAGGGATTAAACTTTCTCAATCAATCAAACAACTCACAATTCTCTCAATTTCTTAATTCTCTCTCTCACTGTGATAATTCTCTAGACTTAGCAATAATGGAATGAATGAAGAAGAAGACGTCAGATATAATAATTAAAAGCAAGCGTAGTTGTGGTCAATTAACGAATTAGTGGTTAATCGCCTCAACCACTACTACTAAGGCCTTGTTTGGCTATTCAATATAATTAATTCTCATTTAATTTGATAAACTTCTTATACTATAGTTTAATTAATGTCACACTCCTTATACTGATAACTCCAATATTTTATTTAATATATTTTAAATAAAATATAATAATTTCTCATAAATCCACATAGTCACATAAATAATTTTCTCATTAATAAATAATGTCAAATTATTAACTCTCTAATTAATAATTAAATTAATTAAATAACATCATGCTTAATTAAATATTTCATTTAATTCAATAATCTCAATTAATTACATACTTGAATAATAATTATTCTTCACATTAATTTAATAAATGTAACACATATAATTAAATTAATCTACCACAATTGCATCAAATAATTATTTAATCTAATAATTAAATCATCGAAAAATATTTATTTAATTCAATAAATATTAAAAATTAATTTACAAAATCTCGTTCGTCATATCTTTCCCCCCTTAAAAGGATTCTGTCCCCAGAATCACGACTCAATAAATTCGACTTGTTACATTCTCCCCTCCTTACAAAGATTCTGTCCCCAGAATCGCTTACAAATAATTAAGTAAATAAATGAGGGTAATTCTTTATCATATTCTCTTCGAGTTCCCTCGTAGCTTCTTCAGCGTTGTGGTTCCTCCAAATTACCTTAACAGAAGGTATAACTTTATTTCTGAGAACTTGTTCTTTTCGGTCGATAATTTGGACAGAAATTTCTTTGTAAGATAAGTCTTTCTCAAAATGCAGGGGTTCGTATTCAATTACATACTTGTAATCGGCTTTGTATGGTCGTAATATAGAAACATGGAAGACGTTGTGGACATTCTCGAGTGCTGGAGGTAAGGCTACTTCTCCGATTCTTCTTAGTACTTCAAAGGGTCCAATGAATCTTGGGCTCAATTTCCCTTTCTTTTCGAACCTTATCTTCCCCTTTCAGGGAGAGACCTTCAAGAAAACATAACTACCTGATTCAAACTCGATATTTTTACGATGTGGATCAGCGTATTTCTTTTATCGATCTTGAGCCGCTACCAGTCGTGCTCGGATCACTTTGACTATTTCTGATGTCTGCTGTACCAATTCTGGCCCTAGCAATTTTCTCTCACCAACTTCATCCCAAAGAAAGCGGAGTTACGCACTTTCTGCAGATAACGCTTCGTAAAGCGTGACATACCAATACTAGCGTGGTAACTGTTGTTGTAGCCAAACTCTACTAACGGTAGGTGATCATCCCAATTTCCTTTAAAGTCCATCACACAGGCTCTTAACATATCCTCTAATGTTTGAATCGTTCTCTCGCTCTTCCCGTCTATTTGAGGGTGGTAAGCTGTACAAATTCACAATTGCGTACCCATGCATTCCTGAAGACGTTTCCAAAAATTTGATGTGAAGCGCGGATCCCTATCTGAAATAATTGATACCGGAACTCCATGCCTCGAAACAATCTCTTTTACGTATAGCCTCGCCAACAGATCTAGGTTGAATCTTATTTTGATCGAAAGGAAGTGTGTAGATTTCGTCAATCGGTCAACGATAACCCATACTGCGTCGTAGCCTTTCTAAGTCGTTGGAAGGCCAACCACGAAGTCCATTGTAATATGTTCCCATTTCCATTATGGGATCTCTAACAGTTGTAGCAATCCACTCGGTCTCTGATGTTCTGCTTTTACTTTCTGACAGGTCAGACACTTGGCAACACATTCTGCAACATCACATTTCAAATTCGGCCACCAGAAATGTTGTCTAAGATCTTGGTACATCTTGGTACTACCAGGGTGAATCGAATATCGTGAACTATGAGCCTCGCTCAAAATATCTTCCTTAATCTTTTGTACTGGCGGTACCCAAATTCTACTCTCAAATCTCAATATTCCTTCCTTATCCATCTTAAATCTCGGTTCGGTTCCTTCAGATATCTTCTTTGTCACCTTTATACATTCTTCGTCCTGAAGCTTAGCCTCCTTCACTTTATCTAGTAGAGTTGTACCAGATTGCATCTGAAATAGCTTCTCATCGATCTCCATAGGATACTTCACTTCCAACTCCAGTTTCTCCATTTCTAAAATTAGCTCCTCCTGAGCAGTTAACATCATCAATTTCTCACGACCCTTTCTACTTAAGATGTCAGCAACTACATTTTTTTTCCCCGGATGGTATAAAATCTCACAGTCGTAATCCTTAATTAATTCCAACCATCTTCTTTGACGCATATTCAAATCCTTCTGTGTAAAAATATATTTCAGACTCTTGTGGTCCGTATATATTTCACACTTCTCCCCGTATAGATAGTGCCTCCAAATTTTCAAAGTAAAAACAACTGCAGCTAACTCCAAGTCATGGGTTGGGTATCCCTTCTCGTAATCCTTCAATTATCGTGATGCATACGCAATGACTTTGCCGTTTTGCATCAGCACACAACCAAGTCCTTTATGCGATGCATCACTATAAACAACAAAATTTCCTGTATCATCCGGAAGAGATAACACAGGGGCCGTACTCAACCTCTTCTTCAATTCTTAAAAACTTTCCTTACATTTATCCGTCCAAACAAATTTCACAGCTTTTCGAGTTAAATTCGTTAACGGAGTTGCGATCTTGGAAAAGTCTTGTATGAACCTTCTATAATATCCCGCCAATCCAAGAAAACTTCTTACTTCCGATGGCGTTCTCGGCTGATCCCAGTTAATCATGACTTCTACTTTGGATGGATCTACCAAAATTCCATTTTTATCGATTACGTGACCATGAAATTGTACTCGCTCGATCCAGAATTCGCATTTCGAAAATTTAGCGTACAACTTCTCCCTTCTTTATACTTCCAACATTAACCTCAAATGTTCTTCGTGTTCTTCTTTGGTTTTGGAATATACCAAAATGTCATCTATAAATACCACTACGAATTTGTCCAAAAACGGCTTGAACACACCATTCATTAGTCCCATAAATGCTGTAGGAGCATTCGTTAGACCAAACGACATTACTAAAAATTCATAGTCACCGTATCGCGTTCTGAACGCTGTCTTCGGTACATCCTCCGGCCTCACCTTCAGTTGATGATAACCGCTTCTCAAGTTTATCTTGGAAAAGTATCTTGCTCCCTTCAACTGATCAAACAGATCATCGATCCTCGGTAATGGATATCTGTTCTTAATCGTATCCTTATTCAGTTCTTTGTAGTCAATGCAAAGTCGCATCGATCCATCCTTCTTTTTCACAAACAACACCGGCGCTCCCCACGGCGATACGCTCGGTTGAATGTACTTCTTGTCCAACAATTCTTGTAGTTGTACCATTAATTCCTTCATCTCTATTGGTGCCATTCGGTATGGTGCCTTCGATATTGGAGCGCGATTCGGTAGCCAAATCGATTCACGAAATCTACCTCTCTATCTGGTGGAAGTCCCGGTAAATCGTCTGAAATCGTTGATGAAATCCTCACAATCGATATCTCTTCTACCTTTGGATTCTCTTTTCGATTGTCGACTATGTAAGCTAAGTATCCTACGGCCTTGTCTCAACAAATTCACGCTGCATCATCGTCAGACAACTCGCTTGTCTAAGCGACTTGCTACCATAAAACACAACCTTTGACGGAGTCATAAGGTTAATACGCTTCTTTTGACAATCAATTACAGCCCCGTAATTGAATAACCAATCCATTCCCAAAATAACGTCAAATTCCCCAAGTCGAATAGGAATAAGATCTACGTTCATGATATTACCCTTAATATCCACTCTACAGTTCTTATGTACGTACTTAACAGGGATTATTTCTCTATTCGCAATTTCTATGTTCATGGGGTAATCCAATTCATTCTTAGGCAAATCTAAATTCTTGGCAAAATCATCGGATATAAAGGAACAAGTAGCACCCGAATCAAATAATACGTAAGCATTAACTTTATTGATCGAAATGATACCTGACACCACATCACGGATTGAATCGCATCTTACCGTCGTGTTGAAAGTCCCAAGCGGTTATTTGGTTTGTTGCGGTTGGTCCGGTGATGGTTAAGGCATTTCCATTGTTATTTCCCCGGTTTCTTCCTGATCCTGACCCTCCCGATCCTTTCTTGGGACAATCTCTTGCCAGATGGTCCTTCGAACCACAAGTAAAACAAGCACCCTTCTTTGGGTTTGGACAGTTTGGTGGTATGTGGCCTTCCTGACCACAATTGTAGCACACTCTTTTTCCTTTCATACAAACTCCCAGATGGGCTTTTCCGCAAGTTGGGCATGCTTCTATTCTTTTCTTCTGATTACCTTGCTGATTCCCCGATGATGAGCTGTCGTTCCACCTTTTCTTCTGATTGAAATTTCCATCTCCTGTGCCACTTCCACTGGCCTTGTTATTAGTTTCACCTTCATTCTTCTTCTTCTTTTGATCTTGATTATACTTGGTCATCAGACGCTTCCTCCTTCAAATGAGGATGGCCTTTTCGATATTCGAACAAATGTGTTTAATTTGAAACATTGATACCTTGCTGTACACCCAAGGCTTTAGTCCTTGTTCGAATCTTCTGGCTTTTTTCTCGTCAGTGTGTACTTGGTAGGGGGCGAACCTTTCCAACTCGTTGAATTTATCCGCGTAGTCAAGTACACTCATGTTTCCCAGCTTCAGTTCTAGAAATTGAGCCTCCATCTGATTCTGCGAACTAGTTGGGAAATACATTTCGAAAAAACATCTCTTTAAATCTTTCCCACGTAATCACTGCCGGTTAAGGTTCTGAATAGCCTTGCTACGCTCCTCTTCTAAGATGCGATACATCGTCCTGTGATCCATTATGTACAATGGTAGTCCTTCGAACTGGATTGGGTACCTCAAAACTCGATCTTGGGTCTCATTCATTGCCTTGTTAAGTGTAGAGTACGTTTCCCCAATCTTCCCTTTCTTTGTACGACTATCATCCTCTGCACGATCAGCTCGACGCGATTCTCTTACCCAGCCTTCCTCTCACTATGTTCAAATTTTCTCGGAGGTTTCTTTCAGCCCTTCTTGGTTTCTCTATCTCCTCGGTCTTATCTTCAGTTTGACCCTTCTCATGGACCAAATCCCATTCAACATTTGCCAGTCGAGAGTGAAGAGTCGAAATCTCCTTCTCCTTCTACTCTAGAGTAATATGATGAATAACCGCTCGCTCAGTAAAATCCTGAACCTCGTCTCCTAACTCCACGTTACGATCGTATAACGTGTCATACATCTCAGCATCAACGGTGTACCGTGGTAACTCCTCTTCTTCCTCTTCCTCTTCCTCAACAAATTCCTCCTCAGGATCCTCCTCGAGGATCGGTCTAAGCTCATGCTCCCGACCAACAACGGTGATCAATGTAGATGACTCCCTCTGTATCAAATTTGCTCTCTAATAACATGAATGTCTCTGGCTCCTCCTCTTCTTGTACTATAGGTACACGGGTTCTTCCTCCCCAACTTGACTAGCTTCTCCAACATTCGACATCCTGACAACAAAATTTTAAGTTTTAGTTACTAAGTCGTATCATCTAACGCATACTTTAACACATAAACACATAAGGTCTTTTATTATCTTCAATGAATTACATAAATTCATTTCTTATAACTCGATAAGAGTTTTCCATCACTATCTTCTTTCTATAAGGCTACTACCTAAGGTTGTTCCTCCACCTAAGGTTCATAACCTACAGCTTTGATACCAACTTGTGACACCACCAAATCTGGGTACTTCAATTCCACGGGATTTGGTGTTCACTGTAAAAATATCATCTATCTATCTACCCATAATAAATGCAAGCCATGCAATAGATAGAATAAAAATCTTCCCCTTAAGGGTTACAACATCTGAATAATAATAATACAATCCTAGGTTAAACTAACCTTAAACATCTGTGCGGAATCATAAACAAATAAGTCTTAACAACATCATTAAATCAAGTCTTAAACAAAATACATCATCAAATAAACAATAAGTCTTCATCACTTGCTAACTTTGCCCTTGCCTTTACTAGTGGAAGGTTCATCGGTTCTTTCGTTCTTAACTGCAATGTTATTATTAAGCAAGAGTGAGCACTATTGCCCATAAGTATAATAATGAAATAACAGTATAATAACATGCGAGTAAATCAAAGACATCTGAATAAAAGCTCAACTTTTGAATCAAGAATGAATAACAAGAATCAAAAGAATTCTGAGGGTCATAAGACCTTAAACTATGTCCTAGGTTATCAAGGGTTATACTTGAAACCTTTAACAGTCATAAGACTATGGACCTTTCTACTTGTACTTAGGGGGATCAGCCCTTAGTACCATACCGTGCATAATATCTTAACGCTAACGCATAAGTAAATCCGTTTGCAGGGTTGTTCATCTCAGTTTGACATTCGAGTCCGTACCAAAGGAAGTTTGGTTTGGATAATTTATCAAGGGTTCTGAAATTTAGAACGCTCATCAACTATGGACTAGTCGAATCAATAAGGGTTCGCTAGTCTAATAAGGTTCAATAATAATGATATTCAAATTGAATAATAATCTCAGGAAGTATACAATAAGACAATTATTGTATAACTGAATCATGCTTTGAACAGATAATCAATCTTTAATATAACATTTGAACTTGAATAATAGTAATGATAATTTACTCGAGGTAAATAATAAACTTGAACAATAATGACAAGTAAGGTTAGGAAACTTGCCTCGTGCGTAGGCTAAACGATTACTACTTCCGTTCACCACAAATCCTACAAACATACCATATGTATTCACGATATTCAGTAGTTATATTTTCACTTAATTATTTAATATAAACTCCACTTTATTTAACAAATCATTACCCTTCTAATTTAATTACTTAATTAAATTAGAATATTTTTATTCTCTTACTATTATTACACTCGAATAAATTATTTCATAATAATTTTCATCGAATATTTATTTATTCTATAAATATCTCAATTAAAATATTTACTTTATTTTATAAATATTTTAATAATAATTTTCATTGAATATTTATTTTATTCCATAAATATCTCAATTAAAATATTTAATTTATTTTATAAATAGTTTAATAATAATTTTCATCGAATATTTATTTTATTCCATAAATATCTCAATTAAAATATTTAATTTATTTTATAAATATTTTAATAATTTTTATCAAATATTTATTTTATTCCATAAATATCTCAATTAAAATATTTAATTTATTTTATAAATATTTTAATAATAATTTTCATCAAATATTTATTATTATTATTATTATTTTTTTTTTGTGTAAGGTAGGTAATTAGTTTAGTAACGCTTGCGTAGAAGCTGAGTTACTCAGTGCTCATTTTCTGCAGTTTACTGCGATTCATGAACATATATGAAGACCAAATTAGGCCAAAAAATCAATCATAGGTAAAATTATATACGTGAATATGGCCATAACTTCCAATTAGTTATTTTTACAATTTAGACTTACCCAATCATTGTAATACATATATAATCATTACTTAACCCATCTAGCATGATTTTTAACAAGTTACAACACATAATTTGCAAAATCAACACATTTACTTCCACTCGTTTCTTGATGTTCTTGAAGGTTTTGAAAATAAAACATGAAAATTATCACTACGGATTCGTTATAAACAATCAATCCGCTTATTTAAACTTTGGTCTCTTCAGTATCAACATGCATAACAACATAAATGTAAAATTTAGGGATAATATACATTTAATACATGAAATATCACGTATAAGGCCATATGGCCAAAACCCAAACTCTGTAAATTTTGAAATAATAAGTCATCATTTACTGAAACTTATGATATGGAATCATATAAAATATATATAAAACATGTTATGCTACTCGAATTATTACATATATTCCTAACTCAATTTCCCAATTTACAGAAATTCCACAGAACTTGATTGAAAGCCATTTTCATAAAAAACTAAACTAATTAAAATCGTCCACTGGCCTTCACCAACCATAATCAATAATTTATTAATCTCTATACTTATTTGCATGCTTACAGATTATACAAATTAAACTATTCACATGAATATAAGTAATTTAATGATTTTTTTTTGAAAAGACCACTTTTAATACTTTTACTATTATTCTCATATATATTTATGACTCCCACCATGAATCATGTACTTATATAATGACTCTGCACTCTTTTTACTATTAAACCAATCAAGTGCATATTCACATATAATATATCTAATCTCAACACCACATATCATTAACTAATATAACTTATGTGACGCCCCCAAAATAGGCCCATTCAATCCAACCCATTCTGAGTCGCCAAATACATGGTACAGAAAAACAACTACAACTTTATTACAACAATTGTCGTGCAAAATACAACAACACATATCTTTGAGTTTGGATACAAATATATACCAATCAGAAGTACGTCACAATGACACCTTACATAAAGGTATAGTCAAAATTGTTTTAGAAATTAGAATCTTTGGCAAGTGCTCAAGGAAACCTTCGTATATGGGAGGCCATGCTTTTAGGTTATGGTAGATATCATATGGCCACAGTAATTATCCTTGGTTGACCTAATAGACCCCAAAGAAAAACGAGAGATTACTATCATATTCTTCCCAATGGTGAGTCTTCTCTTGACATATCATTATCTTCTTCATCGTCTCTAATTGGGTATTATATTCCAAACAAACACCAAGATTATATAGTAGTGCTTGTAAATATACTCGGCAAGTGGATGAGCACAACCATGTCTTATGATAACACGAGTTTGTATGTCATTAGACATCTTGTATGATAATGACAAAACACCTTCCAAAGTTGGGTTCGCCTCACCTCTTTAGGGAGAACCTCAACAACTATAGACCACCATTCTATTCCTTGTTATCCCTTTCCAACCCAAATACACACTTTTTATTACACGAAAGGAATTGTGAAACAAAAGGGTGAGCACAACTAGCTCGATAAAGAATATTATAACTAAAGATACATAAATTATCAATAGTCTTCATCAATAATAAATCGAGATTTAGAACATATGGTAGATGATAAAACTTTTCAACCATAGTTGCGGTGAACGAAGCGATCCATTAAAAGAGTCAAATAGACTATAAAGTCTATTGTCTTCTCCACGTTAAAAGTCCACCAACAATATTTTATCCTCAGTAACATCAATCAACAATTCCGCATCCACAATCACATGTATAACTCATAATCATAATTGTAGTTCTAAATTCCTCTTCTCATCCGGGACGAAGATAATTTCATCACCGCCTTTACCCGAAACATCAAATATCATGGTTATACCAAATCACGCCTCTGCTTCATAATCATACTAATAAATTCATCTTTGCACCACGGGCCAAAGATATTCATCAACAGCTCATCTTTACACTACAAAGCTAAAGATATTCAACAACAACATCATCTTTGCATTACAAGCCAAAGATATTCATCAATAATTCATCTTTGCCCTACAAAGCTAAAGATATTCAACAACCGGTCATCTTTGCATTACGAGCAAAAGATATTCATCAATAATTCATCTTTTTGCACTACAAAAGCTAAGATATTCATCAACAAGTCATCTTTGCACTACGAGCCAAAGATATTCATATATCAAAGAAATACATAATCATTTGGAAGTTATATAACAATAATTATAACCATGTTGATCAATTCACCTTTGCACTTAAGCTAAAAATATTCAATTGTAAATTCAATGGTCATGATCATACCAACCAACAATTCAATTTTTTGCACCATCGCCAAAGAGAACCTATATCACGATCATACCAATAATCTACTCATCTTTACACTCAAGTCAAAGAGAAATATCATCATTAGGGTTATAAGAATGTTATATAAAAATAATATAATCAAAACATGATTTTAATTTCAAGAATAAGATTCATAAATCAACGATAATTTGGTCAAAGAAGAAACCAATTTGTCGTGAATAGTACCCCGTATTCGTACATAGTACCGTATATCGTGCGTAAATAACCTCTCGGCGAAAAAGATAAAGTTTCATAATAAAATTCATATCCATATTTATAACACCTTAATCCAAATGTTATAAATCACTTAGAAATCTCATAATCTAATATTATTAATATTATAATAATATTTTAATCATTTCTTAAACTTATAAACAATTTAATTAAATTGTTTACACTTTACTAATTAATGAATTTAATCATCATAAAATGCCAAACTCATAAGATTTCATCACCAATAACCAAAACCCTCATCAAAAATCTGCATATACCTCATATATGATTCTCAAGCCATAAAATCATATTTTCCAATTTTCTTAGTTCACATAACATATTTAATTCATTTACTCATAACTAGAACATTTTCATGAAAATACCAAATCAGTTCCAAAAATATTTATTTTTGGGATTTAGAAGAATATAGTCCCATATTGAATATATATTTTCTCGAATTTTTAAAACTCATTTACTATTTTTCATATGGCCAAAACCACCGAATAGTTAAACATTTATCATAAATTATACTTTTATCCAAAAATTCTGAAATTTACACGGTATACTGATATTATATAGATGTACTCCCAATAAAAATTTCATCAATTTTGGAGTTAATCACAAGGAGTTATAAATAGTTACTTTTAAAATAGTTTTTTCTCATAAAATCCATAACTCCTAATCTATACATCCAAAAATCGCCATTTTTGGACACACTCTACAAAACTCATCAAAATATCATTCTAAATTTTTCCAGAATTTTTGAAGGTCCGGAAAAATACAAAACTGAAAAACATAATCACCCTTAAAAATCCCTTACTATCCCTTACCTCAAAAGAGTAGTACTGGAATGTCAGATATAACGCTGAACGAACTTGCACCGTATAGCAATACTCAAAGTATACTCAAAATACTCACAAGAATACGCTCGATAATATAGAGAGAGAAAACTCAGCCGGTGTGATTTTCAATTATAACCTAAGCACTTATTTATAGGAAAATGCTTAGAACACCAAAGCGTAAAATTTAATAAAATATATTATTATTAATAAATTTCAGACGCCTCTTTGGAAATCAGATCCCAACATTTCCCACATGCCAACCTTCTAGAAAGAAATGATAAAAACGTTTTTCATAAAATAAATAATTAAAACTTACAAAAATCAATTATTTTGAACTTGAACTTCAATAATTCATAATAAATAGCCCTTTCATCAAAAAATTGAATCTCAAGAGTTTTTATAGGAAATTCAATTCTCTACAACTTTCCGGAAAGTTTTTTCCAAATTCAAATAGAAATTGGCCAAATCCACAAACCAGGCGATTTTACGGCTATAATCAAATTTCGGTCCAATAAATGGGGTCCACCAGACATGTTTAACATGTTTTAAACATTTATTGCAACAAAAATACTCTTCCTCCTCGTATACTCATATATCCCACATTCGTTGTAAAATATCACCATTATTATATTATTAAAATATAATAATATATTTAAATGAATTATTTTATTAGAAAAAGATAAAATTTCAATTTTCAACAATTGTCACTATAAAAATTTTCTCCATCTATATCCACATAAAATCAATATTTTTCTCATCATATGAATCAATAATTAATTATTCACAAATAATATTACATAATCACAATATTGACAACCAGGCAGTTCCCAGGAAAGAGAGGGCTTTCCAATAAGGATCTCTCCTTACTGGCGCGCAGGTGACCAAACCTCTCCTTAGACAGAATTTTTTAGACATTGCCAATAATGTTATCCAATAATATTATTCAGATAATATGAATTATTGATCCGATAATGGAAAATACTGTGTCGTGATAATTATTGAAACAACAATAATATAAAATATCAACGTAGCAATTATTGAATCAATAAAATATAATATTGAGCAAAGAATTACCGTAATAATTATTGAGTAATGCCTTCACTAAAAAAAAAATTATCATGCTTCATAAATAGTACTCGTGAATAGTAACTCTTGAATAGTAACTTTCATGAATAGTAACTCGTGAATAGTAACTCATGAATAGTAATTATAAAAATTGAATACTTTTATTTCATAAAATTCGGTCTTACAATCTCCCTCCTTATGAAATTTCATCCCAAAATTCACGTACACGGTATTTCAAAGAGTTGAGAATACCTTGCTTTCATTTCGATTCTATATCCCCGTCATCATGATTTCTCCATTGCTCATCTCTCGTATTTCGATATCATCATTCTTGAATACGACTTCAAAACAAGGGTTAATTTAACAAATTAACATATCACATAATATCCCGATATTATGACCGACCAACAAATAAGCTTAGGTAGGACACACTTAGCGAATAATTTACTCATCTCTCCTCCTAGTTCTAATCCCGATCTCCGCCAGAGATCATATCCTAAGCTCGATACCAATCGTGGCGCCCCAAAATAGGTCCATTCCATCCAACCTATTCTCGAGTCGCCAAATACATGGTACGTGAAAAACAACTACAACTTTATTACAACAATTTTAAATGCAAAATACAACAACACATATCTTTGTGAGTTTGGATACAAATATATACCAACCAGTAGTACGTCACAATGACACCTTACATAAAGGTATAGTCAAAAACCTGCTTTTAGAAATTAGAATCTTTGGCAAGTGCTCAAGAAACCTTCGTACGTGGGAGGCCATGCTTTTAGGTTATGGTAGATATCATATGGCCACGTAATTATCCTTGGTTGACCCAATAGACCCCAAAGAAAAACGAGAAGATTACTATCATATTCTTCCCAATGGTGAGTCTTCTCTTGACATATCATTATCTCCACTTTGTCTCTAATTGGGTATTATACTCCAAACAAACACCAAGATTATATAGGTAGTGCTTGTAAATATACTCAACAAGTGGATGAGCACAACCATGTCTTATGATAACACGAGTTTGTATGTCATTAGACATCTTGTATGATAATGACAAAACACCCTTCCAAAGTTGGGTTAGCCTCACCTCTTTAGGAGAGAACCTCAACAACTATGAACCACCGCTTCTATTCCTTGTTATCCCCGCCAACCCAAATTTACACTTTTTTTATTACACGAAAGGAATTGTGAAACAAAAGGGTGAGCACAACTAGCTCGATAAAGAATATTATAACTAAAGATACATAAATTATCAATAGTCTTCATCAATAATAAATCGTAGATTTAGAACATATGGTAGATGATAAAACTTTTCAACCATAGTTGCAATGAACGAAAGCAATCCATTAAAAGAGTCAAATAGACTATAAAGTCTATTGTCTTTCTCCACGTTAAAAGTCCACCAACAATATTTTATCCTCAGAACATCAATCAACAATTCCTCGCCCACAATCACATGTATAACTCATAATCATAATTGTAGTTCTAAATTCCTCTTCTCATCCGGAATGAAGAAGATAATTTCATCACTTGCCTTTACCCTCGAAACATCAAATATCATGGTTATACCAAATCACAGCCCTGCTCATAATCATACTAATAAATTCATCTTTGCACCACGGGCCAAAGATATTCATCAACAGTTCATCTTTACACTACAAAGCAAAGATATTCAACAACAGTCATCTTTTGCATTCTGAAGCCAAAGATATTCATCAATAATTCATCTTTGCACTACAGGGCAAAGATATTCAACAACAGGTCATCTTTGCATTACGAGCAAAAGATATTCATCAATAATTCATCTTTGCACTACAGGCTAAGATATTCATCAACAAGTCATCTTTGCACTTACGAGCCAAAGATATTCATATATCAAAGAAATACATAATCATTTCAGAAGTTATATAACAATAATTATAACCATGTTGATCAATTCACCTTTGCACTTAAGCTAAAAATATTCAATTGTAAATTCAATGGTCATGATCATACCACCAACAATTCAACTTTTTGCCTCATCGCCAAAGAGAACCTATAGTCACGATCATACCAATAATCTACTCATCTTTACACTCAAGTCAAAGAGAAATATCATCATTAGGGTTATAAGAATGTTATATAAAAATAATATAATCAAAACATGATTTTAATTTCAAGAATAAGATTCATAAATCAACGATAATTTGGTCAAAAGAAGAAACCAATTTGTCGTGAATAAGACTCGTGATTCGCGTACATAATAGTCAGAGTATCGTGCGTAAATAACTCTCTACACGAAAAGATAAAGTTTCATAATAAAATTCATATCCATATTTATAACACCTTAATCCAAATGTTATAAATCACTTAGAAATCTCATAATCTAATATTATTAATATTATAATAATATTTTAATCATTTCTTAAACTTATAAACAATTTAATTAAATTGTTTACACTTTACTAATTAATGAATTTAATCATCATAAAATGCCAAACTCAAAAGATTTCATCACCAATAACCAAAACCCTCATCAAAATCTGCATATACCTCATATATGATTCTCAAGCCATAAAATCATATTTTCCAATTTTCTTAGTTCACATAACATATTTAATTCATTTACTCATAACTAGAACATTTTCATGAAAAATACCAAATCAGTTCCAAAAATATTTATTTTTGGGATTTAGAAGAATATAGTCCCATATTGAATATATATTTTTCTCAGAATTTTTAAAACTCATTTACTATTTTTCATATGGCCAAAACCACCGAATATTTAAACATTTATCATAAATTATACTTTTATCCAAAAATTCTGAAATTTACACGGTATACTGATATTATATAGATGTACTCCCAATAAAAATTTCATCAATTTTGGAGTTAATCACAAGGAGTTATAAATAGTTACTTTTAAAATAGTTTTTTCTCATAAAATCCATAACTCCTAATCTTTACATCCAAAAATCGCCATTTTGGACACACTCTAAAACTCATCAAAATATCATTCTAAATTTTTCCAGAATTTTTGAAGGTCCGGGAAAATACAAAACTGAAAACATAATCACCCTTAAAAATCCCTTTACTATCCCTTACCTCAAAAAGAAAGCGATCTTTGGAATGTCGATATAACGTGAATCGAACTTGCACCGTATAGCAATACTCAAAGTATACTCAAAATACTCACAAGAATACGCTCGATAATATAGAGAGAAAACTTGAGTTTAAATTGTGATTTTCAATTCTAACCTAAGCACCCTATTTATAGAAAAATGCTTTAGAACACCAAAGCGAAAAAATTTAATAAAATATATTATTATTAATAAATTTCAATACGCCTCTTTGGAAATCAGATCCCAACATTTCCCACATGCCAACCTTCTAGAAAGAAATGATAAAAAACGTTTTTCATAAAATAAATAATTAAAACTTACAAAAATCAATTATTTCGGAGCTTTAGAACTTCAATAATTCATAATAAATAGCCCTTTCATCAAAAAATTCGAATCTCGCGAGTTTTTATAGGAAATTCAATTCTCTACAACTTTGCAGAAGAAAGTTTTTCCAAATTCCAAATAGAAATTGACCGAAATCCACAAACGGGCGATTTTACAGGCTATAATCAAATTTCAGTCAATAAATGGGGTCCACCGACATGTTTAACATGTTTTAAACATTTATTGCAACAAAAATACTCTTCCTCCTCGTATACTCATATATCCCACATTCGTTGTAAAAATATCACCATTATTATATTATTAAAATATAATAATATATTTAAATGAATTATTTTATCAGAAAAAGATAAAATTTTAATTTTCAACAATTGTTACTATAAAAATTTTCTCCATCTATATCCACATAAAATCAATATTTTTCTCATCATATGAATCAATAATTAATTATTCACAAATAATATTACATAATCACAATATTGACAACCGTGCGCCTTCCCAAGAAAGAGGGGCTTTCCAATAAGATCTCTCTCTTCTTGGCCAAGCAGGTGATGACCAAACCTCTCCTTAGACAGAACTTTCTAGACATTGCCAATAATGTTATCCAATAATATTATTCAGATAATATGAATTATTGCTCCGATAATGGAAAATACTGTGCCGTGATAATTATTGAAACAACAATAATATAAAATATCAACGTAGCAATTATTGAATCAATAAAATATAATATTGAACAGTAATTACTGTAACAGTTATTGAGTAATGCCTTCTTACGAAAAAAAAAAATTTATCATGCTTCATAAATAGTACTCGTGAATAGTAACTCTTGAATAGTAACTCATGAATAGTAACTCGTGAATAGTAACTCATGAATAGTAATTATAAAAAATTGAATACTTTTATTTCATAAAATTCGGGGTCTTACAACTTACTAGAGAAAAGAAGAAAAACACAAGAGATCTTGCAGCGCAACGGTTCTTCTTCTTCTTCTTTTTTTTTTTTTTCTTGCTTGCTTTAATTCGGTTCTCTCGGTTCAGATTATCATGAAATAAAATTAGGTCGAGCTGTTTATTAACTAAGAGGTCTTGTTTTAATAAACTTCTAATTAGGTTCAATTAATAATAAAGCCCAAATTTTATCAAATTATAATTCATCCATCACTTATTAATATAATTAGCCCATATAAATTAAATGATTAGTTTGACCCAAATTAATGTAACCACATATATACTTATTAGCCCATATAAATTAAATAACAAGTTTGACTCAAATAAAAGACAAAGTCCAAACAATATGTTTTAAGAATATAATTTTTTTTATTATTTTTTTTCCGGGTATTACATTACCTCCCCCTTAAAAAGGATTCCATCCCCGGAATCAAAAGAATGAATGTACCCAATTATCATAATATGTGGATACTCCGTTCGAATTGACTCGTTTATCTCCCAAGTATCTTCCCGCTCCGAATGATTTTACCACAAGACTTTAACAAAAGGAATTATCTTTCTCAATTTTAATTTAATCAGTTATTTAATTATCTACTAACATAATTTAATTTTTCAAACAAAAGAAGAAGAAAAGAGGAAAACAAAAATCATTTACCTTTTTCAATTTAAATACAATTGTATACAATAAAATTAATTAATATTTAAATTTAAAAAAAATATGGGTTATTACATTTTTCACCCCTTAAAAATAATTCCGACCTCGGAATTCAAATAAGCTACAAAAAATAGATAAATTTAGTTACGACGTAGCGTCCCCATTTGTAACGATCATCGCGGATGAGTCATCAGTCCACGTAATTATCAATGTACTTGTAAAAGATTCGTCAGCTACCATGTCAAGCCTTGGTAAGGTTCTTCTTTGATGTTGACAATCTCCCAACAATCTCCCCCTATTTGATGTTGACATAACCAAGGAGATTTGTTGTCATGATTTATTAGTGTCTAGATGCATTTGCAGGAAATTCAAACATGACTTAGTATATTAGTGAGCAGCTGAAATTTCTAGAGAATAAGCATGAATTTATTGATGTTCAAGAAATATTGCAGTTTAGCTTTACATCAATAAGAATTTAAAGTTTCAACTTATCTCTCTTTCTTTGACCTTTTCCTTGGAGGATTGGCATACTCCTCAGCCCTTCTTTTCTTGCTAGCTTCATCTCTTCTAGCTAACTTTTCCAGCTCACTCGGACTTATTATCGGGTTGTGATCATGCCTATTCATGAATGCTGGATCTCCAATTGGCATTCTTAGGCCTGTGGTGGTCACATTTGGTGGGCTGATAGTTGGCCCTTGATTTCTTAAAGGCTGAGCCATCAAGACTTCCTACTGATCAGATCATTGAGTTTGATTGCTTGATTGTGCAGTCTGTTGGTGGAACTGTCTTGCAGGAGGGCTTCGTGAAAATTGTCCTCTTCTTCTTTCTTAGTTTCATCTGCCTCTGCCCTGTTCTCCCTGTGCTCCTTGAAATCCTTTCCCTTTATTCTCCCCCTTTATGTCAGCATCAAGGGTTCGAATGTCTGCAGAAAGTCGATTCACTCCTTGGACAAGCTCGTTCAGTTGGCTTTGTGTCTGAGCAATGTCCTCTCGACTTTCCTTGATCTATTTTTCAGATCTAGCTTCTTTATTTTGGAGGGCAGTGAGAATAATATCATTCTGTCGTTCCTGATTGACATAAGATTTCTGGAATTCTTGGACTGAGGCTTTTAAGTTGATGATGTTCTCCAGCATAAGTTTATTTTGAACTTCTTGATTTTTCTGCATTTCAAGAACAACCTCTCTTTGCTTAGCGGCTATCTGGAAGTGAATCTCATCTCTATCCTTCATGCTCTTAAGAATTTCTTGGATAATTTCCCTCAGCTTCTTTGTAAGCTTAGCATTCATAGTACCAGGAAAGTTATTTGCAGCTGTGATCATTTGATTCAGCCGGATATGAATGAGGCCGGAGTGAGATTCCAGGTTTTCTTCTATATTCTTGACCATGTCCTTGGTTGCTTCCTTCAAGTCATCCTTTGTGGGCAGATTTGGGAGAGTATCATTGGTTTGAAGATTGTTGAATGGAGGGGATTTTTTCTGAGACTGGTCTTGCATGGAGTAGAGAGCAAGATCAAGACTAAAATAGTCGTTTGAGGAGGAGGATGGTATGTCTGATAGAGGGGCCTGAGTTTCTATGTTTGGAATATGGGGCTTTACGATTTCTATTTGGGACTCTACGACTGGGCTAGAGTCATGGATCGTAGAGATGGTGGTTTGTGGAAGCAAAATAAGGTTAGCTGTGTTTGGTTCTTCAATTACAGAATTTTGGGATTCTGTAACTGGGAATTGCTTTACTGGATTGAGAATCACTTCTAACCATTGAGGGAATTCATGGAATTGACTAAATGATGATGATGACAAGTGATTAACTCTGAAGTGAGTAGGGATAGATAATACCTCAAGTTTATCCTTTGAGGAAGAGGTGTTGGTAATCAACTTCTTTGCAAAGTGGACTCTCCCTGAGAATCCATGAGCCAAAGACTTTGAGATGGCTAGGATATTCTTTGAAACTCCAGAACATGTGATCCCAAGAGTTGTTGATTTGGGCTTGATGGTATGGCATCATGGGTAGGTATGAGAACATCTGATTGTATAGGTAGCTTCTATACCCATCTCTGCCTACACCAGTGATCTGAAGATCATCATCATCTTCTTCCTTTTCTCTTTCTTCGTTGGAGGACTCCATTATCTCAATGGGTTCTTGATGATCTTTTACTGGTTCCTCTTCATTTCTGGCAGGGACATCTTCTTCTACCATGGGGATATCTTGAGGCTCCCCCTTAACTTGATCATCTTCTTGTAAGATCAAAAGCTCATTCTCAAGTGGAGCATTTTCTTGAGCTTCAGCCATCTCCCCCTCAGCTGGTGTATTCTCTATCATGAGAATTTCAGGAATCTCCCCCTCAGCTGGAGCACTGTCTTCTTGACTAGCTCTGGACAGTTCCTTCTTAGCAGCCATGCTCTTTGCTTCCTTCTTCAGCACCTTTTCATTTTCAAGAATGTACTTCTTGACCAGCTTTCTCCTTGCTTTGCTGGGTTTAGCCACAACTTCAGGACTCTCTTGAATCTCAACTTTGTCTGCTTCAATGTACCATCGTGCTTGAAGCACCCTCTCTTATGCTCGCCATGCAAGGTCCGGGTCTCCACAAACAGTAGAGACTCTACGATTGAGGTGACTGATGGCCTTTTGGACTTATGACCAACCTTGTTCTTCTTCAGGATCTGGGATATGGTAGCCTGATCCTCATCTGCTTCATCTTGCTACTGCTTTCTCCTTAGCATCCTCAGAGTCTCTATATCAAAGGACTCTACTGGTATATCAGTAGTAGATCCTTGAGGCTCTTCCATCTGTCTAGCCCTTAGCTTCCTCTTGCCCTTGTTTTTTCTGGTAAGGAAAAAGGGTTCTTCTTTGTTGATTTCTTCTTCTCCTTCAATCTCCCTGACCACAGACATGTTTCCTGGAAAGCCTGAGTTCTTCAGATCCCCAGTTCTTCCACTGGATTTTGTCATTATTCGAACATACTCAGCTGGATTCCTTTTCCCGTTTTCAAACAACTGCTGGGTCATTCTTTGATTTGGGTTGATGGCTTCTCCTTCTTCATCCCCAATTTTGTCACTCAGTGCAGATTGCAGAATGATACTCAAGAAACGCCCATATAGCATCTTCTGAGGGCTTTTTGATTTCTTCGAGTTGATGATCCACTTGCCAATCCACTCGAGCAATATAGCTCCATTGTTGAGTTGTATACCATAATAAATGGCAGTCATGAGCTTAAGTTGAGCTTCATTCACCGAGTTATGACCTGAGCTCTTGCAGCATATACATTTCCCAATAATATCAGTTAAAAATTTGTACCTCTGCGGGAACTCCTTCTTCTTTTACCCTTTCACAGAGGGGTTTTTCTTGTGATACATTTTTCTTAGTCCCTCTTGGAAGTCTACGGTATCTAAGTATGGATGCCCTTCATTTTTGAGACCTAGGGCAAGATTGAAGTCCTCTGCCTTCAGTTTGATTTCTACTCCCCTTTCTTTTGTAGTGATGGTGTTGTTCTCAAACATACCATTCCTGTAGAATTCTCAAGACTAACTTGGGATATATCGTGTCTTCGCCAGAGCCTCTTGAGACCCGCCTTCTTGATGGCGCCCGAGGTCTTGTGAAATTTTGGTGGAGCAGTTTTGAACTCGTCAAAGCAGAGTCTGTAGCCTGAGATAACATTGGATGACGCCATTGATTTTCTAACTGGAAGTGAGATTCGACTGAGCTTTCTCCTGAGTTAGGGCTTTTGCTTTGAGAATGAGAGAGAGATAATCTTTTGAACTTTATATTTCAAAAATACGATTTTAACTTGTACTTATAACTTCCCTCTCTTCTTTTTCGCTTAGTGGGACAGGTGTTGACCTTTGCTTGGCTCTACGATTTTAACTGTTCAGGAATGTACTGATTTGCCCTTGGCTTCTTCAGAACTGAGGTGTCCTTAGGAAGACTACGATCGTTGAGGTAGTCTTATGTTCGTTGAGTCTGTCCTGCGATTGTCGAGTCTGTCCAATATTCGTTGAGTCTGTCCTACGATCGTCGAGTCTGATCAATCATTCGTTGAGTTTGTCCTGCGATCGTCGAGTCTGTCCAGCATTCATTGAGTCTGTCCAGCATTCGTTGAGTCTGTCCTACGATCGTCGAGTCTGATCAATCATTCATTGATTTTGTCCTGCGATCGTTGAGTCTATCCGAATCCTTGTGATGAGTTTTTGATAAAGCATTCTTTTAAGGCAGCTCAGGAAGGGGCCAACCTCTTGGAGAGATTCAAGGGTTAGGTTTGTTCCCAAGACACCTCTTAGAGAGATTGCCTTGTTTATGAAGCTTGTCATCATAGGGTGCAATTTTTGCTTTGTTGATGGGGCTTGTGTCATCGTTGATTCTGCACTACGATGGTTGAGTCTTTGCTACGATCGTTGAGGTAGTTGTCTTTTCAGCTCTACGATCATGAACTTTCCTTGATCATGTCTACTATTTTTGAGTTCAGCCTTTGTATCTATCATGGTTAGCACAATCTAGAGCATATATCTCATGGTTGTATATTTAGCATGCCTAGCTCACTTATTAACTTATTAAATCTGGATTCATCTAGTGGTTTTGTAAAAACATCAGCAAGTTGATTTTCAGTAGGGATGTATTGTAAAGATATAGTTCCATTTTGCACATGATCCCTAATGAAGTGATACCTTATTTCTATATGCTTAGTCCTAGAATACATAACAGGATTATGAGTTATTGCTATGGAACTTGTGTTATCACAGTGTATGGGAATAGATTTGAAATCAAACCCATAGTCAGCTAGCTGATTTCTCATCCATAGGATCTAAGCACAAAGAATGCCCAAAGTGAAAATATATTCAGCTTCTGCAGTTAAAGTAGACACTGAGTTTTGCTTTTTGCTAAACCAGGACACAAGTCTGTTTCCTAGCAGTTGACAAGTGCCACTGGTACTCTTTATATCTATTTTGCATCCTGCAAAATCAGCATCTGTGTATCCTGTTAGTTCAAATAAGGATTCCTTGGGATACCAAAGCCCCAAGTAAGGTGTATGTTGATCGATTTCGCAATCAATGAATACGTGCAAGTATACACGGTCAACAAGTAATAAAGTGAAAGTAGAGTATCGTTCCCACGAGGAATTATTTGATAAAAATCACCAAGTACTAATTCTTAACCAAACTAATTTTATTTAAACAATCTCAAATCGTGATTTTTCTAATTAAGAAAACTAAATTAATCAATTAAAACTAAGACTTTAACGAATGAATTCAGATAAATAAAGATTAAGACTCCAATATCCCCAATTATGAACTATAAACCAATTATCCAATTATCCCAATTATTATGTCTCTTCAATTGTTAACGAGAATTCTCAAATGCCAAAAGCCCTTTCTCAAGTGATCATTTGCCTTCTATTTAACCCATTAATTTTGCTATATCTCTATGCAAAACAATTGAATTAAACTCACATAATCCCAATTCCTTATGTGTTACATGCGTGAATAGATATTCTCATTCTATTCACAAACCTACTTATTCATCATGCAAATAACTAAGTCACATGTCACCATGCCGATTCTAACCCTAGAATTCCTTTCTCAATTCCTTCTAGAGTAACAAGGTAATTCTTGATCGATAATTAATCAATAAGCACAAAGCAAGATGAACAATTCACTTCAACATAAATAATTAGAATAAATCAAATAATCAATTCATAGTCATAAAAAGTTCAATTGGTATCTTAATAAAAGAATAGTTCATAATTAATGAATTAAAACCAAGAATCCACAATTGAATAGACATTAAAAGATAAAAGTAAGATGAGAGAAGAGAATAGAATCATTGTCAAAGACATCCGATGCTCCCTCTCTTCTCTTGCTCTTGCTTCTCTGATCTTCAATAGTCTCCAAGTTGCTTCAATCTCCAAAACTAATAAGAACTAGGGTTATGTTCTAATCTAAAAGAGTGTTTAATCTAGTCTAATCTATGTAATCTCCTCTTATTTTATGCCTTACATCATGTATTTATAGGTTACAAGTCCAATTTTTAGTTTAGAAACAAACCCAATCCAATTTGGAGTCAAAAGGTGTCAAAATTCGCCCAAAAGCGGCGTCGGGCCGCACTTAACCTCTTCCCAGCGCTTGGTAAATACTGGCACGATCTTCGAGACACTCGCCTTATAGCGCCCGTGCTGTGTGAAATGAACTAAGAATAGCGCCCCGGCGCTGTTACAAGTTCTGACATTTTCTGCTCCGACGTCCTTTGGGAAAATTGCCATAACTTCTTCGTATGAACTTCGATTTTGATGATTCAAGATGTTACAGAAAGAGAAAAAGTAGATCTACAACTTTCATTCTTTGAGTTTTTAGAAATAAGGTCTGTAGAAATAATCAAATTGGATCTGAAGTGACTGCTGTGTAAATGGCAAGCCGAAAACGCGAATCTAGCCACCCCGAACGTCGATCCATGTAACTTTTGTCCCAATTCCTAAAAAACAATATAAAACATGCATGAATAGACACAAACACATATAAACATCCTAAAAGACTTGAGAACAACAATAAATTAAGCCCGAATGTATCCAATTCATGTGTATAAAACTCACTCATCAGTGTACCCTTGAGATACCTGAAGATCCTCTTTATAGCAGATAAATGTGACTCTTTAGGGTTTGCCTGAAATCTAGTACATATACATGTTGCAAACATTATGTCTGGTCTACTGGCAGTTAGGTATAAAAGAGAACCTATCATACCTCTGTATTGAGTGATATCAATACTTTTACCTTTCTTACCCTTGTCAAGCTTAGTTGCAGGAGCAATTTGTGTTTTCATGGGAGAGGCTGATTCCATGTTATACTTTTTCAGTAGGTCTTTGATGTACTTGGCTTGGTTTATGAAAATTCCTTCATCAGTCTGCTTTACTTGCAGTCCAAGGAAGAAATTCAGCTCACCCATCATGCTCATTTCAAATTTGCTCTGCATTAGCTTAGAGAATCTCTTGCATAACTTTTTGTCAGTGGAACCAAAAATAATATCATCAACATATATTTGAACTAATAAGACTTTGTCTTTATGCTTTCTAAGAAACAGTGTGGTATCTACCCTACCTCTAGTGAACCCATTTTCAATTAAGAAGTTAGTCAGTGTTTCATACCATGCTCTAGGTGCTTATTTAAGACCATATAAAGCTTTATCTAATTTATAGACATAATTGGAAAGAGATGGATTGATGAAACCTGGAGGTTGCTCTACATAGACTTCTTCTTGAAGTTTTCCATTTAGAAATGCACTCTTGACATCCATCTGAAAGACTTTGAACTTCATGTGGACAAAGAAAGGCAAGAAAGATTCTGGCAGCTTCTAGTGCAGCAACAATTGCAAAAAGTCTCATCGTAGTCGATACCTTCTTCTTGAGAATAGCCCTTTGCCACTAATCTTGCCTTGTTTCTGGTTATGACCCCATCTTCATCCATTTTGTTTCTGAAGACCCACTTAGTTCCTATCACAGGATGACTCTTTGGTCTTGGTATCAATCTCCATACTTTGCTTCGTTCAAATTGGTTGAGTTCTTCCTGCATGGCTTCTATCCAACTGGAGTCTTCCATAACATCCTCTATCTTCTTTGGCTCTATTTGTGACAGGAAGCTTAGATAAAAGCATTCATTCTAAGTAGCAGCTCTTGTTTTAACTCTAGCACTCGGATCTCCAATGATTAGATCCTATGTGTGATCTCTTGCCCATCTGTTACCGGTTGGGGCATCTGTCCTGATGCCTTCCTATCTTAAGTCTTCAAGGTTTATTTCTTCTTCTTGGAGTGGAGGCTCGCTGTCTTGCATTGACCTCTCTATGATCACGTTCTCATGCTCTACGATTTCACTGACTGGCACTACGATTGTAGTGTTAAGCTCGACGACTTCATTCGTAGTGTCTGCACTATCGGTCGTAGTGTCTTGGCACTGATTTATCTAAGTTAGTTTCATCAAAGATGATATGTATCGAGACTTCAACATTCAGTGTCTTCTTGTTGAACACTCTGTAAGCTTTGTTGTCTGTGGCATACCCAAGAAAGATCCCTTCGTCTGACTTGGGCTGAAATTTTGTCAGATACTGCTTTCCATTGTTGAGAATGTAGCATGCATAGTTAAAGACATGGAAGTAGCTGACACTTGGCTTCCTTCCTTTCCACAGTTCGTAGGGCATCTTCTTGATCGTAGAGTGAATTAATGATCTGTTCTGCGTGTAGCATGCAGTGTTGACAACTTCTGCCCAGAAATATTCAGGTAGATGTGCTACTGCAAGTAGAGTTCTTCCAGCCTCTATCAAAGTTTTATTCTTTCTTTGAGCTACTCCATTTTGTTGAGGAGTTCGTGGAGCTGAGAAGTTATGACTGATCCCATTGTCTATGCAGAACTGGTCTATTTCTGAGAAGTCAAATTCTCTGCCGTGATCACTCCTTATAGCCTTGATTTTCTCTCCTTTCTCGTTCATCACCAGTCTGAACATCTTGATTAATTGAGAGCTCGTTTCATCCTTTGAAGTTAGGAAGAATATCCATGTGAATCTAGTGTAGTCGTCGACTATAACTAGAGAGTATCTTTTTCCACCAAGACTAGTTGTTGGAATTAGCCCAAATAGATCCATGTGAAGCAACTGCAGGGGCTTGTCGATAGAGTTGGCAGTTTTGCTTTTGAATGAGCTTCTGGTTTGCTTTCCAAGCTGACAGGCATTGCATGGCCTTTCTTTTACGAAGTTGAACTTTGGTAGGCTAGCTACGAGATCTTTTGATGCCAGTGTGGACATGCTCTTGAGGTTTAAGTGAGACAACCGTCTATGCCATAGCCAGCTCATTTCTTCAGATGCTTTTGCCAGAAAACATATTGTCTCATCTGAGCTTAGTTGACCAAGATCCACTATGTAGACATTTCCTTCTCTTGTCCCGGTTAGCTTTACAGCAGATGTCTTCAAATCTCTGACTTGACATTGTTTGTTGAGAAATTTCACTTGATGACCCTTATCACAGAGTTGACTGATGCTTAGAAGGTTGTGTTGCAGACCTTCTACACATGCTACCTTGCTGAAAGATACTGCACCATTGCCAGCAGAGCCATATCCTCTTATCTTGCCCGAGCCGTTGTCTCCAAAAATGACTGAGGGACCCTCCTTTTCTATGTAGTTAGATAAGAGGGCTTTGTTCCCGGTCATGTGCCTTAAGCATCCACTGTCCAGAGACCATGTAGTGATCGTGGAGCTCTTTTCCTGTCAAAATATTGAACCTTCATTTTGGCACCCATATTTGCATGGGTCCTTCTTTGTTAGTGCCTTTGGGGACCCAAATCTGTTTAATCTTGGGTCTTATATGCATGGAATTATAATAACACTTGGCAGCCTTGTGACCATATTTTTTGCATATAAAACACCTAGTATGATGCATGGCATTGTGTGCATGATGATTTACCCTCCATTTGGACTTGTGTGGTTCTTTAATTATCCTTCTGTTAAACTGATTCTCATTTTTCCACGTGTCCTTGGATTTCATAAATAGTGTTGAGTGTGCCTTACCTCTACTGTACCTTCCCGGTTGATTCGTAGAGTTGGTCTTGCTTGACTCTACGATTATTCGAGGTTGGTGAGTAGAGGTTAGGTTACTCTTCTCTTTTATGAACCCCAGACCAGCATGAGATCTGTGACGCCCCCAAAAATAGGTATACGTCACCCATCTTGGGTCGACACTTACATGGTACATAAATTCAAATACAACTTACTAATATAACTAGGTGTGTATGTAATACGACATAAAAACCGTGAGTTTGAATACAAATATTGTCTACTAGATATTATACAAACTCAAAAGGAGTCCTCATTACAACTATTATCACACTATTTCACGAAATAGTGAGGGACTACTAATGCTATCCTCTGGACCATTACTTCGTTCCCAGACTTCGTCCCAAATATGTTCTCATTTCACGAAGAGAACAAAGGAAAGAAAGAAAGGGTGAACTCAACTAGCCCAATAAGAAATATTATGACTAAGATAATGCGAAATAAATTATCATTAGCCTTCAACAATGTTAAACCGATAAAATACAATAGACAACCAGGTTTAACTGCAGCTGAATAAGCGATCCATTAAAAGAGTCAGTAGAGAATAAAGTCTACTATCTTTTAGGTTTTAAAAGGTTTTCATCAATTTTTATCACCGAGACTCGACAATAAATAAACCACCACATCTAATCATCCTCGTACCACGGTCAAGGATTTTCATCAAATTATCAATGGTCATGACTATACCGAATCACCCCGGTCATAATCATACCAAAAACTATCCATCAACGCATTACACGAGCCAATTTGAGGACTTTTGTCACATCATTTATATCAAGTCATGATTATACTTAAATGATCCACGGTCATAATCATACTAAGTTCATCTATGCACGTAAGCGAAAGATAACATAATATAACATGAGGATGATGACAATGACATAATAATTCAATAAAACAAGTTCAAGAATTATTTAATCCATGAATTATTAACGTCAAAATTGTCAACATGATCTTTGCTTACAGTAGAGTAAAATTCAAGAATGATCGTAAGAATATTTTCATGAAAGATCTTTGGATGAAACGCAAATATCAAGGATATTCTACTAATTTCATGGAGTATAGAAGTCAAAGTTTTAACCAACCGGTATAATAAAGAATGGAATAACAAAAGAAATCACCATGCATGCGGTACTTCGCATGACGGAGTTATTCAAATGAATAATAATAACGGAACGAGTCGTGAAATTCACACCAAGCGGGATGATCCAACAGAATAATAAATGTTTGAATAATAAACAATGGAACCAGTCCTGTAAAACACATACGAGCGTGATATTCCAAATGAATAATAAATGCGGAATAATAAACAATGGAACCGAATCCTGTGTAAAACACACGCATGTGGATATTCCAAATGAATAATAAAGAATTGAATAACGTAAGAAAATCACCAAGTATAGGGGATTCAGCATATCAAAGTTATTCCAATGAGAATAAATAAGAATGGAATAATATAAGGATTTCACCAAGTATAGGGTATCTGCGTATATACTGAGTTATGTATAGGGTATGCCACTTTTACAAAGTTATTCCAATGTAATAATAATGAATGGAATAACGTAAGTTCTCTTCATGAATAAGAAAGAATAACACCCCTTACGAGATACAACAAATAATATCCTCTTACTGTAAAAGAACCTGAATATAGAAGTAGTGAAGTAGCGAATACTCTTCTTCTTTCTATAATTTTCTCTCTATAGCTTCTTTCTATAATTTCTCTCTAGAGTTTCAATGAATTAAAAAGAAAATAATGAAGGAATGAGCTTCTATTTATAGGAAAATGGAATGCATAAGTAACTAATCCATGAACAGTTCAGATTGATTTACTTTAATCGACGGTCCATATTTAAAGAAAAATCTTTTAAATAAAATATAATATATTCTATTTATATAAAAACATTTTACTATGCAAACACTATGCAATACTATGCAAAACACTATGCAAAACACTATGCAACACTATGCATAATAAAATATAATATATTCTATTTATAGAATAACTTTAATAAAGTATTCTATTTTATATAAAGATGTTTACATTTTATTACGTTAATAATACGAATAAAACAAAACGTCATTATCGCTTATAATAATTCATATTATTAATCGACAATAATGGAATCAAACCGGTGACTTCTCACATAAGCATCAATAATCAATACCGGTGCTACTACGCAACGACCACACGTATTCTTCGTACTTTTACTACTAGAGTAGTTCAACAATGATCAACGGTAAAACTTCCGTCGTTATTTCAATAAAATATTTTGTCGTTTTCTCAATCCGACAATAATTACATTTATTAAGGTCCACCAATGATTGAGTCGTTGTACGAATATTCCCCGCTAAACCAAATATTCCCCACCACCAATCGAATATAATATAACCACTTGCATACTTTGCAAAATTTATAAATACTACCCACAACTATAATATTATCTCAAATTCACACCATAATATTAAAATTATTTCGACAAAATTTAAATCTTTATTGATAAAATCTGGGGTCTCACAATCTCCCTCCTTATGGAATTTAAGCCCTCGAAATTAGTGTGTACGCACTGGTATGATAAAGAGATGAGGATACCTTGAATACCTTTATCGTTGAAAATATTAAGTTCATCTTTGCAATCCTACCGAAGATATTCATTAACAATTCATCTTTGCACTACAGAGCCAAAGATATATAACTCAGAAAACCAATAATCTTCGAGACTCGACAATAGTATCACGACCATGAATTATCCATGCACTTCTTGACCAAGGATATTCGTGTTTTTAATTACTGATCATGATTATACCGAATAATCGCGTGGTCATAATCATACCAAGTCTATCAATGCACTACTGACCAAAGATGACTTTTACCACATCCATGAATTAATATTTCATTCTTTGAGACTCAAATTTCAATAATTAATCCACATCATCGAATTATCCACCTACTACGGCCAAGGATATTCATTAAGTATCACGACCACAAATTATCCATGACTACTACCAAAGATAATCGTGTATTCATTAGTATCACGACCACAAATTATCCATGCACTACTGCCAAAGATAATTGTGTTTTTTTGATTACTAGTTATGATTATACCGAACAATCCACAGTCATAATCATACCAAGTCCATCTACACTTCTACGGCCCACGATGACTTTCAACATAATATAAGCGTGAGGATAATGATATAAAGAATCAATCAAATGAGATAAAGGATAAATATTAAACATTTATAATATAATTTATCCAGATTCAAGAATATCCCCATATTATCAATCACTTAATAATCTCATAATCTAATATCATTAATATTATAACAATATTTTAATCACTTTTTAAATTTATAAACAATTTATCTCAATTGTTTACGCTTTACCATATAATGCATTTAATCATTCAAAATGCCATACTCATAAGATATCATCACCAATTATCAAATCTCTCAAAAAAATATGCATATACTCTATATAGGATTCTCTAGCCATAAAATCCTATTTTCAACTTTGTTACTTCACATAACATATTTAACTCATATGTTCAGTAACTAAACTATTTTCATGAAAAATACCAAATCAGTCCCAAAATATTTCTTTTCTGGGATTTAGCATAATATAGTCCCATGATGAAAATATATTTTTCTCAATTTTTTAAAATTCATTTACTATTTTTCAAAAATCAATTTCTAATTAATTCCTTAAGAAATTAGCTACCTCAAGTTTAACTCCAAAATTCCCAAATCTTGGCAGGAGCTTACACATGTTAACGTGAGCTTCTAGTTTAAATTTCATGGTCATCTGAGTTATAGAACTCCTAAGGTTATAGCATTTTTCGTCGAAAAAACCTAAATATTGAAATAGTCATAACTTGCTCATTTTAATTCAGAATGAGCTCATTTTTGGACAGGAGGTACTTTATACCATATACTTTCACGTCCCAAAAGGCCAGAATTTTTCTCATAATTTAAGTGGCCGAAACAGTCCCTTAAAGTTTCTGGGCAGTAGCATTTTCGAAATTTACAGCTTTGGCCTCCTTTGCTAAAATTAGTCCACACAAAAATCTACAACACCTTTTCCAGTAATTCCACTTGGATTAGTTAGGTAACTCATTGATCTAACTCTAGGACTTTACCACACTCAAAAATTCAAAATATAATAGGAGATATGGTCAATTGAATTTCATGTTACGTTTTTCACCAAAATCTGATTTTTCAACCCTTTGTGATTTCTAAGAAACTTTCATGTTTTCACATAATAACCACATAACTCATCATAACACTTACTAATACTTCATATACCCATGATTTTCATTAGTCCAATGCTTTTATTATGACTTTCATCATAAACCACGTAAACTATTCATTTTAGTTGAAGAAATATTTGAGGGTTTAAGAAATGGGTTTTTGTCTTTGGGGTTCATACAAAATTTGATTTTACGTTCTAAGTAGGCTAAGAAGTCTTCAAGAATCGCCAGAAATTTATTAGTAATAGAAATATCATTCAATCTTGTGACTCTCATCCAAGACTTGGATAGTACGTCACATTGATACCAACTGTGACTTCATCCCTTAACCTAGATAGCACCTCACAATGATACCTATAACCTTGCCATCTTCATTCACGATGTCGCCTCTGAAAAGTCCGCTTCGGTGCATTCCACACAAGGAAGTTAACAACGAAAGGTTCGGGGCTCTTTACTTATGGCTTGATATGACAATGATTGACTTTAGTGGTTTGGTTACTTTGAATTCGCATAACAGGATGGTTATGAATATAAAAGCTAACAACCTTACGAAAAACATGATGAGTAGTTAACCAATTGATTCCAAAAATCACATCAAAGGCAAGTATTTTCAAAAAGATAAGATCGACAGGTAACGTGAAAGTGTTTATTTGAATCAAAAAAAAAAATTTAAAAATAATAGCGGTAACGAAGGCTCCTACTAACGAAGTTTCAACCAATAAGTCAAAGTCTAACTTCTCCGGAGTCAAATTTAAACGTTGAACGCAACTAGGTGAAATAAAAGAGTGGGTAGAACTGGTATCTAACACGGTATAGACTTCGCAAGAGCTTATGATTACTTACCCGTGATAATCTTATTCAGGTTCCTCGTCACGAGAAAAAAAAAACGCTCTCTCTTAAACTACCGGCTTTGGTTTGTCTGGGACATCCTTTGGCATCACTATCTCAACTGGACTTGACTTCACCATGCGACAAAATCGAGCTAAGTGACCTTCTCTTCCGCAATTAAAACACGCTTTGGATTGTTTGCAGATGCAGGATTTGACGGATGTGTCCCTCCTGTCCTCCGCATTTGAAACATACAACCGGTGGTCGTTCTTCTTCCTTTGAAACGGGTGCTGATGCCGACGTCTTCACGTCATTGTTGAACCCTCTCTTCTTGAAATGTCCATTCTTATTATCTTGGCAATGATTACCACCGAAATGGTTACCATTCTTGACATGATAATTTCCCCCACGATGGTTATCATTGTTCAATGGCCAATTGCCACCCACGGTATGATTATTATCGTGTTGTTGCTCATTACCTTTTGGTTGAAGTGACTCAACGGTCTCATGTGCTTCATTGCTTATCTCAATATTTTCGATGTCATTTTCAAATCTCGCCACCAAACATGGGTTAAATAACATATCACATATTATCCCTATACTCGTGACCAAATAAATACCACATAAAACTTAGGTAGGTCATACTAGCGAAGGAATTCCCGTCTCCCTCCTAGTTCTTGTCTCACACCTTAGCCAGGGATCATATCCCTAATCTCTGATACCAACTGTGACGCTCCCAAAATTAGGTATACGTCACCCATCTTGGGTCGACACTTACATGGTACATAAATTCAAATACAACTTACTAATATAAGCGTCGTGTACAATAATACGACATAAACCGTGAGTTTGAATACAAATATTGTCTACTAGATATTATACAAACTCAAAAGGAGTCCTCATTACAACTATTATCACACTATTTCACGTAATAGTGAGGACTACTAATGCTATCCTCTCGACCATTACTTAGTTCCCGACTCGTCCCAATTATGTTCTCATTTCACGAAGAGAACGGTGAAAGAAAGGGTGAACTCAACTAGCCCAATAAGAAATATTATGACTAAGATAATGCGAATAAATTATCATTAGCCTTCAACAAAGTTGTTAAACCGATAAAATACAATAGACAACCAGTTTAATCTGCGGAATAAGCAATCCATTAAAAGAGTCAAGTAGAGAATAAAGTCTACTATCTTTTAGGTTTTAAAAGGTTTTCATCAATTTTTATCACGAGACTCGACAATAAATAAACCACCACATCTAATCATCCTCGTACCAATTGTCAAGGATTTTCATCAAATTATCAATGGTCATGACTATACCGAATCACCCTCGGTCATAATCATACCAAAAACTATCCATCATCGCATTACAGTGCCACCGAGGACTTTTGTCACATCATTTATATCAAGTCATGATTATATCGAATGATCCTGGTCATAATCTAACTAAGTTCATCTATGCACGTAAGCGAAAAGATAACATAATATAACATGAGGATGATGACAATGACATAATAATTCAATAAAACAAGTTCAAGAATTATTTAATCCATGAATTATTAACGTCCAAATTGTCAACATGATCTTTGTTTCAGAGAGTAAAATTCAAGAATGATCGAAGAATATTTTCATGAAAAGATCTTTGGATGAAACGCAAATATCAAGGATATTCTACTAATTTCATGGAGTATAGAAGTCAAAGTTTTAACCAACTGGGTATAATAAAGAATGGAATAACAAAAGAAATCACCATGCATGCGGTTGCTTGATGTAGCGAGTTATTCAAATGAATAATAATAACGGAACCAGTCGTGAAATTCACACAAACGGGATGATCCAATGTAATAATAAATGCTTTGAATAATAAACAATGGAACTGTGTCCTAAATTAAAAAACACACGCATGTGGATATTCCAATGTAATAATAAATGCGGAATAATAAACAATGGAACCAGTCCGGTGTAAAACACACGCATGTGATATTCCAACGAATAATAAAGAATTGAATAACGTAAGAAAATCACCAAGTATAGGGGATTCATGTATACTGAGTTATTCCAATGAATAAATAAGAATGGAATAATATAAGGATTTTACCAAGTATAGGTATATCATGGCGTATCAAAGGTTATGTATAGGGTATGCCACTTTTACAGTTATTCCAATGAATAATAATGAATGGAATGGAATAATGTAAGTTCTCTTCATGAATAAGAAAGAATAACACCCCTTACGAGATACAACAAATAATATCCCTACTAGTAAAAGAACCTGAATATAGAAGTAGTGAAGTAGCGAATACTCTTCTTCTTTCTATAATTTTCTCTCTATAGCTTCTTTCTATAATTTCTCTCTAGAGTTTCAATGAATTAAGTAAGAAAATAATGAAGGAATGAGCTTCTATTTATAGGAAAATGGAATGCATAGTAACTAATCCATGAAATCAGTTCAGATTGATTTACTTTAATCGACGGTCCATATTTAAAGAAAAATCTTTTAAATAAAATATAATATATTCTATTTATATAAAAACATTTTACTATGCAAAACACTATGCAATACTATGCAAAAAACACTATACAAAACACTATGCAACACTATGCATAATAAAATATAATATATTCTATTTATAGAATAACTTTAATAAAGTATTCTATTTTATATAAAAAGATGTTTCGTTTATTACGTTAATAATACGAATAAAATAAAAAAGCGTCATTATCGCTATAATAATTCATATTATTAATCGACAATAATGGAATCAAACCTGAGTGACTTCTCACATAAGCATCAATAATCAATACTGGTGTGCTACTATGCAACCACACGTATTCTGCAGTACTTTTACTACCGAGGTAGTTCAACAAGATCAACCGTAAAACTTCCGTCGTTATTTCAATAAAATATTTTTGTCGTTTTCTCAATCCGACAATAATTTCATTGTAGGTTCCACCAATGATTGAGTAGTTATGCGAATATTCCTCTAAACCGAATATTCCCACCAATCGAATATAATATAAGCGTAAGACCACAAATTTTTAAATAAAAGGAATTTCCTTTATTTTGAAATAGTAAGGGTTGATTTGATTAATGTGGATAGTTAAGGGTTAAATACGCAAATATTTCAAAATAAGCAAGTGGTTATAAAATATTCATTGTTGTTTGGGAATATTCGTTTGGTCGTGGAATATTAAATGCTTTGTCGAATATTATTAAATGCGACGCAGTAGCGACCATGTGTGGGCCCCATAACGAAAGCGATTGGATGAAGAAAACGACAAATATAAGTTGTTTTTAAATAACTACAGTAGTTGTTGCCATTTTGTTGGAATACCCGGTGGTTAAAACACACTAATACGTTGTTGAACGAGTAGCACACCAGTATTGCACCAATTATTGATTCTTACGTAAGAAGGCACTACTCAATAATGGTTACGATAATTCTTTATTCGATTATTTTATTGAGTTAATAATTCTTTGTGTTGATATTTTATATTCTTTGTTGTTTGATAATTGTCATTACACATTATCTTTCATTATCGAAGCAATAATTCATATTATCTGAATAATATTATTAGATAACATTATTGGCAATGTCTAGAAAGTTACATCTAAGGAGAGGTTTGATCATCTAATTGCGGCTTGAAGTGAAGAAATTCTTATTGGAAAGCCCCTCTTTCCTGAGGAACCGCACTGGTTGTCAATATTGTGATTACATAATATTATTTGTGAATAATTAATTATTGATTTATATGATGAGGAAAATATTGATTTTATGTGGATATAGATGGAGAAAATTTTTAAAATGACAATTGTTGAAAATTAATATTTTATCTTTTTCGATAAAATAATTCATTTAAATATATTATTTTAATAATATATTAAGCGGTGATATTTTTTACAATGAATGTGGGATATATGAGTATATGAGGAGGAAGAGTATTTTTGTGGCATTAAATGTTTAACACATGTTTTTTGTGTGTTGGTGGACACAATTATTGACCCAAATTTGATTATAGCTGTAAAAAAATCGCATGTTTGTGGATTTTGGTCGATTTTTGTTTGGAATTTGGAAAAACTTTCTTCTGCAAAGTTGTAGAGAATTGAATTTCCTATAATAACTCATGAGATTCGAATTTTCTGATGAAAGGGCTATTTATTATGAATTATTGAAGTTCAAGTCTCAAATAATTGATTTTTGGGAGTTTAAATTATTTTTGTTAAGAAAAATGTTTTTGTATTTTTGGACATCATTAACATGTGTGGCTGGTGTTTTGACCAAAAGGTGGGCTAAGGAAAATTTGTATAATTATATTAATATTATATTAAATTTTACGCTTTGGTGTTCTAAGCATTTTCTATAAATAGGTGCTTGGGTTAGAATTGAAAATCACACACGAAACTGAAGTTTTCTCTATTTCTCTCTCGATATTTTGGCGTATTCTTGTGAGTATTTTGAGTATACTTTGAGTATTGCTAGATGCGGTGCAAGTTCCTTTGAAAGACTATACCCGTTATTCTAGCTAAATCTTGATCTTCTTCGAGGTAAGGGATATTATTTTTTTGTAATGATATTATTTCTTCAATATCATTATCTTTGAAATGTTGATCTGAAGTTTTTATCAAATTTGGAACTTTTTCATGTCGGGGTTACTATTCATCTATTCTTATTCATGAGTTACTATTCACGAGTTACTTATTCAGCGGAGTTCTTATTCACGATTCTTATTCACGAGTACTATTCATGAAGCGTGAAGATGTTTTTGTGGAATTTCTATCTTTTGGTGTCGAGTTACTATTCACGTATCTGGACTATTCACGATATCTGACCTTATTCACGATATCGGCACTATTCATTCAGAAAAATAAAATTTCTTCTTTTTGTCAAAATATCTATTCGGATACTAACTCTGATTGTATCCATGTTTTGATCATTCTTGAATTTTACACCACTATGATTATTTTGAGGTATTTTTAAATGGATAAAATCAAGTACAGAATCCTTAATCCTTAATCCTTGTCATTTTGTTTCACCGGATTCGTTTCTTTAAAAATATTTTTCATCATCCTCGGTCTTAAATGATGATATTATTGAATATCTTTGGCACAGTGCAAAGATGAATGATTTCTGAAGAATATCTTTGGCTGTGAGTGCAAAGATGAATGATTTCTGAAGAATATCTTTGGCTTTAGTAGTCAAAGATGAGCAGTGTTTAAATGAACATGACCAATGATGAATATCTTTGGCTGTAGTGCAAAGATGAATATTTGATTCCGGATGTATATTGATTGATGTTACGAGGATAAAATATTGATGATGGACTTGTTGAATTCATAGATTATAGTAGAATTCATTCTCTACGTAACTCTTCTATGAATTATTATTTCATTGCGAATATTGATCCGAAACTTGTTGTCTATTGTATTCTATCGATTTTTCCTGTTGAAGACTAACGATAATTTGTTGTATATTATCTTAGTCATAATATTCTTTTTTCGGGCTAGTTGAGCTCACCCTTTTCCTTGTTGTTCCATTTTTCTTCTCGGGAGGCGAGAATGTAATGAATGAGTCTTAGTCGGGTATGGAATGAAGATTCTAGAGAGAGAGTTGTTTAGTAGTCCTCACCATTTTTGTAAAATAATGAATCAATAATGTGATGAGGATTTATTTGAGTATAGATATTGTCTAGAAGATAATATTTGTATTCAAACTCACAGCTTTCTTGTTGTAATAATAAAGTTGTAGTTGTTTACATACCATGTATTTGGCGACTCGAATGGGTGTTGTGTATACCTATTTTGGGGCGTCACATTAATATCGAGCTTAGGGATATGATCTCTGGCGGAGATCGGGAATAGAACTAGGAGGGAGACAGTAAAATCCTTCGCTTAGTGTGTCCTACTAAGCTTATTTGTTAGTTGGTCGAGATATAGGGATATTATGTGATATATTGATTTCCTTAATTAACCCTTATTTTATGACAAGATTTGAGAATGTCGTTGAGAATATTAACATGGAGTAAATGAGATCGTGGAGATGCACAGACTCACCAACGAGGAGAACGTCTGTAACAGTGGGTAATGTTCCTCCTGTGAACAACACCACCGGACGAGATGATGAGCGAGGGATGTTTAGAAGCTTTTTGCAGTTCATGCAAAAATCGATTTGAGGAGACTTCGTGTTCAAAATACGAGGAGAAATGATAGCAATTCACGGTGGTCACAACCAAGCGATTCAAAGAGTTGGGACCACGAGTGCAGGGAAAGCCGGATCCGATTAAAGGCGGAGGCGTGGGTCAAACAAATTACCAAGATATTCGATGTCTTGGGATGCGGAGAACAGAATGTTCCATTCGCCACATTTATGTTAAAGTGGCGGCGATTCTTGGTGGAATCGTGAAGCGTACCCATCCACCGCACTCGGCGTGTCATGGGAGACGTTTTAGAAAGCAGTTCAATGACAAGTACTTCCCCGAAAGTATTAAATCATATGAAGGAAGTGGAGTTTATTAGACTAGAAGCGAGAATAACATGGCGGTGTCCCGATCTGAGCGAAGTTCATGGAGTTATCGAGTTTGCACCTCATTTGGTGGAGAATGAGGAGCGTTATGACGCGGATGTTTACGAGAGGTTTGAAACGACGCATACGTCGATATCTCATTTCTCATAAATTTTCTCTCTATTCGAGATGTTGTCAGCGGGCTCCGGTTGTTAGAAGCGAGATAACGAAACGTTCAACCGAGGGACCATAACCGAGGATCATCTAAGAAGATAGCGATTATCGAAATAACGATAACCAGCGGAGAAAGAAGAATCTGAACAAAGCGGTAACCACTCTGGTGGTAATCGTGGCCATGAAAATAGAAGAAGCGAGTCGGGAGGAGATTTTAAAAGAGGAGATTCAATAACGACCATGTGAAGGCGTCGGCGCCTATAGCAACTAGTTTTAAGGAGGAGAACGACCACCCATCGTATGTTACAAATGTGGGAAAGAGGACATATCATTGAAACCCCTGCAGTTTAAGGTATGCTATAGTTGTGGAAAGGAAGGACATATCGCTCGAGATTATGCGATAGCGAAACCTAGTTCAATGGGGACGGTGACTCAAAAGATCGTCCCGAAAAAATCAAAGTCAACGATTCCGGAAGAGCGTTTGTCGTGGCCGGGGTCAAAATGCAAGGAACCCGAACGAAGTTAGCACGGGTTAGTCGATTATAAATTCTTCTGAAGTATATACCTTACTAGATATCGGTTCTACCCATTCTTTTATCTCTCTTTACTTGCGCTCAACGTTTAAACTTGACTCGGAGAAATTAGACTTTGACCTATCTGTGGAAACTCCGTTAGGAGAAACTTTCATCACATCCATTTGTTTATAAATCTTGCTTGATTCAGTTGGCACTATCACATTACCTGTTAACCTTATTTCTATAGAGATATTTGTTTTGATGTGATTTTAAGGTTAACTACTCATCATGCCGAAATTGATTATTTTACGTAAGGTTGTTAGTTTTCATATTCCTAAGCAACTTTGTTATTCAATTCAAGCAATCAAACCATTGTAGTCAAACATTTTCATATCAAGCCATGAAGTCATTCGTTTATTACGGATGTCAAATTTTCTTAGTCCATGTTATGGATTTGAATAAAGACACGTCGATTTGAATAATATTCCTGTTGTTATTGATTTTTCTGGCGTATTTCTGAAGAATTTCTTGGCTTACTCCCAAAGCTCGATATTAAATTTTGTATCGACTTTGAACCCTATAGACAAAACTCATTTCTAAAATCTCATATCGAATGGCTCTATTGAACTTGAGGAGTTAAAAATTCAACTATAAATTTGGTACTGAGCCTTTATCTTGTGACTTCCTTTGTGGAAATTCACCTAAGCGAACTCTCTGTAGGGGCGTCATATTAGATGCGATAGTAAATCGATAGGTGTCATTGTGACGTCTTTATCCAAGATTGGGATATGAGTCACAGTTGAGAAGCAACCTAAGTCGATGTCGAAATCGTAGCTTTCTAGGCTTAGTTGGTTATTATCGGAGATTCGTTGAAGGATATTCTCGAGTCGCTATTCCGTTAACTTAGCTGACTTGAAAAGATACAAAATTCATTATGGGCGAGGAATGCGAGAAGATTTTCCAAGAGCTCAAGAGGTGACTCATTTCGGCACATATTCTAACCATACCATCTTGAAAAAGCGAACGTGGTAGCTGACGCGTTGAGTAGAAAATCATATGCGGGAACGAGTGCGATGATGTCAAGTATACGCATAGGGCCAACTTTAATAGAAAAAGTTAAGATTGCTCAAGCCACCGACTCTTCGGAGGTGATCGTATGAAGAAGAAAGTACAAGAAGGAGTTATTCGAGGCGAGAATTGATGAAGAAGGAATACTTGAGTCCACTCTAGACTTTGTGTTCCTAACGACTCGATTTGAAGAACAAGATTATGATGGAGGCACACAATACACCATTTGCAATCCATCTGGGGAGTACCAAAATGTATTATGATCTTGACATACATTTTGGTGGAGCAATATGAGAGAGATCGCGTGGTTTATCTCGATGTGTTTAACTTGCCAACGTGTAAAGGCGGAGCATCTTGTACCTAAGGGTCCGTTGCAACCACTTGAGATTCCGGAATGGAAGTGGGAACACATTACTATGGATTTCGTTCACGGGTCTTCCTACGGTTTCTCAAGGCATCAATGCTATTTGGGTTATTGTTGATAGATTAACCAAGTCCGCTCATTTTCTTCTGAAATCGAGACTTATTCCTTGAACGTCTTTCTCGTATATGCGTAAATGAGATTGTGAGATTGCATGGCATGCCAAGTATCCATAGTTTTAGATCGTGACCCAAGATTCACTTCATGATTTTGGGTTAGTTTGTAGAAAGCTATGGGCGCGAATTTACTTATTCGGTTTGGCATACCATCCTCAAACGGATGGGCAATCGAAAGGACTACTCAAACTCTTGAAGATATATTAAAACTCATGTCCTAGATTTCAAAGGAAGTTGGGATAAGTACTTGCCATTGGTGGAATTCTCATACAACAATAGTTATTAAACAAATATAGGCATGGTTCCATTCAAGCATTATATGGACAAAATGTCGTTCTCCAATATGTTGGGATGAGGTGGGTGAAGCAACATTGTTGGGACCCGAAAGTTAAATGCGTATGACTAATGATTCGACAAACGATATCAAAGCGGCACAAGATCGACAAAAGAGTTATCACGAATCTTCATCGAAAGGACGTGGAATTTAGTGTAGGGGATCATGTATTGTTGCGAGTTACTCCATGAAAGGGAGTTACAAGATTTGGGAAGAGAGGAAAGCTCAATCCACGATTTATCGGTCCATTTCAAATTCTTGACCGAGTAGGAAATGTAGCCTATAGACTTGCGTTACCTCAAGAGTATGTCTCGTGTTCATAATGTGTTTCACATATCATACTTAGAAATATGTGAAAGACCGAACCACGTTATTGAGTTAGAACCCGGACGAGATAGCCAAGACTTAACGTATGAGGAGGTACCTATCAAGATTTTGGATAGGAAGGAGCATGTCCTACTGCCATGAAGGTTATACCACAAGTTAAAGTTTTGTGGAGGAATCATGCTATAGAGAAATGACACAGGAATTGGAAACGAAAATTAAAGCGAGGTATCCTCACCTTTTCAAAACACCAGTATCGTCGTCGATTTCGAGGACGAAATTTCATAAGGAGGGAGGTTGTAAGACCCTCAAATTTTTAAATAAAAAGGAATTTCCTTTATTTTGAAATAGTAAGGGTTGATTTGATTAATGTGGATAGTTAAGGGTTAAATACGCAAATATTTCAAAATAAGCAAGTGGTTATAAAATATTCATTGTTGTTAGGGAATATTCGTTTGGTCGTGGAATATTAAATCTTTGTCGGGGAATATTAAATGCGACGCAGTAGCGACCATGTGTGGGCCCATAACGAAAAGCGATTGGATGAAGAAAGCGACAAATATAAGTTGTTTTTAAATAACGGCGTAGTTATTGCCCTTTGTTGGAATACCCGGTGGTTAAAACACACTAATCTGCCGTTGTTGAGCAAGATAGCACACGGTATTGCACCAATTATTGATTCTTACGTAAGAAGGCACTTACTCAATAATGGTTACGATAATTCTTGTTCGATTATTTTATTGAGTTAATAATTCTTTGTGTTGATATTTTATATTCTTTGTTGTTTCAATAATTGTCATTACACATCTTTCATTATCGAAGCAATAATTCATATTATCTGAATAATATTATTAGATAACATTATTGGCAATGTCTAGAAAGTTACATCTAAGGAGAGGTTTGGTCATCTAATTGCGGCGCAGATGAGAAGAAATTCTTATTGGAAAGCCCCTCTTTCTGAACTGCACGGTTGTCGATATTGTGATTACATAATATTATTTGTGAATAATTAATTATTGATTTATATGATGAGGAAAATATTGATTTTATGTGGATATAGATGGAGAAAATTTTTAAAATGACAATTGTTGAAAATTAATATTTTATCTTTTTCTCGATAAAATAATTCATTTAAATATATTATTTTAATAATATATTAATTGGTGATATTTTACAATGAATGTGGGATATATGAGTATATGAGGAGGAAGAGTATTTTGTGGCATTAAATGTTTAACACATGTTTTGTGTGTTGGTGGACACAATTATTATTAGAAATTTGATTATAGCTTTGTAAAATCGCATGTTTGTGGATTTTTGGTCGATTTTTGTTTGGAATTTGGAAAAACTTTCTTCTGCAAAGTTGTAGAAAATTGAATTTCCTATAATAACTCATGAGATTCGAATTTTCTGATGAAAGGGCTATTTATTATGAATTATTGAAGTTAGAAGCTCAAAATAATTGATTTTTGGGAGTTTAAATTATTTTTGTTAAGAAAAATGTTTTTGTATTTTTTGGACATCATTAACATGTGTGGCTGGTTTTTGACCAAAAGGTGGGCTAAGGAAAATTTGTATAATTATATTAATATTATATTAAATTTTACTGCTTTTGTGTTAGCATTTTCCTATAAATAGGGTGCTTAGGTTAGAATTGAAAATCACACGAAAACTGAAGTTTTCTCTCTATTTCTCTCTCGATATTTTGAGCGTATTCTTGTGAGTATTTTGAGTATACTTTGAGTATTGCTAGGCGGTTGCAAGTTCCTTCAACCTTATACGGTATTACTAGCTTAAGTCTTCTTGATCTTTCGAGGTAAGGGATATTATTTTTTTTGTAATGATATTATTTCTTCAATATCATTATCTTTGAAATGTTGATCTGAAGTTTTATCAAATTTGGAACTTTTTCATGTCGGGGTTACTATTCATGATTCTTATTCATGAGTTCTTATTCACGAGTTACTATTCATGAGTTCTTATTCACGATTCTTACTATTCATTCGAGTACTATTCATGAAGCGTGAAGATGTTTTTTGTGGAATTTCTATCTTTTGGTGTCGGAGTTACTATTCACGTATCTACGGCACTATTCACGATATCTGACACTATTCACGTATCTGACTATTCAATAGAAAAATAAAATTTCTTCTTTTGTCCAAAATATCTATTCGGATACTAACTTTCGATTGTATCCATGTTTTGATCATTCTTGAATTTTACACCACTATGATTATTTTTGAGGTATTTTTGGGCGTGGATAGAATCAAAATCACGAATCCTTAATCCTTAATCCTTGTCATTTTGTTTCCTTTGGATTCGTTTCTTTAAAAATATTTTTTCATCATCCTCGGTCTTAAATGATGATATTATTGAATATCTTTGGCTGTAGTGCAAAGATGAATGATTTCTGAAGAATATCTTTGGCACAGAGTGCAAAGATGAATGATTTCTGAAGAATATCTTTGGCTCAGTAGTGCAAAGATGAACAGTGTTTAAATGAACATGACCCAATCGATGAATATCTTTGGCACAGTGGTGCAAAGATGAATATTTGATTCGGATGTATATTGATTGATGTTACGAGGATAAAATATTGATGATGGATTGTTGAATTCATAGATTATAGTAGAATTCATTATCTACGTAACTCTTCTATGAATTATTATTTCATTGCGAATATTGATCAAAACTTGTTGTCTATTGTATTCTATCGATTTTTCCTGTGTTGAAGACTAACGATAATTTGTTGTATATTATCTTAGTCATAATATTCTTCTTTGGGCTAGTTGAGCTCACCCTTTTCCTTGTTGTTCCATTTTTCTTTTCGGGAGGCGAGAATGTAGCGAGTACTAGTCGGGGTATGGAATGAAGATTCTAGAGAGAGTTGTTTAGTAGTCCTCACCATTTTTGTAAAATAATGAATCAATAATGTGATGAGGATTTATTTGAGTATAGATATTGTCTAGAAGATAATATTTGTATTCAAACTCACGATTTCTTGTTGTAATAATAAAGTTGTAGTTGTTTCTGTACCATGTATTTGGCGACTCAGATTGGGTGTTGTGTATACCTATTTTGGGGGCGTCACAATAACCACTTGCATACTTTGCAAAATTTATAAATACTACCCACAACTATAATATTATCTCAAATTCACACCATAATATTAAAAATTATTTCGACAAAATTTAAATTTTTATTGATAAAATCTGGGGTCTCACAAGATCCTTTACTCCTAAGAGTAAGAATGGAGACAGTAGGACAAGGTTGAACTTGTTCTTCCTTCTGTGAGGATTTCATAAAGGTAATGCTTCTACTGAAACTTGAGGCATTACTAGTGCTAGTTTCCTTTGTCTTTTTCCACACAAGGCCACGAGATGGATTCCCCCAAAGCTTTAGGCTGTCTTGTCGAATGTGCTTCTCTGACTAGAGAGCAAGCGCGGTCCATGGATGATGAGGATTTGTTCCATGTATAGATAGTCTTTTCTAGATCCTCAATTTTAGAGGTTAGATTAGACTCTCTTTGTGCATTGAGTGTGTTTGTCTGTGTTAAGGTCTCATTCTCAGCCTCAAGCTTGGAGAGAAGATTAGTACTTAGAAGGACTGTTTCAAGCTCTCCTTGTACTTTCTTTTTCTCTTTTTGAAGAAGTGAATGATCCTTAGACAAAACTCTGAACCACTTCATATATTGATGTAGATCGATTGGTTATGACGTGCGGTCTGATTTCTTAAGTCATTTATATCTACATCAGGTGAGTTGAAGTCAAATACCTCATTGAGACTTACATCATGTATGTTGAGGTTTTGTTTATCCTTTGCATATTTGGCCATTAGGCACACGTTAGCCATTTGTGGTTCTTCTTTATCTCCGGAGTCAGTATTTGAGTCATTATTTAAATCACTCCATGATCCTCCAGCTACCAAGCCTTTGTCTCTCTTCTGAGGCCTTTTGTTTCCTTTGAATTCCTTCTTTGTATACTGTTTCTTCTTTAGTTCTTCTCTTAGAGGATTGTTGTAGTTGGAAATGAAGTGGCGAGGGCTTCTTGCGGTTATGTAGCATAGATCATTTATTTGCTCTGTTTGCTTGTAGTTCTTGACCTTCTTTGGCTTGCTGGTTTTGCCTTGACGCATGAATCTTCTCAGTCTTTTTACCAGCATAGCAAGGTCTTCATCATCGTCTTCATCATAATCAGAGTCAATCTCAGTTGACCTTTGATGCACCTTCATTTGCCTTGAAAGCAACACCCTTATCCTTCCTTCTTCCTTCTGATAAGGTTTCAGCACATTGGGTCAACTCTAGTTCGTATGTCAGGAGATTGCCATATAGCTGTTGAACTGTCATCTCATTAAGATTCTTTAACTCTCTTATTGCAGTGGTCTTGGCATCCCACCTGCTTGGTAGGGCTCTCATGAACTTTATGGTCAGATCTTTGTTAGGATAGACCTTTCCATATGCTCGTAGAGAGTTGAGCAGAACGTTAAATCTTTTATAGGTGGTAGTTACGTTTTCTCCTTGGACATGAGCAAACATTTCATACTGCTGTGTCAGAAGAGATTGTTTGTTCTCTCTAACTTCTTCAGTTCCTTCGTGCATGATCAGCAGTGCTTCCCAAACTTCCTTAGCTGTTTTGCTGTTGACAACGTTTTCAAATAGATCGTCTTCTAAGGATTGGAATAGGATGTTCTTGGCCTTTTTGTCAAGTTGGACAACTTTCTTCTCGTTGTCTGTCCATTCTTCTTTAACCTTGATTTGCATTCGGTTTGGATCGTCAGTGGTTGGTGCAAGCTTTGTTGGAATATAGGGCCCATTTTGAACGGTCTCAAATAGATCTTCATCTATTGAGTCCATTTACGCTTGCATCCTGACTTTCCAGTTAGCAAATTTATCCTTGTTGCACATTGGTGGCTTGCTGCCTCCCCCGGTCCAGGATTCGCTTGGTACGAGTGCCATTGGATCTACTAAAGCTTGTAAGTTGTAAAATAGAACCTGCTCTGATACCAATTGTTAGTTCCTAGTTGGTACAATAGTTATCTAGAAGGGGGGTTGAATAGATATTTTAAAAAAAACCTTTCGTTTTAAACTTGTTCTTTGATAATGATTAAAACTTAGCAGAATAAATGATTGTTTTAATCTTCTTTACCAAGCAATGGAGTTATGAGAGTGAGGTAGTTATGGCAGTTATAACTGATATAGCAGTTATGGTATGAATGTAAAAGACACAGGTGTTTTAAGTGGTTCAGAGCACTTAAAGCTCCTAGTCCACTCTTCTACTTCGACAAGTAGGTAATCCACTATGGATGTCTTTTACAACTTCTGAATCACACAGATTCCTTCTAGACCAGCAGTCTAGGAACTTCTTAGTTCACTCTTGAACTCTTCAAGTCCAACAGACTTGGCTTTCTTCTGATTCACTCTGAACTCTTCAAGTCCAAAGCAGACTTGGTACTCTTCTTGATTGGTTGATAATGTTGAGTTCTTGATGGTTTGCTACTCGATTCTTTGTGTAAGCACTTGTTCTAAAGAACTGAGTAGCTGAGAAAGCTTTGCAATATCTCAGATCGTAGAGTTGAGCTTGAGAGAGATGTTCACGTTGTTTATTCAATGCTTGCTTAATTACTCTATCATCTGTTTGATTTGCATATATGTGATCTTGAAAACTATCCGTTGGATCCATCCGTTGAGGCATTAAATGCATTTGACTTTTCTAAACTTTGATGGAGACATTTCTGCACATCTTCTGAAACTGCATTCTGGCCCACTGACATAGCAGACTGCTTTCTCACCTAACACCTGAAAAGGTGTTTTGCCCCCTTACCAATGGTACTTTCCTTAGCTTCTTCAATACGCTTCTTTGTTGTACACTAAGGATATTTCAGATTGCTTTGGGACTGATGAGTACTGCAACGTCTAGAATCCATTCCTCATATGTTGGAATTTGTCTTCACACACATCATGAGGCTTGACGTTTTCTGACATAAGACAGGTGATGCTCTACGATTTATATCGTGATACTCTACGATTCAGATCGTAGTTACTTGTCGCCTTGGTGCTTGATCTGATGCTGTCAACCAAGAGCACTACGATTTCTCTTAAACCTTTGCACACTACGATCTTTGCTTGCTAGGTTCTGACTCTACGTTTCCGAGATCACACAACGATCGTTGACTTGTAAACTCTACGTTTCCTTTAGCACACTACGATCGTTGAGATGGCTCGGCAAACGTTGGGACCACTCTACGATTTCTGAAGAGTCCCTTCAAGGAAGGCACACTACGATCTTTGAAGCTCTACGTTTCTGCCTTGACTTCTGCAATGTTGATCAGATGATACACTATAATTTCTTCAAAGTCTATCTATTACATCTCAAGATTAACCTAACATCTTTGATCTTTCTATCTATACATTCTATTACAGAATGATACACGTTAAGATCTTAGATCAACCTAACAAATTTGATCTATCACTAAGTCCTTGTACATATCTTACTTGGAAGGACTTTACAAATAATCATGAGCATATACATTAAAACATCAAATCATAATATGCATTCTCCCAACAGGTTTCATGTGAAGTTGTTGGCTTTGTATGGTGAATATTATCTTAAAAATGCAGACACGACTCTACTGTCGGGGGATGATGATATTGCTGAATACATTCGTAGATTTTTTATGGATGTGAACACATCATGGGTTGCTGTTGATTATGCTTTGTTTCTCATTCACACGACAGTTCCAGAGCATTGATTTTTGTTGATCTTTGATGTGCATCGTAGACTTCTAGTAGTTTACAATTCTCTTCAACTAAATAGGACAGTCATGCTAACAAATATTATGGATGTTTGTGAGCCTTACATTTTTATTCTACCCATAATCTTGTCTAAGTGTGGTTTTTGGAAGGGTAGGTCAGATATTGATTTCTATAGTGAACCATATCGTCATAAGGGGGAACATGATATCATTGAACTTGAATTTACAGAGGGGGTTCCTGAACAAATTGAAGGGTAAGGTTTATATGTTTTTATTTCTTTAATTATTCCATCTAGTATATGATGTTTGGTTTGATTTGTTTTCTATTTTGTTTGTTTTTGTAATGATTGCGGTATGTTCACGGTTTGTTTTTCTTAACATTTTCTTTACCAACAGTTTGCTGAAATGCCTAATCCATTCCCCATTATGCAATACCGGAAGAAATTATGTATTAACCTCTTCATGCATGCTAGGAACAAACAAGTAGGGGGATACGATTCTGATACAGAATATCCATGAAGATTTGTCCCAGATGAATAGTTTGGTTGTCAATGTCTCCTCCTTGTAAAGTTTTTTTTATCTTGGTTTTTTTTGGATATTCATAACCATTTGTTATGGTTATTGACTTTTAACTGTTTAGTGAATTTTTTGATAATGGAATTATGTCTTTGTTTATATTACCAGTAGTTTGACATTTTTTGTTGGTTCATATTGGGGTTTTTGGACTCTTTTCTTTTGAGATAACCAAATGCGTATTAGTGAGTGACAGAACTTCATTATATTGGTTACTATTTACCTTTAGGTTATTTTAACACATTGAATATATTGAGGAATTCCATTATTAATTATCCAATTTATAATATTTTCTGAATTTAACTTTTTAAGTATCCAATTATGGTATGTCGAAGTTCCCATTTATAATATACCCAAAGTAGACAGCGCAATAACCAGGTGACCAATGGTCGAATATGTAGTGACCAATAAATTGTATTCCAAATGATTACTTTTGTAGTGATGGTAATGTATGTATGATTAATTTATTTCTTTTATCAGAAGGTGTGGATGGTATTCGAAATGCCATGTAAGAGTCCCCATTTATGTAGTTGTTGCTTACTTATAAATAACCTTTTAAAAATAAAATTATTTTTAATATGGTGTAGTTGGTAGCCAAACTTGTATTCAAAGGTAACCATTTTAGTTTTTTTGGGTAACCAAATAGTCATAAAAAATTTTCAAAATAGTTAACCAATTCTTACATATATTTGTTTTCTCTATCTTGTTAAACCAAGATAGGATCATAGAGTGGTCATGTGGTTTTCCTCTTACTTATTGTCAGAAGAAAAAAATGCAAAATATTATTCAATATTGTGCAACACAAAATCGATTACCTTACATCAATAAAAGGGTTACCATATGTCTGGTTATTGATTACTCACAATAAATATCAAGAAGTTTTTTTATTAACTTTTTTTGCTGATGTACTATATCATACCTTTTTTGGTCGTAAAATTGGTGGATTATTGCATGTTTTCCTGTTGTGTCCTTTTTCTTGGCATCTGCTGTATTTGTTTTGAATTCTGTTTTCAGATCCATTCTTGTACCTCCTTATCTTTGGTTTTCCTGTTGGTCTTCTTGTATTTGGTAGTTTTACACATATTTTTCTTATTTCATCTGTCACATCCCAATTCTCTTTGTCAACTAATGAAAGGATGAAAGTTGAATATGTGTCTACCAAAGTTGTTTTTGAGTAGTTTTTTGAGCAAAATTCATAACAACTCAAATTTCTTTTGCTGGTAACAACAGCAGCGTGTGGAAAAGACATCTCGTGATACTGAAATCTATGGCATGTGCATATCCTTTGTTCCATGTCCATAATAAACTATTTTGTGACATCGTAAATAGTAAAAATCACTAGGTTTGATGTCTCAACCTACAACATAATTTAAGGGTGTAGTTAGTATGTATAATCATTTAGTTTCTGTAATTCAAAATAATGGAAGGCATATGTACTGTTGTTAACTTTGTCAACATATACAGGTAACCAATAATGACTAATGTTGTTTCCCTAAAATGCAAATGCATCTTCTTGTAGTCATGAATGCAAGAATTTAAAAATTGTATTACTGACCTTAAGTTTCTTTGATTCAATGATATTAGATTGCAGTCTTCTCTCTGCTGTTGTGGAAAGGGTAATGAATGTTGATATGGCTGCCTGTTTGTTTGTGAAATACCATTTTTGAACCATACAACGGAGGCATTCAATCATTACCGCAACTGAAAGCTCCCTGATTCCCTTTGTTGGGAAATTGCATATTTAAATTTGATGTTGAAAGTAAATAATCATGCTTATCTGTAAAGTTCTTCAAGGAATACATGTACAAGGACTTAGTGATAGATCAAAATTATTAGGTTTGATCTGTGCTTTATGTTTATCATTTTGTAAATGAATGTATAGAAGAAAAGATCAAAGCTGTTAGGTTGATCTAATTTTTGAGATGTAATAGGTAGGCTTTAACAGAATCATAGTCCGTCGAGCTAGTCAAGAGATTGCAGAAGGCAAGGTAGAATCGTAGAGCATCGAGAATCGTAGTCTGTCTGCTTTGGAGGGCCTCTCCCAGAATTGTAGAGTGGTTTAAATGCCTGCCGAGCCAACTCAAGAATCGTTGTATGCTCTCGGAAGCGTAGAGTCTGCAAATCAAGCAAGAAAAGATTGTAGTCTACCAGTGCTTAAGAGAAATCGTAGTGTTCTCCTCTATTAGTCCGTATCAAGCTAATATGGCAAGACACCACGATCATGATCGTAGTGCATCATCTGTCTGCATCAGTAGTGTCGAGCTTTCTCCATTTGTTGAAGCATAAATTATAACAAATGTGGAAAACATTATAGACGTTAAGACTCTCGTGAATTCCAATGACCTAACAATCACCCTTAGTATATAACAAAGAAACGTATTGAAGAAGCTAAGGAAAGTACTATATGTCAGCTGAAAATAACTTTTTAGGTGTTAGGTGATATAACAGTCTGCTGTGTTAGTGGGACAGACGGCTGGACAGAAGATTTCCAAGAAGTCACCATCAGTGCTCAGAAATGTTAAATACAATTAATGCTTCAACAGATGCTTTCAAATGGACATATTTTAAAGGCGCCTTATATGTAAATCAGATATAGATACAAGGATCAAGAAAGTACATAACAAAACGCTTAAGAACACTCAAAGCTCAACTCTATGATTTGAAAAGAAAGTTTGCTCACCCTATTCGGTTCACCAAAATTAAATATCAAATGACGTATATAATACGACACACTTATCTAAAGTCTCAATAAAATTATTTTAATACTATTTAGGGAGAACCTCAACAGCTATAGACCACCGCTCTATTCCCTGTTATACCCTTTCGACCCAGCTACACTTTTATTACACCGAAAGGAATTGTGAAAGCAAAAGGGTGAGCACAACTAGCTTCGAGAAAGAATATCATGACTAAAGATAATTAAATTATCAATAGCCTTCATCAGTAATAAATTAGAGATTTAGAACATATGATAGATGATAAAACTTTTCAACCATAGTTGCAGCGGAACGAACAATCCATTAGAAGAGTCAAATAGACCATAAAATCTATTATTTTCTCCATGTTAAAAGTCCACCAACAATGTTTTATCCCTGTAACATCAATCAACAGTTCCTTTCCACAATCATATGAATAATTCATAATCATAATTGTGATTCTAAATTCCTCTTCGCATCCAAGACGAAAATAATTTTTATCAATTGTCTTTACACGAAACATCAAAGATCATGGTTATACCAAATCATAATTCACGCTCATAATCATACTAATAAATTCGCTCTTTTACTACGGGCCAAAGATATTCATCAACAGTTCATCTTTGCACTACATGCCAAAGATATTCAACAACAAGTCATCTTTGCACTACATGCCAAAGATATTCAACAACGGGTCATCTTTACACTGCGGACCAAAGATATTCATCAATAATTGATCTTTGCACTACATGCCAAAGATATTCATATCTCAAAGAAATACATAATCATTTCAGAATTTATATAAACCATAATTATAACCATATATGTTGATCAATTCACCTTTGCACTTAAGCTAAAGATATTCAATTATAAATTCAATGGTCATGATCATACCAGTCAACAATTCAACTTTGCACTACTGTCCAAAGAGAACCTATAGTCACGATCATACCAATAATCTACCTATCTTTACACTCAAGTCAAAGAGAAATATCATCATTAGGGTTATAAGAATGTTATATATGATAATAAAAACAATATAATCAACATATAGATTTAATCTCAAGAGTAAGATTCATAAATCAATGATCTCATAACACCTTAATCAAAATGTTATAAATCACTTAATAATCTCATAATCTAATATTATTAATACTACCACAATATTTTAATCATTTCTTAAACTTATAAACAATTTATTTTAATTGTTTACACTTTACTAATAAATGTATTTAATCATCCTAAAATGCCAAACTCATAAAATTTCATCACAAATAACCAAAACCCTCATCAAAATCTGCATATACCTCATATATGATTCTCAAGCCATAAAATCATATTTTCCAATTTTCTTACTTCACATAACATATTTAATTCATTTACTCATAACTAGAACATTTTCATGAAAATATCAAATCAGTTCAAAAATATTTCTTTTAAGAATTTAGCATAATAGTCCCATATTGAACATATATTTTTCTCTAATTTTTAAAATTCATTTACTATTTTCACATAGCCAAAACCACCGAATATTCAGACATTTATCATAAATTGTACTTTTATCCAAAAATTCTGAAATTTACAGAGTATACTGATATTATATAGATGTACTCCCAATAAAATGTTTATCAATTTTGGAGTTAATCACAAGGAGTTATAAGTGGTTACTTTTAAAATAGTCTTTTCCCGTAAAATTCATAACTCTTAATCTATACATCCAAAATCGTCATTTTGGACACAATCAATAAAACTCATCAAAATATCATTTCAAATTTTTCCGAAATTTTCGAAGGACTAAGAAGAAATGCAACCTGAAAAACATAATAACCCTTAAAATCTCTTACCTCAAAAGAGCAGTACTTCTGACTAGAATAACGCTGAACGAACTTGCACCGTATAGCAACACTCAAGATATCAAAACACTCACAACAATACACTCGATAATATAGAGAGAGAAATAGAGAGAAAACTTCAGTTTCTGGTGTGATTTTCAATTCTAACCTAAGCACCTATTTATAGAAAATTGCTTAGAACACCAAAGCAGCAAATTTATTAAAATAATATTATTTATAATAAAATTTCCTTAGCACACCTTTGAATCTGAATTCAACAATTTAAAACATGCAAGTGGGGCCCACCAAAGTGTAAAAAACATTTTTCTTAAATAAAATAATTAAAACTTCCAAAAATCAATTATTCTGGAACTTCGGAACTTCAATAATTCATAATAAATAGCCCCTTTATCAAAAAAAATTCAAACCATATGTCCTTTACATAGGAAATTCCATTCTCTACAACTTTGCAGAAGAAAATTTTTCCAAATTCCAAACAGAAATTGACCGAAATCTGCAAACAGGCGATTTTACAAGCTATAATCAAATTTCAGTCAAGAAATGGGGTCCACCGACACACAAAATATGTGTTAATCATTTAATGCAACAAAAATACTCTTTCTCCTCATATACTCATATATCCCATATTCATTGCAAAAATATTATTATTATTATATTATAATAATATAATAAAATATTATTTTATCAGAAAAGATAAAATATCGATTTTCAACAATTGTTACTTTAAAAATTTTCTCCATCTATATCCACATAAAATGAATATTTTCTTCATCATATAAATTAATAATTAATTATTCACAAATAATATTACAGAATCACAATATTGACAACCAGGCTGTTCCCAGAAAAGAGGGGGCTTTCCAATAAGAATTTCTCCTTACTAGCGCGTAATTAGGTGACCAAATCTCTCATTAGACAGAACTTTTTAGACATTGCCAATAATGTTAACTAGTAATATTATTAAAATAATATGAATCATTGATCTGATAATGGGAAATATTGTGTGGTGACAATTATTAAAACAACAATAATATAAAATTTCAACATAGCAATTATTGAATCAATAAAATAAAATATCGAATAAAGAATTACTCGTAACAATTATTGAGTAATGCCTTCTTCTGAAAAAATTATCATGCTTCATGAATAGTACTCGTGAATAGTAACTCATGAATAGTAACTCATGAATAGTAACTCGTGAATAGTAACTCATGAATAGTAACTCATGAATAGTAACTCGTGAATAGTAACTCATGAATAGTAACTCATGAATAGTAATTATAAAAAATGAATACTTTTATTTCATAAAATTCGGGGTCTTACAAGTAATGCCTCCAAATCTTTAGTGCGAAGAAAACAACTGCCAACTTTAGATCATGGGTAGGATAATTCCTCTCATATTCTTTGAGTTGTCGAGAGGCATAGGCTATGACTTTCTCATGTTGCATGAGAACACATCCCAACCCTTTGCCTGAAGCATCACTGTTGATGACAAATCCCTCCGAGCCAGATGGTATTGTCAAAACAAGTGCTGAAATGAGTCTCCTCTTGAGTTCTTGAAAACTCTTCTCACATTCCTCGCTCCAACCGAACTTTGTATCTTTCCGAGTCAGCTGAGTTAATGGAGTAGCGATTCGAGAAAATCCTTCCACAAATCTCCGATAATAACCAGCTAGGCCGAGAAAGCTACGTATTTCGGTCACTGATTTAGGTTGCTCCCAGCTTTGAATAGCTTCAATCTTTGCTGGGTCAACGGATATTCCATGACTTGATACTACGTGCCCAAGGAATGCTACCTCCTCAAGCCAGAACTCGCATTTCTTCAACTTGGCATAAAGCTTATATTCACGAAGCTTTTGAAGTATCAACCTCAAGTGTTGCTCATGATCTTCATGGCTTTTGGAATAAATAAGGATGTCATCAATAAAGACGACCACAAAGTTATCCAAAAATTTCGTTGAATACTCGGTTCATCATATCCATGAAGGCAGCAAAAGCATTAGTCAATCCAAAAGACATGACTAGGAATTCATAATGCCCGTACCGAGTTATGAAAGCCGTCTTTGGAATGTCATCGGTTCTAATCTTCAATTGGTGATATCCGGAACGAAGATAAATCTTTGAAAAGAATTTGGCTCCTTGCAACTGGTCAAACAGGTCATCAATACGTGGCAATGGGTACCTATTTTTGATGGTGACATGATTCAACTCCCGATAATCAATACAAAGTCGCATACTCCCATCTTTCTTCTCCACGAAAAGAATAGGAGCACCCCAAGGAGAAGTACTAGGATGAATAAAGCCAATGTCTAACAATTCCTGAAGTTGGGTCTTTAACTTCTGAAGTTCAATAGGAGCCATTCGATATGGGGCTTTGGAAATGGGTTTTGTACCGGGTTCAAGGTCGATACAAAATTCAATTTCACGCTCTGGGGGGTAGGCCAGGAAGTTCTTCAAGGAATACGTCAGGAAATTTATTAACAATAGAAATATCATTCAAAACCTACGTATTTTTGTTTAAATCCGTGACATGAGCTAAGAAAGATTGACATCCGTTTTTTAATAAACGAATAGCTTTATGGCTTGAAATGACATTGATTGATTTTAATGGTTTAGTTGTTTGAATTTGTATAATAGGTTGGTTAGGAATATGAAAGCTAACAACCTTACGAAAACAATCAATTTTTGCATGATGAGTAGTTAACCAATCAATCCCTAGAATCACGTCAAATGCAAGTATTTTCAATGAAATAAGATCGACAGGTAATGTGAGGGTACCAATTTGAACCAAACAAGACTTATAAACAGTGGATATAATGAAGGTTTCTCCCAACGGAGTTTCCACAGATAAGTCAAAGTCTAATTTCTCCGGAGTCAAGTTTAATCGTTGAGCGCAAGTAAGAGAAATAAAAGAATGGGTAGAACCGGTATCAAATAAGGTATAGACTTTGCTAGAGTTTATGATAAGCTTACCCGTGATGACCTCGTTCGGGTTCCTTGCTTTCTGGGAGGTCACAACAAATGCTCTCCCTTGCACCACCAGCTTTGACTTCTCTAGGACGGCCTTTGGTGCCTCCATCCTAGCTGAACTTGTCTTCGGTGAACGACAAAATCAGGCTAAGCATATAGAAATAAGATATCATTTTATTAGGGACCATGTTCAAAATGGAAATATATCTTCACAATACATCCCTACTGAAAATTAACTTGTTGATGTCTTTACAAAGCCTCTAGGTGAATCCCAATTTAGTAAATTGATAAGTGAGTTAGGCATGCTAAATCTGCAACCACAAACTCTATGCTCTAGTTTGTGCTAACCATGCAGATAAAAAGGCTATGTTTTAAATCGTAAAGATGACTAAAGAGAAACCACGATCGTAGAGCAGTCTTGACATGATAGAAAAACATCCCGTGATGACATCATTTCTATCAAATCCAAGAAACCCCTCTGATAAGCGCCTCAGGGACAAACCTGACCCTTAGTTCAGTCTAAGAGGTTGGCACTTCCTAAGCTACCTTAACCTAAAAGGAATGCTATGTCAGAGCTCATCACAAGGACCAAGACATACAATGATCGTACAGAAGAGTTAACAATGAACTCTACCATCGAAGAACAACCTCGACGATCGTAGTCCTCCCAAAGGATACACTAGCTTAGGGGGAGCTAAGGGCAGATCAGTATTTCAACACTATTTAAAATCGTGGAGCCCGACAGAACTCGACACGGGCCCCACTATGCAGATCGTGTGGAGGGAAGTTACACGTACAGTTTGAAAAGGTTTTTTTAAAATGCAACCTCAGAATTTCAAAAAGCTCATTCCTCTCTCTTTATCTCTCTACCAGCAGAAACCCCAGCTTTTAGAACGCTCAACCAACCTCAGTTCAAGAAAATCAATGGCTTATTCCAATGTTATATCTGGTTACCAACTCTGTTTCGACGAGTTCAAGACAGCTGACCCTTAGTTCCACAAGATCTTATCTTTTTTGAAGAAAGCTGGTCTTAAAGAAGCTCTGAGCACCAACACATGGATATACCTGAAGTAGGTGAAAGAGTTCTATCTTAATGGAGTCTTTGAGAACGACATCATCACTACAAGGGTCAAGGGGGAACAAATTAAACTCAAAGCTGAAGATATAAACCTAGCCCTAGGTTTCAAATCAAAAGGACTCGTATCTATGGATGTTATCGACTTTCATGAAGGTCTAAAAAAGATGCACCACACGAAGTTTCAGAACGTCAAGGGGTACAAGAAGAAAGAGTTTCCGCAGAAGTATGAATTTCTGGTTGACATTGTTGGGAAGTGCATATGCTGCAAAAGCTCTGGCCATGACTCTATAAATGAAGTTTAACTAAAGTTCATGACAGTAATCTGCTTCAGGATTCAACTCAACTATGGAGCTCTACTTATCGATTAGATTGGGAAGTGGATACTCAGCTCAAAGAAATCAAAGAGCTCTGGATAAATGCTCTGTGGGAGGTTCATAAGCATAATCCTGCAATCGACTCTAGGTGGAAAAATTGGAGACAAAGAGGGGGAATCCATCAATCCCAATAGAAAAATAACCCAGCAGTTATTTCAAAACTGGAAAAGAAACCCTGTAGAAAATGTCAGAATGATATCTGAATCAAGTGAAAGGACTGGTGAAGCGAAAGTATCTGGGATACCAGGAAACATGTTGGTTGTGATGGAAGCTGATGAAGAAGAAGAAATTAACAACGAGGAACCTATCACTTTGATCAGAAAAAGCAAGGGTAAGAGGAAAATGAAATCTCAAACAACAGATGAGCCTCAAGGCTCAATCACTGATGCACCCCAAGGAAGTTTTGGAACTGAAACTTTGAAGGTAATGAAGAGGAAAGAGTAGCAGTCTGAGGAGGAAGAAGACATAACAACCATCTCTCAACTGCTTAAGAAGGGAAAACGCAGCCACAAAACAAAGAAGTCTTCACTATCCTCGATCGTAGAGTCACTACCGATCGTAGAGTCCAGACTTGACATCACTCTGTAGTGGACGCCGCAATGATATCTAAGATCAATCAACTGCCGAGCTGCAATTTGAAGAAAGCCCCAAGGCTGAAGCTCAAACCAGAAAGGCAAGGAGAAAGCTTGTCAAGACATATGTTCTTGAAAATATAAAAGCTTTGAAGGAAGAAGAAAGGAAAATTGCTGTAGAAAAGGAGCTTTCTGAAACTCCTAATGATCCAACTGAGGGGGAGCTGCCTAAAGTTCTAATGAATGATCAGATTGAGGGGGAGTCTCTCGAAGTTCCTGTGCAAGAAAAAACTACAGCTGAGGGGGAGATACAAGAGGATAGGGAGATCGAAATAACAAAAACTATGGAGGTATAAAAGGGGAAGATCGGACAAGGAATGAGGAGATGTTTGAAGTGGTGGAAATTTCAAATGAAGAAAATGAAGATCGAGAAGAAGAAGAGGAAAATGAAGTTGAGATTATAGTAGTGGGCTCGGATAGATATAGGAGAACCAACTACAATCATCTTTTCTCCTATTTACCTATGATGCCCTATCATAGAGCCCAAATTCTCAACTCAAGGGATCACATGTTCTAGACTTTCAAGGCTTATCCAGCAACCTCAGTGCTTGCTCATGGATTCCCAGGAAACCTCACATTTGCTCAAAAGCTAATAACTAACCATCTTTCTTTAGAAAATGGGTGTGAGGTACAATCGATTCCTATCTCTTTTAGATTTAGTCACTGTCCTCCATCAACCTTCAACCAATTCTACGAATTGCCAAGATGGTTGGAAGTGATACTTCATCCACTAAACCAATTTTCAGCTACAGAATCCCAACATTATGTAATTGATGAACCAAATATGACTAATTTTATATTGATCCAATCTACCACCATCTCTCACCCTACGAATATCGATAATACTCAAATCGTAAAGTCACCTACTCAACCAGAACCAACATCACCTCCTCCTATAACTCAAACTCACATGCCTACACCTCCTTCAGATATTCCTTCCTCATCAACCAATAATTATTTTGATCTTGACCTTGCACTCTACAATCTGCAAAATCAAAATACTAAAGCCTCTCCTCCAAACTCTTAGCAAATTCTCGAGCTTCTCTCAGATCTTCCTATCAAAACTGAGATGTCCAATGCATCACAAAAAGTGACCAAAGATATTCAAGAAGATCTTAAAACTCACTCTGAGCTTGTTTATATGAGACTGAACCATTTGATAGATGTTGTCAACACCCTTCCCAGTAATTTGAGCTATGAGCTCACAAATAAGCTCAGGGAGATCATCAAGGAAATGATCCATAACATCAATAAAAAGGATCGGATTCACTTTTAGACTACCAAGAAACACAAGGAAGTAGTTCTCCTTATGCAGAAGACTCAAGAATCTATAAATAAACTTGTGATGGAAAGTCTCTCAAGTCTACGAACCTCAATGAAAGAATTCCAAGAATTTTGAATGAGTCAGATGCAATAAACAGACACTATCTTGGCTATCCTACAAAAGAATAGGTCTCGAACTGATTCTCTGGTTTAAGAAAACTGTGAAGACATTGTTAAATCCAGGAATCAGCTGCACGAACTTGTCCAAGGCATGCATCGTCTGTCTGAAGACTTTTAAACCCTTGATGCTGACATAAAGAGTGAGAATAAAGGGGAAGGAGAGAAAGGAAAAGACAGAGGGAAACTCATTGATAAATCCTCCAAGAGCCCTCCCTCAAGATAGTCTCGCCAGCTGACTCCACGACCTAAACAGCAGCAGCACCAACAAATTCTTATGGCGCAACCACTAAGGAGTCAAGGGCCATCTCCTAGCTCACAAGAGGTAACCACTACTGGCCTACACATGCCGATTAGAGATCCTACCTTTATAAATAGACATGATCATGGAAAACAGCTGAGTTAAAGCGAGCTAGAAGATATTGCATGGAGAGATGAAGCCAACAGGAGAAGAAGAGCTGCAGAGCATGCAAATCCTCCAAGGAGCAAAAGGCAGAAAAAAATAGAGATAAGCTGAAATTTATTTCTTATTGATGTAACTAAGCTTTAGTGTAATATATATCTTTACAAACATCAATAAATTTATGCTTATTCTCTAGAGATTTCAGCTGCTCACTGAAACATTAAGTCATATTTACTTTCTAGCAATTGCATCTAGAAATTAATGATCATGATACAAATCTCCTTGGTTATGTCAACATCAAATAGGGGGAGATTGTTGGGAAATTGCATATTTAAATTTGATGTTGAAAGTAAATAATCATGCTTATATTTAAGTCCTTCAAGGAATACATATACAAGAACTTAGTGATATATCAAAATTGTTAGGTTTGATCTGTGCTTTATGTTTATCGTTCTGTAAATGAATGTATAGAAGAAAAGATCAAAGTTGTTAGGTTGATCTAAATTTTGAGATGTAATAGATAGGCTTCAATAGAATCGTAGTCTATCGAGCCAGTCAAGGAATTGCAGAAGCTAAGGCAGAATCGTAGAGTATCGAGAATCGTAGTCTGCCTGCTTTGGAGGGCCTCTCCCAGAATCGTAGAGTGGTCCAAATGCCTGTCGAGCCAACTCAAGAATTGTAGTGTGCTCTCGGAAGCATAGAGTCTGCAAATCAAGCAAGCAAAGATTGTAGTCTCTACAAGTGCTTAAGAGAAATCGTAGTGTTCTCCTCTATCTGTCCGTATCAAGCTAATATGGCAAGACACCACGATCATGATCGTAGTGCATCATCTGTCTGCATTAGAAGCATCGAGCATTCTCCATTTGTTGAAGCATAAATTACAACAAATGTGGAAATGATTATAGACGTTAAGACTCTCAGGAATCCCAATGACCTAACACTCATCCTTAGTATATAAAAAAGAAACACATTGAAGAAGATAAGGAAAGTACTACATGTCAGCTGAAAACACCTTTTTAGGTGTTACGTGAGATAACTGTCTACTGTGTCAGTGGGATAGACGGCTGGGCAGAAGATTTCCAAGAAGTCACCATCAGTGCTCAGAAATGTCAAATATAATTAATGCTTCAACGGATGCTTTCAAACAGACATATTTCAAAGTCACCTTATATGTAAAGCACATACAGATGCAAGGATCAAACAAGTACATAACAAAAAGCTTAAGAATACTCAACGCTCAACTCTACGATCTGAAAAGAAAGCTTGCTCAGCTACTTAGTTCTTTCGAACACAAGCTTAATGACAATTGAGTAGCACCATTCAAGAACTCAACTATCATTAAGTGAAGTAAGAAGTTCCAAGTCTGTTGGACTTGAAGAGTTCTAAGTGAACTAAGAAGCCCCAAGACTGCTGGTCTTGAAGGAATCTATGAGATTCAAAGATTGTAAAGACATCCATAAGGAATTTCCTACTCGAAGAGTAGAAGAGTGGACTAGGAGCCTTGAGGCTTTGAACCACTTAAATTCTCTGTGTCTTTTATATTCTTGATGTACACATCAGTCCAAACTGTACGCAGCAGTCCAAAGCGTGTTTTAATTCCGGAAGAGAAGGTCATTTAACTCGATTTTGTCCTGTAGCGAAATCAAGTCCAGTTGGGACGGTGGCACCATAGGCGGATACGGACAAAACAAAGTCGGTGGTTTCAGGAAGAGTGTTTTTCGTGACTTCTCAAAAAGTGAGTAACCCGAACGAAGTTAACACGTGTTAGTTAATTATAAATTCTTGCGAAGTCTATACCTTTTTAGATACCGGTTCTACCCATTCTTTTATCTCTCTTGCTTTCACTCAACGTTTAAATTTGACTCCGAAATTAGACTTTGACTTATCGGTTGAAACTCCATTAGGAGAAACCTTTATTTCATGTGTTTTCCAAGTCTTGGATGAGAGTCACAGTTTTTGAATGATATTTCTATCGTTAATAAATTTCTTGACGTATTGTTGAAGACTTCCTGGCCTACCCCTAGAGCGTGAAATCGAATTTTGTATTAACCGCAGTACAAAACCCATTTCTAAAACCCTCAAATATTTCTTTACCTAAAATGATCGAATAATGTGCCAAAGACGTTGGCTCGAGCTGTTGAAGATTACAACCATACCATTCATTATCATCGTGGAAGAGCGAACGTGGTAGCTGACGCATTGAGTAGAAGATCATATGCGTTTATGAGTGCGATGTTGTTAACACAAAAAACCATTTCGTATAACTTACAAATGATGAAGATAGTGTTAAAGACTCTAGGGACCCACGTGAAGATAATGAATATACGATTAGAATCGACTTTAATCGATAAAGTTAAAGCTGCTCAAGCTACATACTCAGAGCTGATGAATGTGAAGAAGAAGGTTCAGGAGGGCGTTATTCTAGAAACAAGAGTCGATGAATAGAGAAAATCTCAACCCTCGATTTAATTGGCCAATTTGAAATCTTCGATCGAGTAGGAACTGTGGCCTATAGACTCGTTTTACCGCCAAGTATGTTGCGTGTTCATAACGTTTTTTTTCACGTATTGATGTTATGTAATTATGTGGATGATCCGAACCACATTATTAAATTGGAATTAGACGAGATAGCAGAAGATTTAACGTATGAAGAGATACGTGTTAAAATCTTGGATAAGAAGGATCACATTCGACACTCAAAGGTTATACCTCAAGAGTTAGAATTTGAAATGAAGTCAAGGTATCCTCACCTGTTTGGCATCCCAGGTACGTACGTAAATTTCGAGGGCAAAATTTCATAAGGAGGGGATATTGTAAAACCCCAAATTTTACGAATAAAGATTTAATTTTCTCGAAATATTTTTTTTGAATATTATGGTGTGGATTTGATATAATGTTATAGTTGTGGGTAATATTTATAAATTTTGCAAAGTATGCAAGTTGTTATAAAATATTCGTTTGGCCGGGGAAAATTCTTTTTGTCGGAGAATATCTGTACGATGACATAATCATTGGTGGACCCCACAACGGAAGTATTGTCGTATTTAAAAAACGACAGAATTATCATTTTATAAAAATAACGGCGAAAGTATTACCGTTAAAACTATTGAACTACTCGGTAGTAAAAGTATAGTAATATGCGTGGTTGCATAGTAGCACACGGTATTGATTATTAATGCTTACGTAAGAAGTCACTCAGTTATACTCAATTATTGCTACAGTAATTGCTGCATCATATCTCTCATATTATTGATTCAATTATTGTCACAATATCAATATGTTATATTATTAAATCAATAATTGAGACGACAAAGTTATTCATATTATTATTTACAATATTGACAATGTCTAGAAGTTCTGTCAAGGAGAGATTTAGTCACCTAATTGCGCGCCAATAAGGAGAAATCCTTATCGGAAATTTCCCTCTTTCCTGGGAACGAACTGGTTGTTAAATATTGTGAGTTATAATATTAATGATGAATAAGTTCGTGTTGATTAAAGATGAAATTGATAGGTGAGCAAGTTCGGTGCAAGTTCGTTCAGCGTTATTCCAGTCAGAAGTACTGCTCTTTTGAGGTAAGGGATTTTAAGGGTTATTATGTTTTTCAGTTCTTACTTCTTCCGTCCTTCAGAAAATTCTGGAAAAATTTAAAATGATATTTTGATGAGTTTTATTGATTGTGTCCAGAAATGGCGATTTTTGGATGTATAGATTAAGAGTTATGAATTTTACGGGAAAAGACTATTTTAAAAGTAACCGCTTATAACTCCTTGTGATTAACTCCAAAATTGATAAAATTTTTATTGGGAGTACATCTATATAATATCCGTATACTCTATAAATTTCGGAATTTTTGGATAAAATTATAATTTATGATAAATGTCTGAATATTCTATTGGTTTTGGCCATTATGAAAATAGTAAATGAATTTTAAAATTCGAGAAAAAATATATGTTCAATATGAGACTATATTATGCTAAATTCCAGAAAAGAAATATTTTTGGAACTGATTTGATATTTTTCATGAAAATGTTCTAGTTATGAGTAAATGAATTAAATATGTTATGTGAAGTAAGAAAATTAGAAAATATGATTTTATGGCTTGAGAATCATATATGAGGTATATCTGCATTTTTGATAAGGGTTTTGGTTATTGGTGATGAAATATTATGAGTTTGGCATTTTAGGATGATTAAATAAATTTATTAGTAAAGTGTAAACAATTAAAATAAATTGTTTATAAGTTTAAGAAATGATTAAAATATTGTGGTAGTATTAATAATATTAGATTATGAGATTATTAAGTGATTTATAACATTTTGATTAAGGTGTTTTGAGATCATTGATTTATGAATCTTACTCTTGAGATTAAATCTATATGTTGATTATATTGTTTTTATTATCATATATAACATTCTTATAACCCTAATGATGATATTTCTCTTTGACTTGAGTGTAAAGATAGGTAGATTATTGGTATGATCGTGACTATAGGTTCTCTTTGGCCAATAGTGCAAAGTTGAATTGTTGACTGGTATGATCATGACCATTGAATTTATAATTGAATATCTTTAGCTTAAGTGCAAAGGTGAATTGATCAACATATATGGTTATAATTATGGTTTATATAAATTCTGAAATGATTATGTATTTCTTTGAGATATGAATATCTTTGGCATGTAGTGCAAAGATCAATTATTGATGAATATCTTTGGTCCGTAGTGTAAAGATGACCCGTTGTTGAATATCTTTGGCATGTAGTGCAAAGATGACTTGTTGTTGAATATCTTTGGAATGTAGTGCAAAGATGAACTGTTGATGGATATCTTTGGCCCGTGGTACAAAGATGAATTTATTAGTATGATTATGAACAGGAACTGTGATTTGGTATAACCATGATCTTTGATGTTTCAGGTAAAGACAGGTGATGAAAATTATCTTCGTCTTGGATGTGAAGAGGAATTTAGAATCACAATTATGATTATGAATTATTCATATGATTGTGGAAAGGAACTGTTGATTGATGTTACAGGGATAAAACATTGTTGGTGGACTTTTAACATGGAGAAGATAATAGATTTTATAGTCTATTTGACTCTTCTAATGGATTGCTCGTTCCGCTGCAACTATGGTTGAAAAGTTTTATCATCTACCATATGTTCTAAATCTCTGATTTATTACTGATGAAGGCTATTGATAATTTAATTATCTTTAGTCATGATATCTTTACTAAGCTAGTTGTGCTCACCATTTTGCTTCACAATTCCTTTCAGGTAATAAAAGTGTAAATTTGGGTCGAGCGGGGATAACAGGGAATAGAAATCGGTGGTCTATAGTCATTGAGGTTCTCCTAAATAGTATGAAAATAATTTTATTGAGACTTTAGATAAGTGTGTCGTATTATATACTTCATTTGATATTTAATTTTGGTGAACCGAATAGGGTGAGGTGAACTCAACTTTGGAAGGGTGTTTTGCCACTATCATACAAGATGCCTAATGACATACAACCTCACGTTATCATAAGACAGGGTTGTGCAAATCCACTCACTGAGTATATCTACGAGCACTACCTATATGATCTTAGAGTTTATTTGAAACATAATGTTCAATTGCAGACGGTGGAGATAGTTATATGTCAAGAGAAGACTCACCATTGGAAAGAAGATGATAGTAATCTTCTCATTTTTCTTTGGGGTCTATTGGGTCAACCAAGGATAATTCTGTGGGCATATGATATCTATCATAACCTGTGCACGCACGGCCTCCCATGTATACGAAGGTTTCTTGAGCACTTCCCAAAGATTCTAATTTCTAAAATAGTTTTTTGACCGTACCTTTATGTAAGGTGTCATTGTGACGTCTTATCCAAGGTTGGGACATGAGTCACGGTTGGTATATATTTGTATCAAAACTCACAGCATTTATGTTGTTGTATTTTGTACGACAATTGTTGTAATAAAGTTGTAGTTGTTTTCTGTACCATGTATTTGGCGACTCAGAATGGGTTGAATGGAATGGATCTATTTTGGGGGTTGTCACATTACTTGTATGGGGAGAAAGTGGAGATCTTTACGGATCATAAAAACCTCAAATATTTCTTCACTCAAAAGGAACTCAACATGCGACAACGACGTTGGCTTGAACTGTTAAAAGATTATGATCATACAATCCAATACCATCCTGGAAAAGCGAACGTGGTAGGCGACGCATTGAGTGAAAGATCATATCACGGTATGAAAGTGACATCACAACGCAAAGGCCCATTTTGTGTGACTTGCAAAGGATGGAGATAGAGATAAAGACTCAGGGACCCATGTGATGATGGCGAATATCTGAGTATAACCGACTTTAATTGATAAAGTTAAAAAGTCGCTCGAGTTACGATCCGGAGTCGATGCGTATGAGGAAGAAAGTGCAAGAAGGTGCTATGCCGGAAGCAAGAATCGATGAAGAAGGAATACTTCGAGTCAACTCTAGACTTTGTGTTCCTAACGACCCTGATTTAAAGTATAAAATCATGATGGAGGCGCACAACACACCGTTTGCAATCCATCCTTGGAGTACCAAAATGTATCATGATATTTGTCATACATTTTGGTGGAGCAATATGAAGAGAGAGATAGCACTGTTTATCTCAAGGTGTCTAACTTTTCAACTAGTTAAAGCGGAGCATCAAGTACCAAAAGGTCCATTGCAACCACTTGAAATTCTAGAATAGAAGTGGGAGCACATTACCATGGATTTCGTTACTGGTCTTCCTAAGGTTTCTCAAGGTATAGATGCGATTTGGGTCATTGTTGATAGATTGACCAAGTCTGCTCATTTCTTACCAATACGAGAAACTTATATACTTGAACGTCTTGTTCGTATGTACATAAACGAGATTGTAAGACTGCATGGTATGCCAGTATCCATAGTTTCTAATTGAGACCCAAGATTCACTTCACAATTTTGGGTTAGTTTGCAAAAAGCTATGGGCATAAATTTATGATTTAGTTCGGCATACCATCCTCAGACGGACGGACAGTCGGAGAGGACTATTCAAACTCTTGAAGATTTATTAAGACTCTGTGTCCTTGACTTCAAGGGAAGTTGGGATAAGTTCTTCACTGGTTGGTGGAGTTTTCCTACAACAACAGCTTATCAATGCAAAGCATTAGCATGGCTCCATTCGGCGTTGTATGGAAGAAAGTGTCGTTATCCAGTATGCTGGGATGAGGTGGGTGAAACAACGTTGTTGGGACCAGAGTTGGTACGTATGACTACGGAAAAGATTCGAATGATCCGACAACGTATAAAAATCTCACAAGATTGACAAAAGAGTTATGCTGATCTTCATCGAAAGGACGTGGAATTTGATATATGAGATCATGTGTTGTTACGTGTTTCTCCATGGAAAGGGGTTATGAAATTTGGAAAGAGAGGAAAGCTCAATCCTCGATTCATCTACCCATTTTAATCCTCGATCGAGTAGGAACCGTATTCTATAGACTGCTTTTACCGCCAAGTATGTCTCGTGTTCATAACGCTTTTCACGTATCCATGTTACGTAAATATATGAAAGACCCTAACCACATTATCGAAGTTAGAACCGCATTTAAATAGCGGAAGATTTAACGTATGAAGAGGTTCCTATTCAAATCTTGGATAAGAAGGAACATATTCTACGCTCCAAGGTTATACCTCAAGTTAAAGTTTTGTGGAGAAACCATGATGTTGAGGAAATGACCTGGGAGTTAGAATCTGAAATGAAATCAATGTATCCTTACCTCTTCGACATACCAGGTACGTACCCTAATTTTGAGGGCAAAATTCATAAGAAGGGGAGGTTGTAAGACCCCAACTTTTATAAATAAAGATGAATTTTCTATAAATATCATTTTTGAATATTATGGAATGAATTTGATATAATGTTATAATTGTGGGTAATATTTATAAATTTTGCAAAGTACGCAAGTTGTTATATAATATTCGATTGGTCGGAAATATTCGCTTTAACAGGAATATTCGTGACACCCAAGACAATCATTGGTGGACCCCACAACGAAATTATTGCCGGATTGAGAAAATGACAAAAAACTTTATGAAAATAACGGCTGAAGTTTTACTGTTAACCTGTTGAAACACCCTTTATTAAAAATACAAATGTACGGCGTAGTTACGCAAGAGAAGCACGATATTGATTATTGATGCTTACGTGAGAAGTCACTCGGTTTTGTTCAATGATTACTACAAGAATTCTTTGCGTAATATCTCACGTTATTTGATTTAATTATTGTCAATATTTTATATATTATTAAATTAATAATTGAGACGACAAAGTTATTAATACTATTATTAGCAATATTAACGATGTCTAGAAGTTTTGTCAAGGAGAGTTTTGGTCACCTAATTGCGCGCCAATAGGGAGAAATCCTTTTTGGAAAGCCCCCTCTTTCTTGGGAACGACCTGGTCGATTAATATTGTGAATTATAATAAAGGTGATAAATGTTGTTAAAATTATTAAGGTGATTTTTATGAAGTTTTAGTTATTTTATGAACCCCCATTTATCCATTTTTCAAAATAATCGGTAAAAAAAATTTATAATAAAAGTGGAACCCGCATGTGGGGCCCATTTGTATTGGAAAAATGATTTTGGAAATGGAGGGAGAAAGAGTATACGTATGGAAGATATATATATATATATATATATATATATATATATATATATATATATAATGAGTATATGGTGGGAGAAAATGATAGGTAAAAGTGATAGGTGTGTGATGTATGTGTGAGTGGAAAATGGTGGAAAAGTGATAGTGTGATAGTGATGTGTAATTAGTTGTTAAAATTGAATGCTAACTTTTGTGGTGGTGATAAATTTGAGAAGTAGAAAAGCGGTTATGTGTGATAATCACAGCTGTTAATTGAGAAAACAAAAAAAAAAAAGGTAGATTTAAAGAGAGGTGAGATGAAAATCCTTGGAGATGGGTAAAGTTTGCTTCTCAACCCTATCCAACTCAACCTTCAAATCACTATCATTTGATCATTTCCAATATCGATTCCCTCATAATCAGCGTTCCGCTTTATTCTTTTAAACCCAAATGTCAAAATTCAATCTTGCTAACATTTCTTCAAATTCATCGGATCATACCCATCTCTCTCGTCCTGAAAACCCTATGTTGAAGTGCAATAGATACACTGATACACATAAGCAACCACAGACTCTTTCTCATTTCACCAATTTTACAAGTGCTTGATGACAGACTTGGAGGTTAGATATTTTTTTTGGGGTGGGGTGGGGTGGGGGGGGGGGGGGCGGAGAAAGCAGAAGATATAAGGGGGCGGTAGTGAAGGTGACTATAAAATTCGGCAGGAAGAAGAGAACATAAACTAGAGAGAGAGAATAAAGACTGTTATTAATTATTTTGAGTTTTTACTCTGTTAAGATGTTACTAACTGGATATTGTGAGTAGTAAGTAGAGCTGTCTGGATTAAATTTGTGTGATGTTGTGGTACAGTTAATGAGGTTGTTTCTGGGAGAGCCAGTGTGGACGGCATACAATCGGCCGCAGGAGGATCATCCTTCCAGGAGAGAGTACATTAAGAACTTGAGTGGGAAGGTGGGAATGGGAGTCCCCCTTGAAGCTCATTGAAGCTAGCAAGGAAACTACTTCATCCCATATAGTACATCATTTTACTGTATCATTATATTGAACTGTTTTTCTGCGAGCATTATATATTTATATTATTATATGTCCATCCATACAAATTGTAATTGGACTCGGGGGTGTTACAAATTTCTCCCCATTGCAGAACAAAGTTAATAACATACAAGGATGCATTGGTGTTGTGATAGCTTCTGTTTATAATGCCTTACTCTTTTTAACTTTTATGCAAAACTGTAAATTGTTTTTTCATATAATAACAAAAATATAATTAAAAAAAAAAGTTCTATAGTATCATTACCATTGACAGATAAGTTCTAAATGAATCATTCGTATATCATTATACATGGTGGTGCGACTCTTAAATGTATTAATAACAAATATTAAAAGTAATAATGTCAATAGTTCATATTCCTATATTCTTATGGTTTATATTTAATAAAAAAGAATCATTCATATTTCTCGTGGTGTTCAAATCCTGATAGCAAATGTCATATTCCTGGTAATGGCATAAATACCAATCGAAATACATTGTTATATATCGAAAATGGAGGAAAATAATAAAAGGGAATTGCGTAATGCTATTAGACGATTAAGAAATAAACATCTAAAGTTGGGCTAAGCTTGTTTGAAGTGTATACACACATACTCGATTGTTTCCCCTGGCGGTATGATTTGTTTCCATATATTTGTCCCTTGTAGTTTCTAAAATTATTGAATAATCATCTTAGAGTGATATTTTTAACTCTGCATAAACAACAGGTGTACTACGCTTTTAGAAGAGTTCTTAAGTTTTTGATATTTTGTCGGCGAGCGACGAGCACTTAATTGTCTTTGTCACTTAAACACCATTCTATCTAAAAAATAATTACTTATAATGGGTCCGGATACAGGTATCCAAATCACGCCCAAAACATTGTATTATAGAAAAATTTCAGTTTCATAAAATATTAAACTATTTTTTTTTAGTTGTTTTCAAAAAAAAAAAAAAAAGTCCGCATTTTAGTATCGTAAGGGAGTCCTTACCTGATCCTGATCCTCTTTGTACTGATAATATAGTAACGATTAAATACCAAACAAAATATATTGTTTCTATTTTTAATGTTAAACTATGTTGTGTACTATTGCACCAATTTTTATAATTATTAAATAAAATAATTATATATAATAAATTTTGGGAATTGTTAAATTCACAACACTTTCTGTTATTTTCACAACAAAAGTGTCGCTGTAGATGTATAGCGACGGTGAAAATCCTAGCTATAAAATCTATAGAGACACTTTTGTTGTGGAAATAACATTTTTTGTTGTGGATTTAACAGTTTTCTAGATCTTTTATCAATAATTTTTTTTTGATAAATATTATGAAACATTTATAACTATTAAATAAAAATTTCAAAACAAATTAAAAGGTAAAAATAGAAATTACACACAGAAAAACTGAAGCTAAAAATAATGAACCATCACTACCTCATCTAAGGCTACTTTTACCTATGTTATACATATTTGGATGGCTTGTCCGATTGGACATGATATTTTGAAGAATTCAACATGGGCACTTCTCAATTTTATTATTTTTTTATACTAAAATGAAGTGTCTGATATCCATACCTTTGTCCGAGTGTCAACGTGTGGGATACTTTAGGACAAAATGAAGAGTCCGTGTAACATAGGCTTTTACACGATTTCACAATAATGACTCAAAACATTGTCGTTCCGTTGCCTTGAATGCCTCCAATTCTTCCATTTTTAACAAAAGTGTAGTCTATATACACTTTATACGTGTAAACCTACTACATATTCTCAACTCAATGCACATGTTAGTTCAAAATAATTGTTTGTGATCAACAAAACCTAGGATGATTATTAACCAAACAGAAAAAAATATTAAGAATGCTGGGCTGGATTGGGGGAGAGGAAGAAGAACAAGAAAATGCAAGAATTACATGCACATTTCTCAACATTTTAGTTTTGTGTAGGATGATAGGGAGGAGGTCATACAGGCATGGTACATGGATGATAGTGATGAAGACCAAAGACTACCCCATCACCGAAATCCAAAGGAATTTGTGTCTTTGGAGAAACTAGCTGGTACATACTTTGAAATGAACTTTTTATAAGATCAACAAACCTGTAATAATTCTAACTACATCTGCGAGCCTCTGTTTTGACTTTGCAGAGCTTGGAGTGCTCAGCTGGCGATTGGATGCTGATAATTATGAAACAGATGTGGAGTTGAAGAAAATTCGTGAAGTTCGTGGATATTCTTACGTGGTCAGTTAGAATGTTCTTGTTTTTTTTCATCATTAATTACTGCCCATGTTTCCAAGTTGTATCAGCATATCTAATTTTTGGAATGAAGCAAACAAAAAGCAATTGTTGCTTCCTTTGGACAAGTTTTTTCCCTATTAGCGGGAATGATAACTGGGCCTGTGTGTAACTCTGCATGCAAGTACAGGACGTATAACAAAATATAAACTTTTGCTACAGGACTTAATTGAGGTGTGCCCAGAAAAGTTGCCAAATTATGAAGAGAAAATCAAAAACTTTTTTGAAGAGCATCTTCACACCGATGAGGAAATCCGCCACTGTCTTGCTGGAAGTGGTAAGATTATTTAGTTTATCACTTTGAAGTTTTGACTTCGCTAGCTTATTCAGGCTTCTCTAATAGCTTTTTCATGAAGGTTATTTTGATGTGCGGGATCATAATGATGGTTGGATCCGTGTTTGGGTAAAGAAAGGGGGAATGATCGTACTGCCTGCTGGAATTTACCATCGGTTTACACTTGATACAGACAACTATATTGAGGCACGTAAATGCATGCACACTTGGAGCTTTTGACTGATAACATAAAAGTGGAAATATAAGTTATATTTAATTAATGATAAGAGAATATACCTATGTTTTTCGATCATTCTACCTATATTTGTATAAGATAAATAAGTAGCTTATCAATTTTTCTTGAAAGACGGACGCTATAGGTATATATGGCTATTGAAAATATACTAGGTTATGAATGAAAGATGAAGTATGAAATGTGTGACCATGGAAAATAATTATGCCATTTGTCTTGGGCATGCCAGATCTATATCCCGAAAAAGCTAGTGGACATTTGATTGAATTGTAATTTGCGTACTATCAACAATACCTCTTTTACTATTCAATAATAAGAAGGTGATACTAAGTGAGTGTCTTACTGATATTCTAATTGTCCATCTCTTATCTAAAGTGCAATTATAAGTCTGAAATATATTCATATATATGTATATATGCATGCGCGCACATGCACACACACACACACACTTACAAAGCCTTGAAGGTTACATATTTCTAAAAGATGATTCATACAAATTCATATCCATATCTATGCTTCTGTATAGCAATTAATCTGTGAAACTGAATCCTTTTTTCTTCTCCATACTAGACCTGGGAAGATTGCCTTATGTAAGACAATGTACTCCAAATTCATACGAAATGTCTTTTTGGCAGGCAATGAGGCTTTTTATTGGCGATCCAGTATGGACTCCATTTAATCGTCCACGTGATCATCTGCCTGCAGGGTTTGATTTTGGGCCGATCACAATTTCACTTGTGCTTTCAGACATGTTGGATGAATAATCATTTGGGTGTTTTTTCTCTCCAGAAAAGAGTATCTTGAAGCTTTTGTGCAGAACGAAGCCACTAGTAATGCCGTGGATGCGACAGCTTGACGTCTTATATTGCCCAAAACAAATCTTGCCCGGCCCCCTCTACCCTAACAACTTAACTTCTTTAAATATTCTTCTATATATATATATATGCATATAATATAAACATTCAATTTAGATATTAGTAAATATACTTTTATTTCTGAAAAGCTTGCACTTGTCTCACCGTCCGGCCGACACCTGTCCGCTGGCCTGGCTAAAGAAATTTCTCAAAGGAGAAAGAAATGAGGGGATTGGGAATAACTGAATCCTTTTTTGATTTCCCTTTGCATAATCAAGTTACAAGTAGACACCTGTCCATGCCTCCATACAATAATGAAATAAATATTCTCATTATATACTAGACCTGAGAATATAGTTAGTTAATTGTTGGGTCAAACCATATTAACTGAAATCAAATTAGTTGATTAATCATTTTTATTTATTCAGATTAATTAAAATTTAAACTCATATTTTTTAAAACAAATATAATTTTAAACCTAGATCTAAATGGAAAAGTTATTCTCTCATCTTTTCTCCCACAAAACAAATCCCCTCCTTTTGCTTGATAATGAGTGGCATGTGACATTTTTTATTTTTTATATAACGTCTGTATAAGACAAATTCAATTATTCAATCTGATCCAAAATGTAAGAGTAATTTTTACCAATTAAATTTATTTTCAGATATTTTTAAAAATAAATTGACGCAATTTATTTAAAATTTGAAAATAATATTTTTATAATTAGTAGTATTTTTTATACATAACTTACAATATTATTATGACATTTGTTTAAATTAAATAAATATATGTCAATTCAAAAGACAGAATAATTTTAATATGTTGAATTCAAGGCGAGTATAATTTAATAACAAGTAAACCATATAAGGTATAAGGTCTCGCCTAATCAAATTGATCAATAAAAAAATAAGAATGTAAATTATAAGGTATCTCGCCTAATCAAAATTTTAATTCCAATTACAGATTTGATCTAAAATATTTTTAATCTTATTAAATTCAAATGAGTTCTATCTTATTAATATAATTAATAAATTTCATCGATTATAAATACGGAGTATAAATTATTATTATTTTAATTAAAATATTTTTAAATTAAATTTTGTATAATTTATTTAAAATTATGAAACGAAATATATTATAATTATTAATATTAAAAAAAATAACAATATTTATAATTTTATTGATTAAAATGTAATAAAATTATATATATATATATATATATATATTATGTTTAAAATATTATGTTTAAATTTTTATATCATATTATTACTTAATTAACTTAATTGTGATAAATCACAATTTTATTTTTCAAAAGTTCTGTTTAAAAATCAAAATATATTAAAATGGTTAATATGGTTTTGAACCATAACCATATAGTTCTAACCCAATAAATGAGACGACACAATTATTCATATTATTATTTGCATTATTGACAATGTCTAAAATGTTCTATCGAGAAAAGAAGTTTGGTCATCTAATTGCGCGCCAATAAGGAGAAGTCCTTATCGAAAAATTCCCTCTTTCCTAGGAATGATCTGGTTGTTAATATTGTGAGTTATAATATTAATGATGAATAACTGTTGAAAGATTAAAAATATGATTAGTCAAGTGAATTGTAATAAATAAAAGGGGTTGTCATGAAGTATTTATTATAAATTTGGCTTATTACATGGACCCCCACTTACTCATTTTTTAAAATCGTCGATAGAAAGTTATCACAGTTTTGTTTTATTACTTGTATATATATATATATATATATATATATTATATAAGTTTTGTTTTATTAGTATTATAATAGTAATAAAATCAAATTTTTTTATATAAAATAGAATATATTATATTATATATAAAGTTATTTGTTTTACTTGAATATTATATTTTTATTTTGAAAATATGGCATTTGTGAATTTGCAGAACTTGGCCCGTGAAATCTTTCAATTGTTGGTCCGTGAAAGAAAATTCTAAATAGTATCCTGTCATTCTCCTATAAATATGATGCTTAGTTTAGAAACGAAAATCACACCAAAATCAGAGAATTCTTCTTCTATAATATTGAGCGTATTTCTTTTGAGTTTAAGGAAACTTTGAGTGTTGCAAATAGTGCAAATTTTCTTCAAGAATATCCCCGCTATACCAATCAGAAGTACTCTCCTTTTAAGGTAAGTGATATTATTTTTGTTCAATATTATTTCGTTTCATATTCCTAATTCTACACTTATTTTGATAAGTATTGCTTCTATACTCATTGAAATTAGTAGAATATCCTTGAAATTTGCGCTTCATCTAGTATCGTTTCACAGAAATATTTTTCTGAACATTCTTGTTAAATTTTAATCTTTTTATGCCGGAGTACTATTCACGTGGTACTATTCACTAAGGTACTATTCACAACAAAAAATGATTTCTTTTTTGTCCAAATTATTTTTGATACATGAATATTATTCTTGAATTTTACTCCACAAAGCAGTTATCATGAAGACAATTTGGACATTCTTGAACGCTGGATAAATTGAATTATAAATCTTTAAAATTTATCCTTGCTCTCATTTAATTGAATTCTTATATCATTGTCATCATCTTCATGCTTATATTGTGTTAAAAGTCATCTTTGGCCAGTAGTGCATAGATGAACTATTGATTGGTATGATTATGACCAAGAATTATGTATCGGTATAATCATGACCTGTAATGTTACAAATGATGTGGTAAAAGTACTCATTGACCCGTAGTGCATTGATGGATAGTTGTTGGAATGATCATGACCACTGATGATAATAACGAATATATTTGGCCCGTAGTGCATGGATAATTCGTGGATATGATACTAACGAATATCCTTGGCCCGTAGTGTATGGATAATTCGATGATGTGGATTATTTATTAAGTTGTGTTACAGAGATAAAATATTGATGATGAACTTTTATATCATAGAAGATAGTAGACATCATGTTTTACTTGACTCTTCTAATGGATTACTTGTTCCGATGCAGTTAAACTTGTTGTCTATTGTATTCTATCAGTTTATATACCGTTGAAGACTAAGGATAATTTATTTTACATTATCTTAGTCATAATATTCTTTACTAGGCTAGTTGAGCTCACCATTTTCTTTCATTGTTCTCTTCAGGAAATGAGAATATAACTGAGACTAGTCGGAGAATGGAGTGATGGTCCAAGATGGTGGTTATAGTAGTCATCACTATTCTATGAAATAGTGTGATAATAAATATAATGAAGACTTCATTTGAGTTTAGATATTGTGTACTAGAAAATATTCGTGTTAAATCTCTCAGCTACGTTTGTGTCGTATTGTACAAATTAAGTTTGTATTTAAATTATGTACCATGTATTTGACGACTCACAATGGGTTGTATGGACCTATTTTGGGGGCGTCGCAGTTGGTATCATACCTTATCTCTCACAAATTTTTTCTATATTCAGATGTTGTGAACATGGCTCAATTATTAGAGCGAGATAATGAATATGTTCAACTGAGGGACCATAACTAGGGTCATACCAGTGGCAGCAGTCATCGGAGCAATGACAACCAGCGGGGAAGAAAACATCCAAACAAAAGCAGTAACCACTCTGGTGGTAATCGTAGCCATGATAGTAGAAGAAGTGAGTCGGGGGGAGATTTCAAAAAGAGAAGGTACAATAATGATAATGTGAAGATGTCAACACCAACATCAACTGTTCCTAGGGGAGGAGAACGATCCAAGGTGTGTTATAACTGTGGAAAGGAAGGTCATATAGCTAGAGATAGTCCTGTAGCGAAACCAAGTCCAGCGGGGATGGTCACTCCAAAGGCTGTCCCGGACAAGTCAAAGTCAACGGTTCCTAGAAGAGCGTTTGTCGTGACTGCCCAAAACGCAAGGAACCCAAACGAGGTGATCACAGGTGAACTAATCATAAACTCTTGTGAAGTTTATACCTTATTAGATACCGGTTCTACCCATTCTTTTATTTCTCCTGCTTGTGCTCAACGTTTGAACTTTACTCCGAAGAAATTAGACTTTGACTTATCTGTTAAAACTTCGTTGGGAGAAACTTTCATTACATCCACTGTTTATAAATCTTGCTTGATCCAAGTTGGTACCATCACATTACATGTAGATCTTATTTCTTTGAAAATACTTGCATTTGATGTGATTTTAGAGAGTGATTGGTTAACTACTCATCATGCCAAAATTTATTATTTTCGTAAGGTTTTTAGTTTTCATATTCCTAACCAACTTGTTATGCTAATTCAAGCAACCAAACAACTAAAGTCAATCACTGTTATATCAAGCCATAAAGCCATTAGTTTATTAAAAAACGGATGTCAAGCTTTTTTAGCACAGGTCATGTACTTGAACAAAAATACATCAGATTTGAATAATATTTCCGTTGTTAGTGAATTTCCTAACGTATTTCCTGAAGAACTTCCCGGTCTACCCCCAGAATGTGAAGTTGAATTCTTTATTGACCTTGAACCTGGTACAAAACCCATTTCTAAAACCCCATATCGAATGGCTCCTATTAATCGAAATTCAGGAGTTAAAAGTCCAACTACAAGAGTTGTTGGACATTGGTTTCATTCTTCCTAGTACATCTCCTTGGGGTGCTCCTATTTTATTCGTGAAGAAGAAATACGGGAGTATGCGACTTTGTATTGACTACCAGGAATTGAACCATGTCACCATTAAGAATAGGTATCCGCTACCTCGTATTGATGACTTGTTCGACAAGTTGTAAGGAACACAATTCTTTTCATTGATCGATCTTCATTCTGGATATCATCAGCTGATGATTAAAACTGAGGATATTCCGAAGACTGCCTTCAGAACTCGGTACGGGCATTTTGAATTCTTAGTCATGTCTTTTGGATTGACTAATTCTCCTACTGCTTTCATCGATATGATGAACCGTGTGTTTAAGGAATATTTGAATCAATTTGTATTTGATTTATGTACCATGTATTTGGCGACTCAGAATAGGTGATGTATACCTATTTTGGGGGCGTCACACTGTATCTTTATCACCGGGTATTTCAACAGTTTAACAGTAAAAGTCTTGCTGTTATTTTTATAAAAGCTTATTTCTGTTGCTTTCTAAATCTGACAATTATTCCGTTTTGGGGTCCACAAATGATTGTGCTGTCGTACGGATATTCCCTGACAAAAAGAATATTTCCCAACCAAACGAAAATTTTATGACTACTTGCTTACTTTGTAAAATTTTATACGGATACATAGTCATAATCATTTCAATCAACAGTCCATCTATGCATTACGGGCCAAAGATGACTTTCATCACAATATAAGCATGAGGATCATGACAATGATATAAGAATTCAATTAAGTGAAAGTAAGGATAAATTTTAAAGATTTATAATTCAATTTATCCAGAGTTCAAGAATGTCCAAATTGTCAACATGATAATTACTTTGTGGAGTAAAATTCAAGAATAATATGAAAGTAGTATGCACACAAGCCAATCATGTTTGATGATAAAGCATATACTTTGTAACAATCTTATTCATTTATTAATAAAAAGTATTAATTATTAAATGCTTTTAATTATCTACATGATGCTGTTTTATAATATGTGATAAACCCATAGTTTTAAGCAATGATTTTAGAATAATGATGATGATCATTCTAATGAGATCTAAATTCTTTGAAAGCTTAAAACTAAAATAGTTCCCAATCGTTAGATTACTAAATTGGGGATTAGTGAATCCGGATAGATTGGTACATACGTTGCTTGTTCATTGGATGAGGATGATTGATCTCATGATCATTTGTGTGGAGACACTAAAGCAAGTATGTAGGTGCTTATTAGAGAATAAGTTCATCGAACGCGGCTCTCGCTAAGGAATACCTAATGGAGTTTTATTTGCTGTCGTCAATAGGAATTCTGTAGTGATAGTAGTACAAGTAATCCTTGGACTTGAGATCATCATAGTATCTTATGTATGATGAGTTATACTTTGACTTATTCCTTAAGACCCTTAGGGTATATCAAAGGGTATGCTTGGGTATAATAAGTTGTACATGGAGATAATGTATGATCAATAAAGAATCTACCACTTCTAATAAAAGAAGAGAAATGTCATATGTGATTCGATAAATGACAACCCAAGAGTCCTTAAGGCGCAGAATGAAATTAGAAAGGAGTTTCTAATTTGCATTATTTGGAGTTGTGCATTTAAGGATCGAAATACATATAATTAAATAAAATAAGACTTGACAAGAATTCCATGTCTTATATTTAATTGGGACATCAGATGGTGGAAGGATTGAATTGTGCGGTAACTATTTACTCAAAGGTTCTTTTATGATTAATGTTGAAATCTATATTATCCGGAAAGTCGTTGATCGCAGTGGGAGGCTTATCCCTATTGTAGAATAAATATTATTTATTTAAATAAATTAATTGTTTAATTTATTTATTTAAATAAGATTAGAATTGTTCTAATTGATTTATTCACAACCTTTAATATGGAGAACCTAAAGGGTCACACCATAAAAGGAAGAATAATTATTTAAGAAGTTAATGGCATAATCGTAATAATATATTTATGTATATTTAATTTAATCTATGGTGATAGAATAAATTAAATAGCTTAATATTTATTATTTAATATTTTAGAAATATTAAATATAAATTAATAAGAGGAGTCTTATTAATATTATTACAATTATTATTATTATTTTAATTTCTAAAAGAGTTTAGGAATTAATTTAATATAAGTACTCTCATTTATTCCTAATTGGATTAGGAAGGAAAATTAGTTAAAGGAGTTTAATTAATTATCCCTAATAAGATTAGGGAGCTTAATTAATTAAAAGGATTTAATTAATTAAATAAAACCCAATTCCTTAATTGTTAAGGTGGGTTGCCCACATCTATAAATAAGAGGAGTCTTATTATGGGTGGGGGGATTGACTTTAACAACTACGTAATAATTCCAATAGTTGGGAGAAGACGCCTTTTCTATAGAGATAGAAAACTAGGGTTTAAATGACCACCTATCTTCTTGAATTCTTATTCTTTCTTGGTGGATCACCTCTGAGGCCAAACATTTGGGTGGCTAACGTTGATCAAAGGAAGGAACAAACCCGGTGGATTCAAGTTGAACGCGAAAGGATTTGGAGGTGAACTTGTACCTGAGGAAGCTCGATCTTCAAGGGTATGATTTTATTCTTTATCTTTTTGTTAAATTAATAATTATGATAAAGGATGATCCGGGTATATGGTTTGTAAATTTTTTAACTCTCGATTTTACGTTTTCGCACTTTTTATGCAATTTGATTGCGTTCATGAATATTACAAACCTAATAAAGGCATCGAGCCAAACCTTTATCACTAATTATTAATTATTTTAATTTGATATGTATATTGATATGTGTTTAGAACAATTTAATTGGGCATAATTTATTGTATAAAATTTATTTAAAAAAAAAAATAATAATCTCGCGGAATATCAGGCCACGTGAATCCCTTTTCAAGATCATGTTAACTTTTTTAAGGAACTTTCGGTTTATATATATATATATATATATATATATATAACGGACCACGTGATACATAAGGAATTCAAGGGGTCATTCACGGCCTGTCAATTTTTTTTTTTGAAAGCATGATGCACGGATTTCAAGGCGAATTGGTTTTAAAGGATTCCGTGCATGACTTTCCTTTGTTAATCCCACGTGAATTTTTTTTTGGAGATGAAGATATGTATTATATATTATATATATGATATATGATATATGATATATATATATATATATATATATATATATATATATATATATATATATATATTAATATAGTATATTACCGTATATAAAAAAAAAGGTTATCGTGGATATTATATATAAATTTATATATTATCCTTAATTATTTTATAATTAAAATAAAGTTTATTTTAATTTTAAAATAAAAGGTTTATTTTAATCTTAAAATAAAAAGGTTTATTTTAATTTTAAAATTAAATTTCATGCTAACTAATTAGAGTTGGAATTGGATTCCATGATAACTAATTGGAGTTGAAATTGGATTTTATTTTTCCTTAAATAAAGGAATTTATTTAGATATGAAATAAGATTTCATATTATTCAAAATAAAAAAAGTTTATTTGTGAATAGGAAAGAAAATCCGTGTTTCCTTAAATAAAGGAGTTTATTTAAATATGAAATAAGATTTCATATTATTCAAAATAAAGGAGTTTATTTGTGAATAGGAAAAGATAATCCGTGTTTCCTTTAATAATTTTTTTTATATGGAATTGGATTCCATAATTAATTAAAATAAAGGAGTTTATTTTGATTAAAATTTTGATTAAAATAAAATAGTTTATTTTATTCAAAATTAGATAAATTAAAATAAAATAGTTTTATTTTGATTTAAATTTGGATTAAAATAAAGGAGTTTATTTTGATTCAAAATTTGATTTTATACTAACTAAATTTGCCCATTAAATGATATCAATATATATATTGAATGTTTATTATTCATAAGATGAATGTAATTTATTGATGCATATAGTGATGTGTATGATAATAAATGGGATTGATTATGGACTATCAATTAACTGATTGGATTTTATTTTAGTTGGATGCATGAATGTATGAGTTTTATTAAATGGGTCTACTGCACTCGCCTTCTCTAATTTTTTTGAATGTAAATTCTATCTCCTCCCATGTACTTCCCTCGATCACGCGATCAAGGTTTCTATTTATTTTAAATAGTTTTGTAATAGGAATAGTTAGAATTAATTTTGAAAAATTGGAGATCAAGGAGCAAGGCGCTTGAAGACCCGTTTGTAATGGAGCCCGGGTTTAAATGTAATAGTTATATTTAAATATTATTTCTTGCACCCCTAGGGTTTGACCTTTTGGTTCACTTGGTGGCTCTAGTGAACCAAACTAGAATAAAAGTCCATAATCAATCCGGGTAGAATATAGTATTCTATATGTGCATGCTTATACTATATATATTATATATTATGTAAACATGCTTCGCATGTTAATTAATATGACACATATTTTATATATAAGTATAGAATTCAGAATCTGAAACGAAATAATATTACTTACATACTATAGAGTATGGAAGAAAATATTATTTCTTACGAATATTAAACAAAAATAATATCTCTTACCTTAAAAGGAGAGTGTTTCTGACTGGTAGGGCGGGGATATTCTTGAAGAAAATTTGTACTGTTTTCTACACTCAAAGTTTCCTTAAACTCAAAAGAAATACGCTCAATATTATAGAAGAATAATTCTCTGATTCTGGTGTGATTTTCATTTCTAAACTAAGCATCCTATTTATAATAGAATGGCAGGATACTATTTGAATTTAGAAAATCACGGACGCACAGTAGGAAGAATTCATGGGCGACGTTCAGCTGAAACTTTAAAAAAAAAATTGATTTTACTATGCTGCACTATGCACACACTATGCAGTACTATGCAAATAAAATATAATATATTCTATTTTTCATAAAAAACAAAACTAATATTATATATATATATATAAGTAATAAAACAAAACTGAGACAACTTTCTCCCGATGATTTTGAAAAATAGGTAAGTGGGGGTCCATACAATAAGTCAAATTTACAACAAATATTTTATAAAAATCTCTTCTATTTATCTCAATTCATTTGGCTTTACTAAACACATTTTTAATAACATTTATTCATTATTATTATAACTCGCAATATTAACAACTAGATCATTTCCAGGAAAGAGGGGGCTTTTCGATAAGGATTTCTCCTTATTAGCGCGGAATTAGGTGACCAGACCCATTTCCTCGACAGAACTTTCTAGACATTGTCAATAATGAAAATAATAATATGAATAATTTAGTCGTCTCAATTATTGATTAAATAATATAAAATATTATGCAAATGATACTGTGACAATAACTGAATCAATAATGTGAGATACTATGCAACAATTACTGTGGTAATAATTGAGTATAACTGAGTGACTTCTCACGTAAGCATCAATAATCAAAGATCTTGTATGCAATCACAGTGTACTCTTATGCAACCACGCATATTCGTTTCTTTTATCATCGGGTATTTTTGCAGATTAACGGTAAAACTTTTGTCATGATTTTTATAAAAGTTATTTTTGTCGTTTTTTCTAACTCAAGCGATTAATTTCGTTGTAGGGGTCCACCAATGATTGTTATCGTCAGTCGAATATTACTCGATAAAACGAATATTCCACTGACCAATCAAATATTTTATGACAACTTGCTTACTTTGCAAAATTTGTAAGTATTACCCACAACTATAACATTATATCAAATCCACACCATAATATTCAAAAATATATTTCGAGAAAATTTAGTCTTTATTCAAAAAGTTGGGGTCTTACAATCTCTCCTTCTTATGAAATTTTATCCTTAAAATTGGTGTACGTACCTGATATGTCGAAGAGGTGAGGATACCTTGATTTCATTTCAGATTCTAACTCCCATGTAATTTCCTCAACATCGTGGTTTCTCCATAAAACTTTGACTTGAGGTATAACCTTGGAGCGTAGAATATGTTCCTTCTTATCCAAGATTTTAACAGGTACCTCTTCATACGTTAAAGCTTCCGCTATCTCGTCCGGTTCTAAGTCAATAATGTGGTTCGCGTCTTCCACATATTTATGTAACATAGATATGTGAAAAATGTTATGAACACAAGACATACTTGGTAGAAATGCGAGGGTGAAATACCAGGTATACCAGGTACGTACGCAAATTTCGAGGGCAAAATTTTATAAGGAGGGGAGATTGTGAGACCCCAGATTTTATGAATAAAGATTTTATTTTCTCGAAATATTTTTTTGAATATTATGGTGTGGATTTGATATAATGTTATAGTTGTGGGTATTATTTATAAATTTTTCAAAGTATGCAAGTTGTCATATTATATTCGATTGGTCGGGGAATATTTGTTTTATCAGGAATATTCGTCTGACAACAAAGACAATCATCAGTGGACCTCAAGAACGTAAATTATCATTTTGATTGAGAAAATGACAAAAATATTTTATTAAAAATAACGGCGGAAGTTTTACTGCTAATAATGTTGAACTACTCTTGTAGTAAAAGTACAATGAATACGTGTGGTTGCATAAGAAGCACCAGTATTGATTATTGATGCTTAAGTGATAAGTCACCAGCTTTTATTTTATTGGTATTATTAATGTAATAAAATGTAATACTTTTATAAAGTTATTCTATAAATAGAATATATTATATTCTATTATGTATAGTGTTGCATAGTAGTGTCTTCATAGTATTTTGCATAGTAAAATCTTTTTATATAAAATGAGTAATACTTTTATAAAGTTATTCTATAAATAGAATATATTATATTTTATTATGCATAGTGTTTGCAGATAGTGTTTTGCATAGTAAAATCTTTTTATATAAAAAACAAAATACTTTTAAAAAGTTATTTTTTTATTAGACAATAATTAGAATATATTATATTTTATTATGCATAGTGTTTGCATAAGTGCTCGCATAGTGTTTGCATAGTAAAATCTTTTATAAAGTTATTCATTTTATTAGATTATAAATAGAATATATTATATTTTATTTAAAAGATTTTGCTTTAAATATGGACCGTCAGATTAAAGTAAATCAATTTGGACCGTTCATGAGTTAGTTACTATGCAGTCCATTTTTCTATAAATAGAAGCTCATTCATTCATTATTTCTTACGAATTCACTGAAACTCTAGAGAGAGAAACTATAGAAAGAAAGAAGAAAAGTGTTCTGTTACTTCACTACTTCTATATCTAGTACTCTTCTTTCTAAGGTAGGGAATATTATTTGTTGTACTCGTAAGGAGTATTATTTCTTTCTTATCCGTGAAGAGAACTTCTGTTATTCCATTCTTTATTATTCTATTGGAATAACCTGTATACGCGGGCTACCCTATACATGGTGAAATTCTTCTAATATTCCATTCTTTATTATTTTGTTGGAATATCCTGTCTGTGCGTTTTTCACCGGACCTGGTTCCGTTATGTATTATTCTGTTGAATATATCACATGCATGCGTTTTACGCCTAACCCGGTTCCGTTATTTATTATTCTGTTGAAATATCCCGCTTGGTGCGCTTTTACGCCGAACACAGTTCCATTCTTTATTATTCTCGCTGGAATATCCTGTGCATGCGTTTTACGCCGGGACCGGTTCCGTTATTTATTATTTTGTTGGAATAACTTTTGCTGCAAGGCCTATCGCATGCATGGTGATTTCTTTTGTTATTCCATTCTTTTTTATACTCGGTTGGTTAAAACTTGACTTACATACTCCATGAAATTAGTGGAATATCTTTGATATTTGCGCTTCATCCAAAGATCTTTTCATGGAAATATTCTTCCGAGCATTCTTGAATTTTACTCTACAAAGCGGATATCATGTTGACAATTTGGGCGTTATCGGTTCCTAGATAAATTAATTCTTGAACTTGTTTTATTGAATTCTTATATCATTGTCATCATCCTCATGTTTATATTTTGTTGAAAGTCATCCGTGGCTTCATAGTGCATAGATGGACTTGGTATGATTATGACCGAGGATTATTCGGTGTAATCATGACCATAATGTTACAAATGATGTGGAAAAAGTCCTCCTTGGCCCGTAAAGCATTGATGGACAAATTGTTGGCATGATCATGACCATTATTGAATACACAAATATTCTTGGCCCGTAGTGCATAGATAATTGTGGTTGTGATACTAAAGAATATCATCGTCAGTAGTAGTGCATGAGTGATTCGATGATGTGGATTATTTATTGTCGAGTCCCAACGATAAAAGTGATGAAAAACCTTCTAAATCATAAAAGATAGTAGATTTTATTCTCTACTTGACTCTTTTAATGGATTTCTTGTTCCAATCGTAGTTAAACTTGATGGTTGTTATATTGTATCGCTTTAACACTTTGTTGAAGGCTAACGATAATATATTCGCATTATCTTAGTCATAATATTTCCTATCTTGGGCTAGTTGAGCTCACCCTTTTTACTTTTATTGTTCTCTTTAGGAAATGAGAACGTAGCAGGGACTAGTCTGGAAACGGAGTGACGGACCAGATGATAGCATTAGTAGTCCTCACTATTCAGTGAAATAGTGGAAAATAAATGTAATTCGTTTTATAAAGTTATTCGTTTTATAAAGTTATTCGTTTTATTAGATTATAAATAGAATATATTATAAGTAAAATCTGTTGTTATTCCATTCTTTATTATTCTGTTGGAACATCCTGTCGGTGCGAATTTCGACTGATCTGGTTCCGTTATTTAGTATTCTGTTGGAATAACCTTTCTATGCGAAGTACCGCATGCATGGTGATTTCTTTTGTTATTCCATTCTTTATTATACTCAGTTGGTTAAAGTTTTGACTTCTATACTCCATGAAATTAGTGGAATATCCTTGATAATCGCGGCTTCATCCAAAGATCTTTTTATGGAAATATTCTTCCGAGCATTCTTGAATTTTACTCTACAAAGCAAGATCATGTTGACAATTTGGACGTTATTGGTTCTTGGACAAATTAATTCTTGAACTTGTTTTATTGAATTCTTATATCATTGTCATCATCCTCATATTTATATTTTTGAAAGTCATTTGTGGCACGTGAGTGCATAGATGGACTTGGTATGATTATGACCGAGGATTATTCGGTATAATCATAACTCGTAATGTTACAAATGATGTGAAAAAAGTCCTCATTAGCCCGTAGTGCATTGATGGACGCTTTTGGTATGATTATGGCTATGGATTCTCTTTGGTCGTGGTCTAAAGATGAATTGTTTTATGGCATGATCGGGACCGCTGATGAAAACATGATTATCTTAAGCCGTAGTGCATGGATAATTCGTGGTCGTGATACTAAAGAATATCCTTGGCCGTAGTGAAGGGGTGATTCGATGATGTGGATTATTTATTAAGATGAGTTCCAATGATAAAAGTGACAAAAAAACCTTTTAAATCATAGAAGATAGTAGATTTTATTCCCTACTTGACTCTTCTAATGGATTGCTTGTTCACCTATGATTAAACTTGTTGTCTATTATATTATATCGGTTGTTATCTTTGTTGAAGGCTAAGGATAATTTATTCTCGCATTATCTTAGTCATAATATTTCTTCTTCAAGGGTTAGTTGAGCTCACCTTTCTTTCACCGTTTCTCTTCTTGAAATGAGAACGTAGTCTGGGACTAGTCGGGAAACAGAGTGATGGTCCTAGATGGTGCATTAGTAGTCCTCACTATTCTGTAAAATAGTGTGATAATAATTGTAATGAGGACTCCTTTTGAGTTTGTATACTCTCTAGTAGACAATATTTGTATTCAAACTCACAGTTTATGTTTTGTCGTATTGTACACGACAGTTGTATTATTACGTTGTATTTGAATTCTGTACCATGTATCTGGTGACTCAAGATGGGTGATGTATACCTAATTTTGGGGGCGTCATATTATGTGTACCAATTTCGGTCCCAACAACGTTGCTTCACCCAATTCATCCCAGCATACTGGATAACGACACTTGCGTCCATACAACGCCTCGAATGGAGCCATGCCTATACTTGTTTGATAACTGTTGTTGTAGGAGAATTCCACTAATGGCAAGAACTTGTCCCAAATTTCTTTGAAGTCAAGAACATAGAGTCTTAATAGATCCTCAAGAGTTTGAATAGTCTTCTTCGACTGCCCGTCCGTCTGAGGATGATATGCCGAAATAAATCGTAAATCTGTGCCTATAGCTTTCTGCAAACTAACCCAAAATCATGAAGTGAATCTTGGGTCTCGATCAGAAACTATGGATACTGGCATACCATGCAGTCTTACAATCTCATTTATGTAAGAAATGAGCAGACTTGGTTAATCTATCGATAATGACCCAAATTGCATCTATGCCTTGAGAAACCTTGAGAAGACTTGTAACGAAATCCATGGTAATATGCTCCCACTTCCATTCTGGAATTTCAAGTGGTTGCAATGGACCTTTTGGCAGTTGATGCTCTGCCTTAACACGTTGACAAGTTAGACACCTTGAGATAAACTTTGCTATCTCTCTCTTCATATTGCTCCACCAAAATGTATGTCGAAGATCACGATACATTTTGGTACTCCCAAGATGGATTGCAAACGGTGTGTTGTGCGCCTCCATCATGATTTTATACTTCAAATTAGAGTCGTTAGGAACACAAAGTTTGGAGTTGACTCAAAGTATTCCTTCTTCATCAATTCTTGCTTCTGGAATAACACCTTCTTGCACTTTTTTCTTCATACGCATCAGCTCCAGATCCGTAGCTTGAGCAACTTTAACTTTATCGATTAAAGTCAGTTCTACTCGTATATTTGACATCATCACGTGGGTCCTTGGAGTCTTTAATTCTATCTGCATCCTTTGTAAGTCATTCCAAATAGGCCTTTACATTGACAATATCGCACTCGTATCCGCATATGATCTTCTACTCACCGCGTCAGCTACCACGTTCGATTTTTCATGATGGTATTGAATGGTATGATCGTAATCTTTCAACAGCTCGAGCCAATGTTGTTGCCATATGTTGAGTTCTTTTTGGGTGAAGAAATACTTGAAGCTTTTATGATCCGTATATATCTCCACCTTCTCCCCATACATGTAATGTCTCTAGATCATGAGTAGGATAATTCCTCTCATATTCTTTGAGTTGTCGTGAGATATAGACTATGACTTTCCCATGTTGCATAAGAACATATCATAACCCTCTTCCTGAAGCATCACTGTAGATGACAAATCCCTCCGAACCAGATGGTATTGTCAGAGCAGGTGTTGAAATGAGTCTCCTCTTGAGTTCTTGAAAACTCTTCTCACATTCCTCACTCCAACCGAATTTTGTATCTTTTCGAGTCAGCTGAGTTAACAGAGTAGCGATTCAAGAAAATCCTTCCATGAATATCGGATAATAACCAGTTAAGCCCAGAAAGCTACGTACTTCGGTCACTGTCTTAGGTTGTTGGTGTAAAATCTAATTACGCACAACACACAAGTATACGTGGTCAATAAGTAATATAATGATAAAAGAAACGTTCCCACAGAGAATAACAAGAAATTAATCCTAGCAATTACCAGTTTTGTATTAACCCAATTTTATTAAACTAATCAAAATCAATGAATATAACTAATAAAAACTAGAAATTAAAAATATCAATCAATCAGCACAACTTAAAAACTTTAATTTCAAGTAAATAATGGAGAATTAGGCTCACAACTTCACTTTAAGTATCATTCCAATTATCACACCTTATTCCAGTTTAAATCATTATCTCACTTTATTAATCAAGAACACTCATGTAGAATTAGTCATTTCTCAATGCACTAAAACCTTATTAACTTAAATCCACAAATTAGATAGAATTAAGCCAAACACCCTAAATAACTAATTCACTATATCTCTATGTGAATTACAATTAAGAAGACTTTAACTCCAAGCTCTTATCAGATTATATGCGATGCTAGATATATCTCTATCCTAACATAAATCAAGATTCCATTCAATCACAGAATTCAAGAACACATGTTATTATGACTAGGTCTAGACTCATACATCATCTCTCGAATCCATATAAATTCACATAAAATTAGTGATCAAACAATTCATAAGTTAAGCACAAATCACAATAGATAAACTGAATTAATAATTTATTAAACTTAAATCAAGGCATAATAATTGTCACTCAACATTAAAGATCCATTGCTAGCCTAAAAAGTAATTTAGTTCATACTTAATTAATTAAATACTGAATAAATAAAAGAAATCATCATCCTGATTACAAAAACTGAAATTAAAGAAGAATAGTAATACATCACCCTTCTCCTCATTAAAATTTGCAATCTTCGTAAAATCACCTCCTTTCTTCGTTCCTCCAAGATCTTGTCACTCCGTTCTTGCTCTCTAAGTGTATGCTCAATTGTTGTATTCCTTTTTCTTTAAAACTTTTTCCTTCGCATAAATTGATTCACTTCAGTTGAACCCAATTCAATTCTAATCCATCTCAAAGTCATCCCATAGGAATTCCAATAAAAATCAAACTCCTAAACAAACCCAACAAGTTTTGAACATAGAATCCCAATTAACATGTAATAACCTCCTTGACACACTCCTAATATAACCTTATTACATAAAGAAGTTATATCTCCCAACATAACTCAACTTCCAGCAGAGCAATACAAAACATTCCCCGACTGTTGTCTCAATCTACGCTACCGCTACCGGGTTTTAGATTCTGATGGCGCTGCCCGCTTATGTGATCGTAATGTTTCGCTGCTGCACGCCTTCACGCCATTTCCTTTTTCATCATGGTGCTCCCCGCGCTGGTCATGCAGAATGTCTAGATTGCTTGAGCTTTCTTCCAATGCCAGCCTTTTGATGTGCTCACATAATATCCTGCAACAAGAACAAAAGCACATCAAAAGCAACATGAAATACTCAAAAACTAACAATATCTTCAACTTGGCGTATAGCTTGTTTTCACGAAGCTTTTGGAGTATCAACCTCAAGTGTTACCCATGATCTTCACGGCTTTTGGAGTATATGAGGATGTCATCAATAAAGACAACCACAAAATGATCCAAATATTCCGTGAATACTCGGTTCATCATATCCATGAAGACAGTAGAAGCATTAGTCAATCCAAAAGACATGAATAGAAATTCTTAATGCCCGTACCGAGTTCTGAAAGTAGTCTTTGGAATGTCATCAGTTTTAATCTTTAACTGATGACATTTGGCACCTTATAACTTGTCAAACAGGTCATCAATGCGTGGAAACGGGTACCTATTTTTGTCGGTGACATGATTCAACTCTCAATAATCAATATAAAATCGCATACTCTCATCTTTCTTCTTTACGAATAGAACAGGAGCACCCCAAAAAGACGTACTAGGACGAATGAAACTGATGTCTAACAATTCCTGTAATTGGGTTTTTCACTCCTGAAAATCAATAAGAGCCATTCGATATGAGGCTTTGGAAATGGGTTTTGTACCGGGTTTAAAGTCAATACAAAACTTGATTTCACACTCTAGGGGTAGCCATGAAGTTCTTCGGGGAATACGTCAGGAAATTTAATAACAATAGAAATATCATTCAAATCTGACGTATTTTGATTTAAATCCGTGACATGGGCTAAGAAAGCTTGACATCTTTTTTTTAATAAACGAATGGTTTTATGGCTTGATATGACAGTGATTGACTTTAGTTGTTTGGTTGCTTGAATTCGCATAATAGGTTGGTTAGGAATATGAAAGCTAACAACATTACGAAAACAATAATTTTAGCATGATGAGTTGTTAACCAACCAATCCATAAAATCACATCAAATGCAAGTATTTTCAAAGACATAAGATCGACAAGTAACGTAAGGGTGCCGATTTGAATCAAACACTACAAAAAAATGGGGCTTCGGCAACAACCAATTTTCATTGCTAAAGGTGCCAAATTTTGTTGCAAAAGGGTTTTGGCAACGACTTTACTGTCGTCGCGTCTTTCGTTGCGCAATGAGCGTTGCTAATTGTTCCGCAACGAACGTTTTTTTTTCGTTGCCAAAAGTAATATATTTTGCAACAAAATTTGGCTTTCGTACAGAGACATCGATCCTTTAGCAACAAAATGTATTGTTGCAGAATAATTAAAATTTTATTGCTAAAAACCCCATTTTGTTGCAAAAGCTTCGCTAATTAAGCAAATTGAAATGGACTCTTTTTTTGCAAAGACCATACATTTTCGCTTCGCCAATTGACACCATTTTGCAAACGACATTTTTCGTTCGCAAAGAAATTATGAAAATTGTTGCCTAAGCTTGCTTTCGTTGCGGAATGTAAACTTTTTAGCAACGATTTTTGTTGCTGATAATATTATTTGGCAACGACATTATGCTAAATCCGCAACGAAAATATTTGTTTCTGGTTATTTTTCAATAGCAACGAAAGTCGTCGATTAGTAACAAAATTATATGTTGCCGTTTTTTTATATGTGCAACGAAAGTTAATATGATTTGCAACGATAAAAAATGTTACCTTTTATGTTATTATTAGCAACAATATCTTCTCCGTTGTTATTAGGTTAATTTTTCGTTGCCAAATATTATATTTTTAATGCCATTAGCAACGAAAAATTGTTTCTAAATGTATAAAAAATTGTTGCTATATTAAAACTTGTCCAATGCTTTAGTAACGAATTATATTGTTGCCAAATCAAAATTTGACGTTCTTTTTGTGTACCTGGCTGGCTCAATGTCCCCAAAGCAAATAATGGCAAAAACACAAAAAACTAAAATATTATTAACTTAATAAAATCATCCATTACATAATCATTCATTATCTTTACAATTAACCATCTAAAGTTACCACAATTCTTCAATCAGAGTATATCTACATATATAGAGAGAGTACACTTCATAATTTCGTCCCTTGTCTTCCGTAAACGTAGCACAAAAATTTGATACCCAGTATTGCAAGGCAGGTCGTAGAAGCAGTCTTCCTACACATATTTAAAAATAATAGCAAGTCAGGAAAATGAAGCAAATAGGTCACCAAATGCACTTGGTATTTATAAGTCAGTAACTTTGTGCCATGTCTTTTTGTCAGTGATTTAGATTTGAAATTTCCCATTCTAAGCTAATAACCCGAAAGTTAAAACAAATTCGTTAGTCATTAGTAATTAGATCTTATTTCTTGTTTTCTTGTATGAGATAACTAGGAATTAGTACTACTATCAAATTACTGACCATTTCTCCATATTCAGGGGATAGACCATGCCATTTGGGAACTTTTTGAGGTGGTTCTATGTAAGCAGCATTGATGGTCATACCTAGAGTAATTGTTTCTATGCTCTCATTGTTGTAGGAAACTAATTCGGAACGAAACGTTAAAAGAAAAGCTACTGCTATTGAAAAAGCATCCCAATGACCATAACGGGAATGCATTCTAGCCTTGAATGGGGAATCCATTCTACAAATATAATTATGTGTTGGGTTGTTCTTGCCTTGAATGTTATTGAGGATGAAAAAGTAGAAAGCAACAACTCTGTCTCTTCTTCTTATGTTATTAATTAGAGCTAATTAATAACATAAAAACATGAGGTATTCATTGTTTGAACCATGAATAGGTCCACACTTAATATAGAAATGAAATTTGTAGAGCATAAGAACAACTTGCATGTGACATAGTATGTAATAATATAAGAATAGTAGACAAGGAAAAGATTCTACTAGAACCACATAATTCTGGAGCTCTATACCATCTTAGAGAAAAAAGAACCAAATAATTCTAGAGCTTTATACCATCTTATAGCAACATAATCCTATAAAATATTAGTGTAAAATTTCATAATGACTCATATTGTCCATACAATATAATTCAAAAACATATGTATAAAACACAAGCTCACCAAATGTATGGATGACGACTTCCATACTAATGGGCAAGTGAGAGCACAAATTATCAGCAGTTCACTAAAAAGAATTACTTGTACCTGATGGTTGAAAGAAATGTGTATTTGTGTAAAAAGATTACGACCATAAGTATACAAGAGAAAGATATGTCTAAGCTGCACATATAAGAGGATCAAATCTTTACATACCTCGCCCAAGTACTTTTGAACAAATTCTGAGCCAAATACTCTAATGAAGGCTGCTGTTGTATGATTAGCAACAGCTTTGGCAAGCATTGTTTTACCAGTGCCTAGAGAACCATTCAATGATATTTTTTTGTTTCAAATCTCGGTGGTAGACATTTGCTGCATCAAAATTGTTAACCATCAGATTAATAACTTTCAACTGTAAAACTGAACAAAATCACAGTTACGCATGGTGCTCATATTAAAATATTTGACAACAACTTCTAACATACAAATAGATATGCAACTCATAGTGCTACTGATCTATCAACAATGTCAACTTCAATTCAAAGACCAATGACTAGTGATAATTACCTGTGTGAATATACTTTTAAACATCTCTCTGATGCCATCAACTTCAAACAGAAGACAAATCTTTACATTTCACATGGTTATGCCTCCCACCAAAACCGCTATGAATGAATCATTTGCTTGCCATGAGGAGTAATTAACACAACATTAAATATTTAACAAATATTCCAAATTAAACATGAAAAAAAACAGATTTATAATCAGAATGGCAATCCTAATATCATAGAATTAGTATTTTTCAAAATAATAATGATTATCATATTAAACTGATTCTTTGCCTCGCCACGGAGATTGTACGACAATTGACGCTTATAATCGAAAAAGATCCGACACGTGGACATCTCCCCGACCTTTTGCACTTTCCATCAACCAACCCATAAATAAATGGTGTTGCAGTCTGGTCCTTGTTCAACCATTAATAATTCTAGTCCAAAAACCTCAAATTTACACTTTGTATCCAATAACGGCGAAAAGTCTTTCAAATACGTGATCTTTGGTGGTGGTGTTTCAAATTGTGAGTCTTCATGATCCTTTAATTATTTTATATTTCATTTTGATCCTTTTTTTTATTCGTGTCTAATTTGATTTGATTTGTTTATCCAACGTTTCTTTTGATTAAGGAATCTGATCAAATAAAATAAAAAAACACGGGTGAAGTTTTAGTAGTTCATTAGAACAAGGTGTGAATATATGATCACTCTAGTTTTGCATATCATTTTTTTAGTTTGTTTTTCTATGGGTATGTTTATTTGTTAGTTGTCCAGTTTTGGAGAACAGGAAATGTGGATTTATCCCAATTCCCAGCAGCAGCAGTAAAAAAATTCCCTCAATTTAGCCATAAAAAATTGCCATGACAAGCTAATTAGAAATCTATAACCCATATGACCTTAAAATCTAGTACATAAGCAAAAAAAATACATAATCACACATCATAGAATCATAAATAAATGGATATAGAGGGAAATCTAGTTTCTGTCATGTTGTAAATGGTCCATAATTTAACAAGTCATATGCTATATAATGTATGTATGTATGTATGTATCTCTCTCTTTATTTTCTATATATATATATACATATATATATATATATATATAAACTAAATAAAATTAGTTAATCCATAACTACTCATCGATCATGCTTGCTAAACAAGGCCATTGTTAAAAATATTCCAAAAGATCAAAGAAGATCAATAAAATTAAAAACCATAAAAAATTTATGGGACGGGGGGTTAATTAACCTAGCTAAGAAATTAAGAAACATAACTTAATTACCCAAAACAAAATTATTTCATAACAAACCCTAGAAATAAAAACAAACTTAATTCAAGAAATATTGAACTTAACTCAAGAAAATATGAATAAAACTCATGGATAACAATTTAGAAAACAAATGAAGAAACATAACTTAATTACCCAAAACAAAACTATTTCATAACAAACCCTATAATCATGAGAAGAAGCCAATAATCAAGTGTAAATCTTATTACCTAAAAAGAAGCGTGAAGAGATTGATGAGGAGGCCGAGAAAGAAGATAGAGACTGAGATGGTGATTGGAGAGTCGATCTGTGATCTGTCGACTGTCGATAAGTCAATCGATTGTCGATAAGCAGCAACGGAGATGACTCTAACGAGACCGAAGACGACTCAAACCAGACGAGACTAAAGAGTGGAGATAGAGAGTAAAAATGGTGAGTCGGAGAAGAGAGCGACAAGAGATCGGTTTTGATTTGGGTCTTTGGGATAAAGGCAGAAGACATAGAAGGTTTACAATTAGCAAATAAATGGTTTTATTCAATTAACCGGTAAAACCCAAGAAAAAACCCAATTATTTGCACAACCTTATATATTACTATTGAATAATTTTTATCCATCTATAAATTTAATTGTAAAAAAACAAAATATTACGCTTGATAGTAATATATGAGATTTATCTTTTTCAAATTTCAAATATTTGTTTTGTATAATTTTATCTATCTATAATTAATTGTAAATAATAAATAACTTAAACTTGATTGCAACATATAGAATACAATAATATATAAGACAAATGATGTAACAAAGAAATCATAATTGAATTGTAATTTAAAGTATTGATTACTCGGTATAAATTTTTTGCATTTGTTTCGATGCAAATAAAGATGTTTAACGATTCAAATAAATTTTATCATTTTCAAAATCCTAAATTTCAAAATAAATAATCTAATTATAAATATAATTAGAATAAGAATAAATAAATAAATAATGAGTTTTAAAAGTATAGTTCATTATTTAATGAATGTTAATTTATTTATTTTAATAAATACAATAATCAATACTCTAAATTACAATTCAAATAAGTTTTCATCATTTTCAAAATCCTAAATTTAAATTTCAAAATGAAAACTCTAATTACAACTATAAATATAATAAGAAAATAATAATAATGAGTTTTAAGTATAAATAATAATGTTCTAAATTACAATTCAAATAAGTTTTCATCATTTTGAAATCCTAAATTTCAAAATGAATGCTCTACTTATTAATGTTTAGATGTCCATTAATAAGTAGATGTCTATTTTAGGTGTGTTGAGTAATACTATAGTGTGTATAAATATTTATAATCTATACTTAGATTCAAAAGTTACATTGAATATTTAATTATTTTTTCTCAAATAATTGATTAAAACTTTAATAATATGTTTATGGGGATTTTTATTTATTATTTATCCTCAATACTCTACTTCAATTTGAATTCATAATCGAATTCAATTTGGATTCGAATTGCATTTATAAAACTCTAGTCAAATTTGACTCGACTCAAATATTCCTTACTCAAATTCGATTTGACTCGGATCGAATTATATTCAAACTACTTGTGAGCTTCGAATTCAAGCTCAAAATTTGAGTCTCTTCATAGTAACTACTTCTATAATAGATATAATAATAAATTAAACTTAATATTTTACTTAAATATAAAATCTCAATTAAAAATAAAAATAAAATAAAATAATTATAATTAATTATTCTAATTTTATTTAACTTTGTATATATTATAAAAAAATGTATCGAGTACCAACTCGAATATGTATCAAATCACAATTGAGAGTTCAAGTATAATTATTGTAGCCACTAAACTCCGTCAAATAAGGCCCGTCATCCCCTGGAATCCGTAGCTTTTTCTCTCCAACACTCCTGTCTGCTTGAGAATCTGACATCATACCGAAAATAGACAAGCATTTGTCTTTAAAACTGATAAATATGATTTTACAAATATAAAAAAAGAGAATTTATGGCATGTAAACAGCGAAGGAAAATGGCAATGCAAATTTAGTATGTGAAAACCAAAACAAAGTCTCAAACAAAGCATTTTGCAAGTGATAATGAAGATAACAAAGTATTATTCCCTTAAGCATTTTATCACCATAATAACATGTACATTAAAGTACTGAATCTGCTCCACAAGTGTTTATTGTTGTATGATCTTCAGATATTTTTTAATCTTACAATAAGAATCAATTTTATACAATAATTAAAAAAAGACTTTTACCACTAAATTATTATGAATTTATGATTATTAGTATGCATGCATACAATTCAACTTAGATTTTACCACGAGGGTATTCAAGTAACTCAGGTGAGGAAGGAGTAGTAACTAATTATTATTATTATTATTCAAAAAAATAATTACTGGATATATGGTTGAAGCATACAAATCGAAGGACACTTATTTTTTAGATTTAACACCAAGTTTTGTCTTCTTCTCCTCATTCATTTTTAAATCTAAAGCTTTTGACTTCTGATTCATAAAGTAACTTTAAATATTTGATTTATAAAGTAACTTTAAAAAAAAAATCAAAAAATACAAATCTAACGCCACTTAAAAAAAAGTTGGTATCAATTTGTTTTTTTTGAAAAAAAAAAAGAAACTTAAATTCATTTTTTTAAAAAATAGCAGTAATTTTTTAAAAAAAATATAATTTACAAAAAAAGAGTTTCCGACGTTGGTACTGATTTTTAAAGTGGAGTTGGTACAAAATATTTTTTTTAAAAAAATAAAATAAAATTTAAAAATAAAATTGACGGAAATGTTGACTGTGCATCAATCATTATTTATGCTGACGTGACCCGTTATTTGTTGACGTGGAGGGCAGAAGGCTTGTCTTAAAATTTTTCTTAAAGAAAATGTTGTTGCTAATAATTGTTGAACTCTAGACCTCCCCAAACTAGAACCTTATATTCTAACAAAAACCACTAAACCAACTACCTTTTATGCTAAAAATTATGTAACACTAATATTTAAACCACCTAGCATCGTTTATATGCATGTGAAAATGAGATAATAATAAATGTAATAATAATAATTGTAATAATTATTATTATAATAATAATACTAAATTTTAAATAATAATAATTATTGTAATATTAATCGTCTATATTGTCTTTGTATTGAAGAAAGAGAGTGTTATTTATTGGACATAAAATAGTGAGAGAACCAAAATTATATTTAATACTTAGAATAATATTAAAAATTAAACAATTAAAATTTAATTAAAATTTTCAAAAAATAAATATTAAGAAACAATAATACTTATTTAAAAAAGAAACATGGAGAGTACTTTAAAAATGATGATAGTAATAATGTTTTAAAAATGGAGCAGAATTTATTGTTCCTCGCATAATTGCTTATTGTGTTGTGACGTGGCTTGCAGAAATGGAGTAAAATTAGAGTCCTTGTGTCCCCCTACTTAAATTTTGACACTTGACTATTATTTAATACCGATTAATTTTAAAATTAAATAAGAAATCAGGTGTCATAATTTACATGAAAACTTTTGAAATATATAGGACTCCTTTTTCTAACCCATTTTTACTATATTGTTTACATAACAATTAAATTTGACAATTGATATTTTTACAAATAAAAATATTAATTTCACATAAATAATATATGAGATTCACTTTCATGTAAAAAAGAATATTATGAAATTAATATTTTCAATATAAAAATATCAATTCTCTAAAATTTTGGAGTGTATAGATATGGCACTACTACTGGTAGTAGTATTACCATTTCCCTCCCCAATTTCAGTGCTCACAAGAGACGAAAAGCTACTTATCCAACTGGCAAACCGTTGAGAGAATAGAATTAATGTAAAATAATAATAAGAAGAAGAAAAAAAAAAGAAAAAGAAAAAAGAAAAAATGATAAAAGAAAAAAGAGAAAATTAACGATAAGAGAAACTCATTGTAACTTTTAATCTTGTCAAATTACTGATCTGAATTTCACCCAAAATTAAAAATACAAAACGACATATTAAATTTTAATTTAATATAAATTTATTTAGTTTTAATTTATGTAGTTATTATAATTGTACAATAAATAATAAAAATTATTAGTTATAAATTTTATTTTATTCTAAATTTTTATAAATTATACTAGTTTAAAATTTTAATATAATATTATTTAATTTCAAAAATTAAATTTATTTTAATTTTGAGATGGGGGATTACTATTTAATTTATATTAAGGAGTATTTTATTTAGTAAAACTGTAGAGGCAGAGTAATTATCATCGCCACTTTTCAGATGACAATAATTACAATAATTATTATTATTTAAAATTTTAATTGTTATTTAAAATTTTAATTATTTAAAATTTAGTATTATTATTATTATTACAATTATTATTATCTCATCTTCACATGCATATAAACGATGCTAGGTGGTTTAAATATTAGTGTTACATAAATTTTAGCATAATAGGTAGTTGGTCCAGTGGTTTTTGTTAAAATATAAGGTTCTAGTTTGGTGAACTCTAGAGTTCAACACTTGTTAGCAACATTTTCTTTAAAAAAAAATTTAAGGCAAGCCTTCTGCCCTCCACGTCCGCAAATAACGGGCCAATATGCACAGTCAGCATTTCCGTCAAATTTTTGGACGAAAATCAAATGGAATGACCATTTTATAATTTTTGAGAGTACATTTATTCGATTAGAATAAAAAAGTTTCAAAGAACTACAACGAAAAAAAAACTCTTTAAAATGCAAAATGACCAAAATGTTATTTATCTCAAGTGCAATTTATACAACTTATATGTACAATTTATATTAGTAAATTTTAATTAATTTTTATGATCAATTATGAATGATGATGTATTTGATATGTCTCCCATTTATGATAAGTATTTTTACAACTTTAAATGGTTGTGATTTGTTAGTAATTGGTCAATATTTTTTTTTTTTATAAATAAATTGTTTATTAGGTGATTGACATTCGAATTCGCATATTTGAATAATTTTTTTATTCGAATAAAAAATAGAAACAAATATGTTCCACATTTGGACATAATTTTTAAATACTAAATACGAATATTTTTTGACAATTCTCAAAATACCGAATATGGTCTTACAAAAACATGCTTATTGGGATTATCTTAATTTAAGGCAATATTTTAATAGTCGTTGCCAAAAGTTGTATAAAATATGCAACGAAAATAAAATTTGTTGCCAATGAATGTGGTCCATATTAGGCAACGAAATATAGCAGCAAAAAAACTTTCGTTGCTCACGATGAGGAGAAATCTTGGTTAGAAATTTTGTAACGAATTTTTAATGAATTTTGTTTCCAAATTTTGCAACGACTTATGAATTTCGTTGTGAAAAAGTGAAAGCTTGACACAATCTGCAACGAAGGACAAGTTTCGTTGCTAAACATACACTTTTAGCAACGACTTATAAAGTCGTTGCCTTAAAAATCGTTGCTAAAGACCTATTTTTAGCAACAAAAAAACTTCCGTTGCCCACGATGATGGGAAATCAAGTGGCCAAAAATTTTACAACGAATTTCTAACGAAATTTTTTCCCGCCAATGAATTAGCAACGAAATTTTGCAACGACTTATGAATTTCGTTGCAAAAAGTGAAAGTCTGACACAATCTGTAATGAAAAATAAATTTCGTTGCTAAACATATACTTTTAGCAACGACTTATAAAGTCGTTGCCCGAAAATTTGTTGCTAAAGGCCCATTTTTTTGTAGTGAAACAAGATTTATAAACAGTGGATGTAATGAAGGTTTCTCCCAACGGAGTTTCAACAGATAAGTCAAAGTCTAATTTCTCCGGAGTTAAATTTAAACGTTGAGCGCAAGTAGGAGAAATAAAAGAATGGGTAGAACCGGTATCAAATAAAGTATAGACTTCGCAAGAGTTTATGATTAGCTTATCCGTGATAACCTCGTTCGGGTTCTTCACTTTTTGGGAGGTCATGACAAACGCTCTCCCTTGAACTACCGGCTTAGAATTATCTGGGATGACCTTTGGTTTCTCCATCCCAGCTGGACTTGACTTCACTACATGACAAAATCGAGCTAGGTGACCTTTTCTTCCGTAATTATAACACGCTTTGGGTTGCTGCGTACAGTTTGGGCTGATGTGTCCCTCCCCTCCGTATTTGTAGCATACGACTGGTGGTCGTTCTCCTTCCTTGAAAACGGGTGCTGGTGTTGCTATCTTTCCATCATTATTGAACATTCTCTTCTTGAAATTTCCACTTCTATTATCTTGGCCATGATTACCACCGAAGTGGTTACCATTTCTGGCATGTTGATTTCCTCCAAGTTTGTTGTCACCGCTTCGATGACTGCTACCACTGGTATTATCGTTTTCTGGCTGTTATCTTTTGGTTGAGCTGACTCATTATCGCGCTCCAATAACTGAGCCATATTCACAACATCTAAATACAAGCAAAGTTTGTGAGAAATGAGGTATTGACGTATTTTGGGTTTCGAACCTCTTAGAAACATCCGCACCATACACTCCTCATTATCTACCAAATGGGATGCAAATCGTGACAACTCGGCAAACTTAGCCGCATATTGCGATACGGTTATATTGTTTTTGTAAGACCCCGAAATTTTTTAAATAAAAAGGAATTTCCTTTATTTATTATTTTGAAATAGTAAGGGTTGATTTGATTAATGTGGATAGTTAAGGGTTAAATATGCAAATATTTCAAAATAAGCAAGTGGTTATAAAATATTCATTGTTGTCGGGAATATTCGTTTGGTCGTGGAATATTAAATGCGATTAGGAATATTCGTATGCGACGGCAAAGCAAAACCATGTGTGGGCCCCATAACGAAAGCGATTGGATGAAGAAAACGACAAATATAAGTTGTTTTTAAATAACTGCGTAGTTATTCACAAGTTATCTTGTTGGAATACCCTATGGTTAAAACACACTAATACGCGTTGTTGAACAAGAGCTACACCAGATTGCACCAATTATTGATTCTTACGTAAGGCACTACTCAATAATGGTTACGATAATTCTTCGCTCGAGATTTTATTGAGTTAATAATTCTTTGCGTTGATATTTTATATTCTTTGTTGTTTCAATAATTGTCATTACACAAATCTTTCATTATCGAAACAATAATTCATATTATCCGAATAATATTATTAGATAACATTATTGGCAATGTCTAGAAAGTTCATCTAACGAGAGGTTTGGTCACTAATTGCTTGCAAGAAGAAGAAATTCTTATTGGAAAGCCCCTCTTTCCTGAACCGCACAGTTGTCAATATTGTGATTACGTAATATTATTTGTGAATAATTAATTATTGATTTATATGATGAGGAAAATATTGATTTTATGTGGATATAGATGGAGAAAATTTTAAAATGACAATTGTTGAAAATTAATATTTTATCTTTTTACGATAAAATAATTCATTTAAATATATTATTTTAATAATATATTAACTGTAATATTTTTACAACGAATGTGGGATATATGAGTATACGAGGAGGAAGAGTATTTTGTTGCAATAAATGTTTAAAACATATTAAACATGTCGGTGGACCCCATTTATTGAATCGAAATTTGATTATAAATTTTATAAAATTGCCCGTTTGTGGATTTCGGTCAATTTCTAATTGGAATTTGGAAAACTTTCTTCTGCAAAGTTGTAGAGAATTGAATTTCCTATAAAAACTCATGAGATTCGAATTTTCTGATGAAAGGGCTATTTATTATGAATTATTGAAGTTCAAGTTCAAATAATTGATTTTTGAAGTTTAAAATATTTAAAATTAGAAAAACGTTTTTCTTATTTTTTTCTAGAAGGTGGCATGTGTTTGATGGCTGAAATCAGATTCTAGACATGTGTAGAAAATAATATAATTATATTATTAATTTATTAAATTTTCTCGCTTTTGGTGTTCTAAGCAATTTCCTATAAATAGGGTGCTTAGGTTAGAATTGAAAATCACACCAGAAAATCTGAAATTTCTCTCTCTATATTATCGAGTATTCTTGTGAGTATTTTGAGTATACTTTGAGTATTGCTATACTGGTGCAAGTCCAAGTCATAGCCTATATCCCGGTGTTTCAATTTAAAAATCTTGATCTTTCAAGGTAAGGGATATTATTTTTTTCAGTAATGATATTATTTCTTCAATATCATTATAATTTGAAATGTTGATCTGAAGTTTTTATCAAATTTGGAACTTTTTCATGCTCGGGTTACTATTCACGAGTTACTATTCATGAGTTACTATTCACGAGTTACTATTTACTGAGTACAATTCATTGAAGCGTGAAGATGTTTTTGTGGAATTTCTATCTTTTGGTGTCTGAGTTACTATTCACGATATCTAAGACTATTCACGATACTAAGACTATTCACGATATCTGATCTTATTCAATAGAAAAATAAAATTTCTTCTTTTCGTCAAAACATATATTCGGATACTAACATCGATTGTATCCATGTTTTGATCATTCTTGAATTTTACACCACTATGATTATTTTTGAGGTATTTTTGGGTGTGGATAAAACCAAGTACTAATCCTTAATCCTTAATCCTTGTTATTTTGTTTCACCGGATTCGCTTTTTTAAAATATTTTTCATCATCCTCGATCTTAAATGATGATATTATTGAATATCTTTGGCCGTGTAGTGCAAAAGATGAATGATTTCTGAAGAATATCTTTGGCTGTAGTGCAAGATGAACAGTGTTGAGATGAACACGACCGATTGATTAATATCTTTGGCTTTTAGAGTGCAAAGATGAACAGTGTTGAGATGAACATGACTAATTGATTAATATCTTTGGCACTGTAGTGCAAAGATGAACAGTGTTTAAATGAATATGACTAATCGATGAATATCTTTGGCTGTAGTACAAAGATGAATATTTGATTCGGATGTATATTGATTGATGTTACGAGGATAAAATATTGATGATGGATCGTTAAATTCATAGATTATAGTAGATTTCATTCTCACGTAACTCTTCTATGAATTATTATTTCACCGCGAATATTGATCCGAAACTTGTTTGCCTATTGTATTCTATCGATTTTCCTCTGTTGAAGACTAACGATAATTTGTTGTATATTATCTTAGTCATAATATTCTTTACCGGGCTAGTTGAGCTCACCCTTTTCCTTGTTGTTCCATTTTTTCTTCTCGGGAGGCGAGAATGTAGCGAGTACTAGTCGGGGTATGGAATGAAGGTTCTAGAGAGAGTTGTTTAGTAGTTCTCACCATTTTTGTAAAATAATGTATCAATAAATGTGATGAGGATTTATTTGAGTATAGATATTGTCTAGAAGATAATATCTCAGATTTAAACTCACAGCTTTCTTGTTGTAAGAATAAAGTTGTAGTTTGCTTCTTGTACCATGTATTTGCTGACTTTCGAATGTGTGTTGTGTATACCTATTTTGGGGGCGCCACGGTTGGTATCGAGCTTAGGGATATGATCTCTGGCGGAGATCGGGGAATAAAACTAGGAGGGAGAGACGAGTAAATCCTTCGCTAGTGTGTCCTACCTAAGCTTATTTGTTAGTTGGTCAAGATATAGGGATATTATGTGATATATTGATTTCCTTAATTAACCCTTATTTTATGATGATTTGAGAATGTCGATCGAGAATATTAACAATGGGAGTAAATGAGACCGTGGAGATGCCTCAGTACTCACCAACGAGGAGAACGTAACAGTCGGTAATGTTCCTCCCATGAACAATACCAATTGAGCGAGATGATGAACGAGGGATGTTTAGAAGCTTTTGCGCTTCATGCAAAATCGAATTTAGGAGACTTCGTGTTCAAAATACGAGGAGGAAATGATAGCAATTCACGGTGGTCACAAACAAGCGATTCAAAGAGTTGGGACCACGAATTGCGGGAAAGCCGGATCCGATTAAAGGCGAGACGTGGGTCAAACAAATTACCAAGATATTCGATGTCTTGGGATGCGGAGAACGAGAAAGTTCCATTCGCCGCCTTTATGTTCCGTGGTGAGGCAGACATCTTTGGTGGGAATCAGTGAAGCGTACCCATCCACCGCACTCAAAGATGTCATGAGACGTTTGAAATGAGTTCAATGACAAGTACTTCCACGAAAGTATTCGCTCATATGAAGGAAGTGGAGTTTATTAGACTAGAAAGAGTAATAATATGACGGTGTCCCAAAGACGAGGCGAAAGTTCGCGGAGTTATCCAGTTTCACCTCATTTGGTGGAGAATGAGGAACGTATGACGCGATGTTTCGAGAGGTTTGAAACCCGGCATACGCCGATATCTCATTCTCATAAATTTTCTCTCTATTCGGATGTTGTCAATGTGGCTCGATTGTTAGAGCGAGATAACGAGTATGTTCAACCGAGGGACCATAACCGAGGATCATACCAAGATAGCGATGATCAAAATAACGATAACCAAATGGAGAAAGAAGAATCATACACAAAGCGGTAACCACTCGGTGGTAATCGTGGCCATGAAAATAGAAGAAGCGAGTCGGGAGGAGATTTTAAAAAGAGGAGATTCAACAACGACCATGTGAAGACGTCGCCAAAGAGAGCAACTAGTTTTATGGAGGAGAACGACCACCGGTCGTATATTACAAATGCGGAAAGAGGGATATCACCTCAAACCGCCCACAACAGTTTAAGGTATGCTATAATTGTGGAAAAGAAGGACATATCGCCGAGATTATGCGATATCGAAACCAAATTCCATGGAATGGTGACTCAAAAGGATGTCCCGAGAAAAGTCAAAGTCAACGGTTCTTGGAAGAGCGTTTGTCGTGGCCGGTCAAAATGCAAGGAACCCGAACGAAGTTAGCACTCAGGTTAGTTAATTATAAATTCTTGCTAAGTTTATACCTTACTAGATACCGGTTTCTACCCATTCTTTTATCTCTCTTGCTTTGCTTCAACGTTTGAACTTGACTCCGGAGAAATTAGACTTTGACCTATCTGTGGAGACTCCATTAGGAGAAACTTTCATTACATCCGTTATTTAAAAATATTGCTTGATTCAGGTTGGCACTATCACATTACCTGTTAACCTTATTTCTATAGAGATATTTGTTTTTGATGTGATTTTAAGGTTAACTACTCATCATGCCGAAATTGATTATTTTCGTAAGGTTGTTAGTTTTCATATTCCTAAGCAACCTGTTATTCGAATTCAAGCAATCAAACCATTGTAGTCAACGTGTAAAGATGAACAGGTGTTGAGATGAACATGACCGATTGATTAATATCTTTGGCCTGTAGTGCAAAGATGAACAGGTGTTGAGATGAACATGACCAATTGATTAATATCTTTGGCACAGTAGTGCAAAGATGAACAGTGTTTAAATGAACATGACCAATCGATGAATATCTTTGGCACATAGTGCAAAGATGAATATTTGATTCGGATGTATATTGATTGATGTTACTGGGATAAAATATTGATGATGGATCGTTAAATTCATAGATTATAGTAGATTTCATTCTCTATGTAACTCTTCTATGAATTATTATTTCACTGCGAATATTGATCTCCAAACTTGTTGTCTATTGTATTCTATCGTCGATTTTTCCTGTTGAAGACTAACGATAATTTGTTGTATATTATCTTAGTCATAATATTCTTTCTTGGGCTAGTTGAGCTCACCCTTTTCCTTGTTGTTCCATTTTTTCTTCTCAGGAGGCGAGAATGTAGCGAGTACTAGTCAGGGTATGGAATGAAGGTTCTAGAGAGAGTTGTTTAGTAGTCCTCACCATTTTTGTAAAATAATGTATCAATAAATGTGATGAGAATTTATTTGAGTATAGATATTGTCTAGAAGATAATATTTGTATTTAAACTCACAATTTTACTGTTGTAATAATAAAGTTGTAGTTTGCTTCTTGTACCATGTATTTGGCGACTCAGAATGGGTGTTGTGTATACCTATTTTGGGGGCGTCATAGTTTTGCTCCAGCTTGATGAATTCTACATCCTTCATATGACGAATACTTTTCGGAAAGTACTTGTCGTTGAACAATTCTTGGAATTTCTCCCCAGACATCTTCAGTGCGGCAGGCTGAGTATGTTTTACAGATTCCCACTAATGATCTGCCTCTCCTCGCAACATGAAGATGGCAAAGGGAACCTTTTGCTCTTCGGAGCATTCAAGATATCAAATATCTTGGTGATCTACTTAATCCGCGTCTCTGCCTTAAGTGGTTCTGGCTTTCCCAAAAACTTTAGTGGTCCCAACTCCTTGAATTATTTAGGAGTGACCAGCCGTGAGTTGTCATTGTTTCAACTTGCATTTTGAACAAAATTCTCTCTCGCTTGGTGTTGCATGAATTACAAAAAGCTCCTAAACATCCCATCATTCATCATTTGGTCAGTGTTGTTGTTTAAATGAGGATTACTGCCTTCCTGATTCACATTATCCTGGTTATCGATCAGCGGTGTCTCAACGGTCTCATGTGCTCCATTGCTCATCTCAAAATTTTCAAATGACATTTTCAAACAGTGCCACAAAACAAGGGTTAATTGACATGCCATATATTATCCCTATATTTCGACAGACCAATTAAATAACAAATAAGCTTAGATAGGTCATACTAGTGAATGTGTAAGACCCCAGCTTTTATAAATAAAGATGAATTTTCTATAAATATTATTTTTGAATATTATGGAATAAATTTGATATAATGTTATAGTTGTGGGTAATATTTATAAATTTTGCAAAGTAAACAAGTTGTTATAAAATATTCGTTTGGTCGGGGAATATTCTTTTTGTCGGGGAATATTCGTACGATGGCTCAATCATTGGTGGACCCCACAACGGAAGTATTGTCATAGTTAGAAAATGACAAAATTATCTTTCTATAAAAATAACGGCGGAGGTGTTACCAAGTAAAACAAATTGAACTACCCTATTGTAAAAGTACGATGAATACGCATTACGGTATTGATTATTGATGCTTACGTGAGAAGTCACTTAGCTATACTCAATTATTGCTACAATAAATGCCGATCATATCTCTTATATTATTGATTCAATTATTGTCACAAAGATTATCATCAGATAATATGTTATATTATTAATTGAGACTGACAAGTTATAAATGATTAATAATTGTTGAAAGATTAAAATGTGTTGATTAAAAATAAAATGATTTGTGGTAATATTTATTCAATCCTTGATGTATATAAAGAGTCTGTTATGAGACGTTTGTGGTAAGTTTGATTATTTTATGGGGGGCCCATATGTCATCATCTAAGAGTCTCTTCGTCAATAGTAATTACCTTTGTGAATAGTAATTACCTTCGTCAATAGTATTTACCTTTGTCAATAGTATTTACCTTCGTAAATAGTAATTACCTTTGTGAATAGTAATTACCTTCGTCAATAGTATTTACCTTCGTCAATAGTAATTACCTTCTTCAATAGTATTTACCTTCGTCAATAGTAGTTGTCCCTTCAATATTACCAAGAGTTAACTGCCTCTTCGGTGTTCCAAAGGTTAATTACCCCATCGCAAATAGTAGTTGTCTCTTCAATATTACCAAGAGTCATTTTGACCCTTCGTTAAGACCAAGAGCCACCCTCAGTTTTTCTATAAATAGAAAGCTCATTCCTTCATTATTTCTTACGAATTCATTGAAACTCTGAGAGAAAGAAGAAAAGTATTCTGCTACTTCACTTTTCCAATATTCAGTTCTTCTAAGGTAGAGAATATTATTTGTTGTACCCGTATGGGGTGTTATTCTTTCTTATTCATGAAGAGAACTGTTGTTATTCCATTGCTTATTATTCATTGGAATAACTCAGTATAATGGTTTACCCTATACTTGGTGACATTCTTCTATTATTCTGTTGGAACATCTTGTATGTGTGTTTTATACCAGACCTGGTTCCGTCTTTATTATTATTCTGTTGGAATATCCTGTCTGTGTGTTTTACACCAGACCTGGTTCCATTTTTATTATTCCGTTTTTATTATTCTGTCGAAATATCCTGTCTATGCTATACGCCGGACCTGGTTCCATCATTTATTATTCCTCATTTATTATTCTGTTGGAACATCCTGTCGGTGTGAATTTCACCTGACCTGGTTCAATTATTATTATTCTGTTGGAATAACCTGCCTGTGCGGTCTATCGCATGCATGGTGATTTCTTTTGTTATTCCATTCTTTATTATACCCAGTTGGTTAAAACTTTGACTTCTATACTCCATGAAATTAGTAGAATATCCTTGATATTTGTGTTTCATCCAAAGATCTTTTCATGGAAATATTCTTCCGATTATTCTTGAATTTTACTCTACAAAAAACAAAGATCATGTTGACAATTTGACGTTAATAATTCCTCGGATAAAATAATTCTTGAACTTGTTTTATTGAATTCTTATATCATTGTCATCATCCTCATGTTTATATTATGTTGAAAGTCATCTCGTGGCCTCAGAAGTGCATAGATGGACTTGGTATGATTATGACCGAGAGACTATTCGGTGTAATCATGACCGTAATGTTACAAATGATGTGATGAAAGTCATCTGTGGCACAGAGTGCATAGATGGACTTGGTATGATTATGACCGAGAGACTATTCGGTAATCATGACCGTAATGTTACAAATGATGTGATAAAAATCCTCGATTAGTCAGTAGTGTGCATTGATGGATGATTGTTGGCATGATCATGACCATTAATGAATACACAACTATTCTTGGCCCGTAGTGCATGAATAATTGTGGTCGTGATACTAAAGAATATCCTTGGTCAGTAGTGGTGGGTGATTCGATGATGTGGAATATTTATTAAAGTTTGAGTCTCAAATTTATAACATGATGAAAAACCTTTTAAATCATAAAAGATAGTAGATTTTATTTTCTACTGACTCTTTTAATGGATTCTTTGGTTCCATTTGTAGTTAAACTTAATGTTCATTATATTTTATCAATTTAACATCATTGTAGGCTAATGATAATTTATTCTCGCATTATCTTAGTCATAATATTTCTTCTTGAGCTAGTTGAGCTCACCCTTTCTTTCACCGTTTTTCTCTTGAAATGAGAATATAGCCGGGACGAGTCTGGGAACGGAGTAATGGCCCGTAAGATAGCATTAGTAGTCCTCACTATTCGTGAAATAGTGTGATAATAATTATAATGAGGACTCCTTTTGAGTTTGTATAATATCTAGTAGACAATATTTGTATTCAAACTCACGCTTTATGTCCGTATTGCATACCTATGCTTATATTAGTAAGTTGTATTTAAATTACGTACCATGTATCCGACTACCCAAGATGGGTGATGTATACCTAATTTTGGGGGCGTCACAGTTGGTATTAGAGCTTAGGGATATGATCCCTGGCTAAGATGTGAGAATAGTACTAGGAGGGGAGAGACGAGGAATACCTTCGCTAGTATGACCTACCTAAGTTTATGTGCTATTTTATTGGTCTCATTGTAATATAGAGATAATTTGTTACATGTCAATTAACCTTTTGTTTTGTGGCAGTATCTGAAAATGACATCTGAGAATGTTGAGAATAGCAATGGAGCACAGACGATCGTTGATTCACCACATATCAATAATCAGGATAATGTGCATCAGGAAGGTGACAATCCTCATGTAAACAACAACAGTGACCAAATGATGAATGATCAAATGTTCAGAGGCTTTATGCAATTTATGCAACAGCAGGCGAAAGCGACTCCTGTCCAAAATGTAGGTGGAAATACGGAAAACTCTCGGGCGGTCACCGCTAAACGATTCAAGGAGCTGGGACCACCGGAGTTTAAGGGAGAGCCAAAACCACTTCGCGGAAGTATGGATAAAGCAGATTACCAAGATATTTGATGTCTTGGGATGCTCGAGAGCAAAAGGTTCCCTTCTACGCTTTTATATTCTGCTGGAGAGGCAGACATCTTGGTGGGAATCGGTAAAACGTACTCAACTTTTTGTCAAGATATCTTGGGAGAAGTTCCAGAGTCACATTTAACGACAAATAATTTCCTAAAAGTATTCGCCATATGAAGGAGGTGGACTTTATCAAGTTAGAACAAAACAATATGACCGTGTCGTAATACGAGGCAAAATTTGTGGAGTTATCACGGTTTGCGTCCCACTTAGTGGATAATGAAGAGAGAATGACGCGAATGTTTTTAAGAGGTTTGAAGCCGGAGATACGTCAACATCTTATTTCTCATAAACCGTGTTTGTATTCGGATGTTGTAGATAGGGCTCGATTAGTGGAGCGCGATAACGAGTCAACGAACTAAAAGAGAGCAAATTTCAAAAAATTATAATACCAAATGAGAGTAATCATCGAAGCGGTGACAACAAGCGTGGAGGGAATCAACAAGCGAGATATGGTAACAACTTCTGATGTAATCGTACAAAATAATAAGAATGGACATTTTAAGAAAAGGAGATTCAACAATGATGGAAAGACGTCAAGACCAAAGACCAATTGTTAAGGAAGGAGAAAGACCACCTATCATATGCTTCAAATGCGGAGGAGAGTGACACATCACCAAATCTGCCATGTCATTCAAAAGCATGTTATAATTGTGGAAGAGAAGGTCACTTAGCTCGATTTTGTGCCATCAAGACAAATTCAAATTAGGATGGAGGCACCAAAGGTCAGTCCCGTAAAAGTCAAACCGGTAGTGCAAGGGAGAGTGTTTGTTGTGACCTCCCAGAGAGCAAGGAACCCGAATGAGGTCATCACGGGTAAGCTTATCATAAACTCTAATGAAGTCTATACTTTATTTGATACCGGGTTCTACCCATTATTTTATTTCTCCTACTTGCGCCATCGATTAAATTTGACTCGGGAGAAATTAGACTTTGACTTATCTCTGTGGAAACTCCGTTGGGAGAAACCTTCATTACATCCATTTGCTTATATGTCTTGTTTGGTTCAAATCGGTACCCTCACATTACCTGTCAATCTTATTTCATAAAAATACTTGCATTTGACGTGATTCTAGGGATTGATTGGTTAACTACTTATCATGCAAAAATTGATTATTTTCGTAAGGTTGTTAGCTTTCATATTCCTAATCAACCTATTATGCGAATTCAAATGACCAAACCATTAAAATCAATCACGGTCATCTCAAGCCATAAAGCTATTCGTTTATTGAAAAACGGATGTCAAGCTTTCTTAGCTCATGTCACGGATCTAAACAAAAATACGCCGGGTTTTGAATGATATTTCTATTGTTAATGAATTTTCCGGCGTATTCCCTCGAAGAACTTCCCGGCTACCCCAGAGCGTGAAATTGAATTTTGTATCGACCTTGAACCCGTTACAAAACCCATTTCCAAAGCCCCATATCGAATGGCTCTATTGAACTTCGTGAGTTAAAGACCCAACCGCAGGAATTGTTAGACATTGGCTTTATTCGTCCCTAGTACTTCTCCTTGGGGTGCTCCTGCTCTATTCGTAAAGAAGAAAGATGGGAGTATGCGACTTTTTATTGATTATCTGGAGTTGAATCATGTCACCATCAAAATAGGTATCCATTGCCACGTATTGATGACCTGTTTTGACCAACCGCAAGGAGCCAAATTCTATTCAAAGATTGACCTTCGCTCGGATATCACCAATTGAAGATTAGAACCACGACATTCCAAAGACGGCTTTCGAACTCGATGACGGGCATTATGAATTCCTAGTCATGTCCTTTGGATTGACTAATGCTCCTAACGCCTTCATGGATATGATGAACCGAGTATTCAAGGAATATTTAGATCACTTTGTGGTCATCTTTATTGATGACATCCTTATTTATTCCAAAAGCCGTGAAGATCATGAGCAAACACTTGAGGTCGACACTCCAAAAGCTTCGTGAATATAAGCTTTATGCCAAGTTAAAGAAATGCGAGTTCTGGCTTGAAGAAGTAGCATTCCTTGGGCACGTGGTGTCAAGTCATGGAATATCTGTTGACCCAGCAAAGATTGAAGCTATTCAAAGCTGGGAACAACCTAAATAAGTGACCGAAAGTACGTAGCTTTCTCGGTTTAATTTGGTTATTATCGAGATTCGTGGAAGGATTTTCTCGAATCGCTACTCCATTAACTCAAATGACTCGAAAAGATACAAAGTTCTATTGGAGCGAAGAATGTGAGAAGAGTTTTCAAGAACTCAAGAGAGACTTATTTCAAAGACCTATTCGACAATACCATCTGCCTTTGAGGGATTTGTCATCTACAGTGATGCTTCGGGCAAAGGGTTGGGATGTGTTCTCATGCAACATGGAAAAGTTATAGCCTATGCCTCGCGATAACTCAAAGAATATGAGAGGAATTATCCTACTCATGATCTAGAGTTGGCAGCTGTTGTCTTTGCACTTAAAATTTGGAGGCATTACTTGTATGGGGAGAAAGTGGAGATCTTTACGGATCATAAAAGCCTCAAATATTTCTTCACTCAAAAGGAACTCAACATGCGACAACGACATTGGCTTGAACTGTTGAAAGATTATGATCATACCATCCAATACCATCCTCGAAAAGCGAACGGTAGGATGGCGCGATTGAGTAAAAGATCATATGCAAAATCACGAGTGCGTTATTGTCAACGCAGAAGCCCATTTTGTGTGACTTGCAAAGGATAGAGATAGAGTTAAAGACTCTGTGGATGCATGTGATGATAGCGAGTATACTGAGTATAACCGACTTTAATCGATAAAGTTAAAGTCGCTCAAGCTACGACACTGGAGCCGATGCGTATGAGGAAGAAAGTGCAAGAAGGTGTTATCTTGGAAGCAAGAATCGATGAAGAAGGAATACTTGAGTCAACTTCGGACTTTGTGTTCCTAACGACCACGATTTAAAGTATAATATCATGATGGAGGCGCACAACACACCATTTGCAATCCATCTCGGTAGTACCAAAATGTATCATGATATTCGGCCATACATTTTGGTGGAGCAATATGAAGAGAGAGATAGCGCTGCTTATCTCAAGGTGTCTAACTTGTCAACGAGTTAAAGCGGAGCATCAAGTACCAAAAGGTCCATTGCAACCACTTAAAATTCCACAATGGAAGTGGGAGCACATTACCATGGATTTCGCTCTGCGGTTTTCCTAAGGTTTCTCAAGGCATTGATGCGATTTGGGTCATTGTTGATAGATTGACCAAGTCTCCGCTCATTTCTTACTTGGATCGAGAAACTTATACACTTGAACGCCTTGCTCGTATGTACATAAACGAGATTGTAAGATCGCATGGTATCTTCAGATCCATAGTTTCCGATCGAGAGCCAAGATTCACTTCACGATTTTGGGTTAGTTTGCAAAAGCTATGGGCACAGACTTACGATTTAGCTCTAAGATATCATCCTCGAGACGGACGGACGGTCGGAGAGGACTATTCAAACTCTTGAAGATCTATCAAGACTCTATGTCCTTGATTTCAAGGGAGTTGGGACAAGTTCTTACCATTGGTGGAGTTTTTCTACAACAACAGCTTATCAAGCAAGTATTGGCATGGCTCCATTCAAGAGCGTTGTATGGAAGAAAGTGTCGTTCTCCAAAGATCTTTGGGATGAGGTGGGTGAAGCAACTTTGTTGGGACCGGAGTTGGTACGATAACTCACGAAAAGATTCAAACGATCCGATAACGTATAAAAACCTCACAAAATCGACAAAAGAGTTATGTTGATCTTCATCGAAAGAACGTGGAATTCGATATAGGAGATCATGTGTTGTTAAGAGTTGCTCCATGGAAAGGAGTTACAAGATTTGGAAAGAGAGGAAAACTTAATCCTCGATTCATCTGGTCCATTTTAATCCTCGATCGAGTAGGAACCGTGGCCTATAGACTCGCTTTTCTGTGCCAAATATGTCTCGTGTTCATAACGCTTTTCACATATCCATGTTACGTAAATATGTGAAAGACCCGAACCATATTATTGAGTTAGAACCGGACGAAATAGCGGAAGATTTGACGTATGAAGAGGTTCCTGCTCAAATTTTAGATAAGAAGGAACATATTCTACGCTCCAAGTTATACCTCAAGTCAAAGTTTTGTGGAGGAACCACGATGTTGAGGAAATAACTTGGGAGTTAGAATCAAATGAAATCAAGGTATCCTTACCTCTTCGACATACCGGTGCACGTACCCTAATTTTGAGGGCGAAATTTCATAAGAAGGGGAGGTCAGTAGGACCCCACTTTTATAAATAAAGATGAATTTTCTATAAATATTATTTTGAATATTATGGAATAAATTTGATATAATGTTATAGTTGTGGGTAATATTTATAAATTTTTCAAAGTAAGCAAGTTGTTATAAAATATTCGTTTGGTTTGGTGAATATTCTTTTTGTGGGGAATATTCGTGATTTACGGCCAATCATTAGTGGACCCCATTAACTAAGTATTGTCGTAGTTAGAAAACGACAAAATTATCTTTCTATAAAAATAACTATGGAGGTGTTACCGTTAAAACCGCTGAACTACCCTAAGTGGTAAAAGTACAAAGAATACGCGGGGTTGCATAGTAGCACACTTTGTAGGTATTGATTATCGATGCTTACGTGAGAAGTCACTTAGCTATACTCAATTATTGCTACACTAATTGCGCATCATATCTCTTATATTATTGATTCAATTATTGTCACAAAGATCATCTATATAATATGTTATATTATTAATTGAGACGACAAGTTATAAATGATTAATAATTGTTGAAAGATTAAAAATGTGTTGATTAAAAATAAAATGATTTGTGGTAATATTTATTCAATCCTCGATGTATATAAAGAGTCCATTATGAGAGACGTTTGTGGTAAGTTTGATTATTTTATGGGGGCCCATATGTCATCATCTAAGAGTCTCTTCGTCAATAGTAATTACCTTTGTGAATAGTAATTACCTTCATCGATAGTATTTACCTTTGTCAATAGTATTTACCTTCGTAAATAGTAATTACCTTTGTGAATAGTAATTACCTTCGTCAATAGTATTTACCTTCGTCGATAGTAATTACCTTTTTCAATAGTATTTACCTTCAAATCAATAGTAGTTGTCCCTTCAATATTACCAAGAGTTAACTGCCTCTTCGGTGTTCCAAAGGTTAATTACCCCATCGCAAATAGTAGTTGTCTCTTCAATATTACCAAGAGTCATTTTGACCCTTCGTTAAGACCAAGAGCCACCCCGCTTTTTTCTATAAATAGAAAGCTCATTCCTTCATTATTTCTTACGAATTCATTGAAACTCTAGAGAAAGAAGAAGAAAATTCTTACTTCACTTTTCCAATATTCGGTTCTTCTAAGGTAGAGAATATTATTTGTTGTACCCGTATGGGGTGTTATTCTTTCTTATTCATGAAGAGAACTGTTGTTATTCCATTGCTTATTATTCTGTTGGAATAACCTGTATACGTGGTTTACCCTATACTTGGTGACATTCTTCTATTATTCTGTTGGAACATCTTGTATGTGTGTTTTATACCGCACTGGTTCCGCTTTTTATTATTATTCTGTTGGAATATCACATGCATGTTTTTACACCGACACAGTTCCCATTTTATTATTCCGTTTTTATTATTCTGTCGAAATATCCTGTCTATGCTATACGCCGGACCTGGTTCCATCATTTATTATTCCTCATTTATTATTCTCATTGAATCATCACTTGCGGAATTTCATTTCACCGACCAGTTCGATTATTATTATTCTCATTGAATAACTCTTGCTGTCTGCGCGGCCTATCGCATGCATGGTGATTTCTTTTGTTATTCCATTCTTTATTATACCCAGTTGGTTAAAACTTTGACTTCTATACTCCATGAAATTAGTAGAATATCCTTGATATTTGTGTTTCATTCAGTATCTTTTCATGGAAATATTCTTCTAATCATTCTTGAATTTCACTCTACAAAACAGTATCATGTTGACAATTTGGACGTTAATAATTCCTGGATAAAATAATTCTTGAACTTGTTTTATTGAATTCTTATATCATTGTCATCATCCTCATGTTTATATTATGTTGAAAGTCATCTGTGGCATGGAGTGCATAGATGGACTTGGTATGATTATGACCAGAGACTATTCGGTGTAATCATGACCGTAATGTTACAAATGATGTGATGAAAGTCATCTGTGGCCTGTAGTGCATAGATGGACTTGGTATGATTATGACGAGAGACTATTCTTGTAATCATGACCGTAATGTTACAAATGATGTGATAAAAATCCTCGATTGGTAGTAGTGCATTGATGGACGATTGTTGGCATGATCATGACCATTAATGAATACACAACTATTCTTGGCCCGTAGTGCATGAATAATTGTGGTCGTGATACTAAAGAATATCCTCGGCAGTAGTGCGTAAGGTGATTCGATGATGTGGAATATTTATTAAAGTCGAGTCTCAAATATAACAATGATGAAAAACCTTCTAAATCATAAAAGATAGTAGATTTTATTTTCTACTTGACTCTTTTAATGGATTCATTGGTTCCATTGTAGTTAAACTTGATGTTCATTTTATTTTATCGCTTTAACATCACAGAAGCTAATAATGATAATTTATTCTCGCATTATCTTAGTCATAATATTTCTTCTTGAGCTAGTTGAGCTCACCCTTTCTTTCACTTTGTTCTCTTCGTGAAATGAGAATATAGTTGGGACGAGTCTGGGAGCGGAGTAATGGCCTAGAGGATAGCATTAGTAGTCCTCACTATTCTACGTGAAATAGTGTGATAATAATTGTAATGAGGACTCCTTTTGAGTTTGTATAATATCTAGTAGACAATATTTTATTCAAACTCATAGCTTTATATCGATTGTACACGACAGTTATATTAGTAAGTTGTATTTAAATTCTGTACCATGTATCTGACTACCCAAGATGGGTGATGTATACCTAATTTTGGGGGCGTCACAGAATGATTTACCCGTCTCTCCCCTCCTAGTTCTAGTCTCAAATATTAGCCAAGGATCATATGAGACGCCCCCAAAATAGGTCCACACAACCCATTCTGAGTCGCCAATTACATGGTACAGAAAACAACTACAAACTTTATTATTACAATTGTCATGCAAAATACGACTACACATATGCTGTGAGTTTTAATACAAATATATACCAACTATGACTCTCATCCCTTTACCTGGATAACACCACGCATTGATACCTTACATAAATGTACAGTCGATAACTGTTTTCAAAATTAAAAACTTTAGAAACTGATCAAGGAAACCTTCGTACATGAGAGGCCATACATCTAAGTTATAATAGATATCATATGACTCGAGAATTATCCTTGGTTGACCCAATACACCCTAAAGAAAAATAAGAAGATTACTATCATGTTCTTTCCAATGGTCAGTCTTCTCTTGTCATATAATTATCTCCATTGTCTCCAATTGAGAATTATATTTAAACCAAACTCCAAGATTATATAGGTAGTGCTCATAGATATAATCAGCAAGTGGATGTGCACAACCCTGTCTTATGATAACACGAAGTCGTATGTCATTAGACATCTTGTATGATAGTGGTAAAACACTCTTCCAAAGTTGGGTTCACCTCACCCTATTCGGTTCACCAAAATCAACGGTTAAATGACGTATAAAATACGACACACTTATCTAAAATTCTCAATAAAATTATTTCCATATTTGCTTTTGGGAAACCTCAATGCCTATATGACCACCGCTCTATTCCCTCACATACCCCCTCGCCGACCCAAATACACTCTAATTACACGAAAAGAAATTGTGAAACAAAAGGGTGAGCACAACTAGCCTAGTAAAAAATATCATGACTAAAAATAATTAAATTATCAATAGCCTTTGTCAGTAATAAATCAAAGATTTAGAACATATGGTAGATGATAAAACTTTTCAACCATAGTTGCAGTTTAATGAACAAATCATTAGAAGAGTCAAATAGACCATAAAGTCTATTATCTTCTCCATGTTAAAAGTCCACCAACAATGTTTTATCCCTGTAACATCAATCAACAGTTCCTATCCACAATCATGTGAATAACTCATAATCATAATTGAGGTTCTAAATTCTTCTTCGCATCCAGGACAAAGATAATTTTCATCACTTGTCTTTACCTGAAAATTCAAAGATCATGGTTATACCAAATCACAGTTCCTGTTCATAATCATACTAATAAATTCATCTTTGCACTACGGACCAAAGATATTCATCAACAGTTCATCTTTGCACTACATGCCAAAGATTTTCAACAACAGGTCATCTTTGCACTACAAGCCAAAGATATTAATATCTCAAAAAAATATATAATCATTTTAGAATTTATATAAACAATAATTATAACCATGTTAATCAATTCACCTTTGCACTTAAGCTAAAGATATTTAATTTTAATTTCAATGGTCATGATCATACCAGTCAATAATTTATCTTAGCATTACTGGCCAAAGAAAACTCATAGTCACGATCATACCAATAATCTACCCATCTTTACACTCAAGTGAAAGAGAAATTTCATCATCAGGATTATAAAAATATTATATATGATAAATAAAACAATATAATCAAAACATGGATTTAATTTCAAGAGTAAGATTCATAAATCAACGATAATTTGATCAGAAAAAAATCCAATTTTGTCGTGAATAGTACCTCGTGAATAGTACTCTGTGAATAGTAACCCGTGTATTGTACCTCGTATTCGTAAATAGTACCGTATACGTAAATAGTATTGTATACGTAAATAATGTCATACACATGAATAGTGACGTATACGTGAATAGTACCGTATACGTGAATAGTAACCCTGGCATGAAAAAGATAAAGTTTCACAATAAAATTTATATCAATATTTCGGTATAATGATATTGAAAGAAATAACATCATTTACGAAAAAAATAACATCCCTTACCTCAAAAGACAAGTACTTCTGACTGAAATATCGGATATAATGCTGAAGAAAACTTGCACTACTTATCAACTCTGAAAGTATCTAAATACTCACAAAAATACAGTCGATATTATAGAGAGAGAAAACTTCTGATTTTGATGTGATTTTCAATTCTAACCTAAGCACCATATTCATACGAAAATACTTAGAACACCAAAGCAGAAAATTTAATAAATTATTAATATTTTTATTTTATTTTTCTTACGCATACCACATCACAATCTCAGCATTCCATAAGTGGGGCCCACCACATTCAACAAAATCAAGAGGTAAAAAGGACAAGTGGGGCCCACCTTCTAGAAATCTCCACCAAAATCATTTATAAATTCAGAAACTTCAATAATTCATAATAAATAGCCCTTTTTATCAGAAAAATAAGAATTTTATGTTCATTACCTAGGAAATTTAATTCTCTACAACTTTGTAGAAGAGAAGTTTTCCAAATTCTAAATGGAAAAAGATTGAAATACACATACGGATGATTTTCAACACCTCTATTCCGACAAAATATTGATAAAACACCTCAGCATTAATTCCTTCATTTATATCCATATAAAATAAATATTTTCTTATCATATAAATCAATAATTAATTATTCACAAATAATATTACAGAACTACAATATTGACAATCAGGTCGTTCTCAAGAAAGAGGGGGCCTTCCGGTAAGGATTTCTCCTTACTAGCGCGCAATTAAATAACCTCTCCTAGACAGAATTTCTTTAGACATTGTCAATAATGTTATCTAATAATATTATTCAAATAATATTAATTATTGATCTGATAATTTGAAATACTATGCAACGTAAAAATTATTGAATCAATAAAATAAAATATTGAACAGTAATTACTGTAATAATTATTGAGTAGTGACTTCTTACGTAAGAATTAATAATTTGTGCAATACCGTGTGCTACTATGCAACACCGCGTATTACTGTATTTTAACCACTGGGTATTCCAACAGTGTTAACGATAACAACTACGCCATTATTTTTAGAAAACTCATTCTTGTCATTTTCTTCATCCGACAGTTTTCCGTTATGGGGCCCACAAATGCATGCGCCGTCGTACGAATATTCCCCGACAGCAAGAGTATTACACGACCAAATGAATATTCCCCGACAACAATAAATATTATATAACCACTTATTTATTTAAAATATTTGTGCATTTTACCCATAACTAACCACATTAATCAAATCAACCCCTTACTAATTTAAAATAATAAATAGAGGAAATTCTATTTTATTCATAAAAGTTGGGGTCTTACAACCTCACCTCCTTATGAAATTTCTTCCTCAAAATTGACGTGCGTAGCTGGTATTTCGAAAAGGTGAGGATACCTCGCTTTCATTTCTGATTCCAACTCTGAGGTAATTTCCTCAATAATATGGTTCCTCCACAAAATTTTGACTTGTGGTATAACCTTTGTGCGTAGGACATGCTCCTTCCTATCCAAGATCTTGACTGGTACCTCCTCGTACGCTAAATCTTCGTCTATCTCATCTGGTTCTAATTCAATAATGTGATTCGGGTCATTCACATATTTACATAACATGAATATGTGAAAAACGTTATGAACACGAGACATACTTGGCGGTAAAGCGAGTCTATAGGTCATAGTTCCTACTTGATCGAGGATTTCAAATGGACCAGTAAATCGAGAGTTGAGATTTCCTCTCTTCATCGACTCTTGCTTCTGGCATAACGCATTCTTGTACCTTCTTTTTCATATGCATAAGCTCCGGGTCTGTAGCTTGAGCAGCTTTAACTTTATCGATTAAAGTCAGTTTTACTCGTATATTTAACATCTTCACGTGGGTCTCTAGAGTCTTTAACTCTATCTCCATCATTTGTAAGTTATATGAAATGGGTCTTCATGTTAAAAACATCGCACTCGTAATTGCATACGATCTTCTACTCAACACATCAGCTACCAAGTTCGCTTTTCCAAGATGGTATTGAATGGTATAATCATAATCTTTCAATCAGCTCGAGCCAATGTCTTTGGCGCATGATACATTCGTTTTGGTTGAAGAAATATTTGAGGGTTTTGTACCGGGTTCAAGGTTGATACAAAATTCGATATCACGCTCTGGGGGTAGGCCAGGAAGTTCGTCGGGAAATTCACTAACAATAGAAATATCCTTCAAATCTAACGTATTTATTTTTAAATCCATGACATGGGCTAAGAAAGCTTGACATCCGTTTTTCAATAAACAAATGGCTATATGGCTTGATATGACAGTGATTGACTTTAGTGGTTTGGTTGCTTGAATTCGCATAATAGGTTGGTTAAGAATATGAAAACTAACAACCTTACGAAAATAATCAATTTTAGCATGATGAGTGGTTAACCAATCAATTCCTAAAATCACATCAAATGCAAGTATCTTTAAAGAGATGAGCTCAACATGTAATGTGATGGTGCAAACTTAAATCAAGCAAGATTTATAAACAGTGGATGTAATGAATGTTTCTCCCAAAAGAGTTTCAACAGATAAGTCAAAGTCTAATTTCTCAGGGGTCAAGTTCAAACGTTGAGCACAAGCAGGAGAAATAAAAGAATGGGTAGAACCGATATCTAATAAGGTATAGACTTCACAATAATTTATGAATAACTAACCCATGATAACGTCGTTCGGGTTACTCGCTTTTTGAGAAGTCACGAAAAATGCTCTTCTTAAAACTAACGACTTTGTTTTGTCCGTATTCGCCTTTGGTGCCACCATCCCAGCTGAACTTGATTTCCCTATAGGACAAAATCGAGCTATGTGACCGTATTTTCCATATCTAAAACATGCATTGGAAGGTTGTGAACAGTTTGGACTTATGTGTCCCTCCTCTCCACATCTGTAGCATCTAACTGGCGGTCTTTCTCCTCCCCTAGAATTTGTTGATGGTGCTGGTGCTGCTGCCGATGTCTTTCTGTCATCGTTAAATCTTATCTTCTTAAAATTTTTATTTGAATCATTTCTTCTATTATCTTGGCCATGATTACCACCGAAGTGGTTACCATTTCTGGAATGATAATTTCCTCCACGATGGTTATCATTGTTTTGATGACTGTTGCCACCGGTACGATTATTATTGTGTTGTTGGTCGTTATCTTTTGGTTGAGTTGACTCATAATCCCGCTCCAATAATTATGTTAGTTCCAGTAGGCACAATAGATCTAGGGGGGGGGGGTGTTGAATAGATCCTCTTTTTCTTATAAATACTTTCATGGTTTACTTTGTATTGCTTATAATTTAGCATATGACAAACATAAAAATCTTTTAAACCACAGCGGAATAAGTAAAAGATCCCCTTTATTGATATATTCACAATCATACATACATTGTTCATAGATTTAGTTCGGTTGTAAGTAGTTAGAACATACATAGCAGTTATAGTACATAATGTAAAAGACACAAGGGGTTTTAAGTGGTTCAAAGACTCAAGCTCCTAATCCACTCTTCTGCTTTCAACTAGAGGTATTTCCACTAAAGAAGGGCAGCACCCTGAATCACTAAGATTCCTTCAAGGCCAGCATCTTTGGGACTTCAGTTCACTAAAAACTCTTCAAGGCCAGCAGCCTTGGAACTCCTTTAGTTCCTTAGGAACTCTTCAAGCCCAGTAGGCTTGGAATTTCATTTAGTCCCTCCGGACAAGGACCCCTTAGGCCCTGGCTTCTGAGTTGTTCGTTTGTTTGTTTGTTGGAGTTGGTACTGAGCTGCTAAGATGTCTTCATGCTCTGAACATCTTCTGTACTTAGCATCTTGGCGTGATCATCCTTGAAATCCAGTTAAGTGTTGCACGATGCTCAGCTTCTTCAGTTACTCAACCACTTTGGATGACCCCTTGATGACTGCCTTGAAGATCGTTCCTCTTGATACACGATGGCTGCACATGATGGGTTTCTAACATGACTGTAAGCTCTTCTGCTAGGTACTTAGAAACTTTCTCATGCTTGCCACCATGATGACGTTTGTGATCTCCCTTCTTGAAACTTGATGACTTCTCATGAGGGACTTGCTAAGATGACTGTGAGCTCTTCTCTATGGTACTTAGAGTCTTCCCATGATGGACACCAAGATGACATGATGCTCTTCTTTCTCTCAGCAGTTCAGAACACTCTTCTAGTAGTAGAACTCTCACTTCTACATCGTAGATCTCTCACTTCTACTTCTTTCATTGTCTGACTCTAAATGTTCTTGGTGGATCATAGAGTGAGCCTTCGGACTCACTATCTTACATGCTTTAGAATAGTCCACCGTTACTCCAAACTTGGCAACTCCAGCAACCTTCGATCTTTGAAGCTCAAGCAGATTTATACTCCTTCCCAATCTTTCCGTTGGAAAGTAGACGTTGAAAGTTATTCAAACATCTTCACAGATCTCGAGTTGCTTGAGGTAGACTGCTGATGTGATAAGTCATAATTTTTCTGACATTGCAGTCTACTATTTCACCTACCCATCAGAGATGTCACTTTAATGTCTTGGGCAGGTCCAAGACTTTATTTCCTTCTTCTGATTTATCGATTAGAGGTAGTCCTTTTGCATTGATGCTCTTAATAAGCTTTTGTCTGAATACCATCCTTCAGATTTAACCGTTGTCAATGCTTCAATCTTTGGATGTTTGAACTCTACGATTCTGATGCTTGTCTTCTTGGACCTGATCGTAGTGTCTTGCTGAATGTTGCTCGGACTGGTAGAGTCAACACTACGATCTTGAAGAGTGTTGATTGTATCTTCAATGTAGAACACCTCTTCCTTTTCTTGTGCAGTACTTCAACACTTCATTAGCCTCAACGGTCTCGAATCTTCGATGACTTGACTTCCTTGTTCTGGCCTCTTCTGAATAGCAAGACACTTTAGATTTGTGGCGTGTCCAGCTTGCTTTCTCCTTGTGATCTCCCGTTTACTAATCATCAATGGACTGACCCAATGCTTAATCACATTAGCCTTGTTCTTCAGAAGCTGTCCAGTATCTCTGTATGTACTTCATCAGTTCTTTCTTTGTTTGGCAAACACTACGATCCTGGTTGCTTCCAAGATCGTTGTCTTCTGTCTTCTTGACAACTACTGCACTTGCTGACTTTCTTCAGTTAGTTACTGAAGTCTTCTTCTGATCAACTTGTGGAAGACTTCATTTCGAATGGCTTCACAACTCAATCTTGATGCTGATTGGGTTGGTGCTTAGATCTTCTGTTAGCTTGCATGCCATTCGCTGAGTGCTCTCTGGTTCCCTTCAAGTGGGATGTATCTTTGCAGTTCCAACCAGAGGCTTTATTCCTTTGGATATTCTGGGAGTGCTCATTAGTTAAGAATCATATTTGCTATACAATTCTGCCTTGGCATTATGAGCACATATGTTGAGGTCATAGTTCAAAGACTCTACGATTTCTTCCTTTGATTGGTTCATAGGTAGACTACTGTCTCTACGATTCTCGAACATGACCTCCTCAAACTACGATCCTCGGTCCCGAGGAAGTTCTACTCGACACACTCTACGATCCTCCTCCCGCTCTCCTCGGCAGCGATTCTGAACTCTTCCTCATCTACTTATCTTGCAAGTTCTACTCGATTTCTTCCTTCCTCGTCTCTCTCGAGTTTTCCTCGACTCTCTTGGCGACTACAATTTACAATGTGCAAGTTTTCCGACGATCGATAAGCGACCTATCTATTACATCATAAGATCAACCTAACATGATTGATCTTTCTTTATTTATTTATAGTCCTTGTACATCATTTTTTTAAGGACTTTACAAAGTTTTTTTGCTTATGTAGGATCAATCTAACATACTTGATCAATTCATTCTAAGTCCTTGTACACATGTTTCTATTATCTATCAAAGGACTTTACAGCTTTTCTTAATGCACGCATATTTGCATATTATTCATTCATATATATATCATAATCAAATCATATGTAAATAGGAATATCATTCACATGCTTATTCCTGACAATCTCCCCCTATTTAATTATGACAAAAACAATAAGTGCATATGCATGTTATGAATGAATCTTATATACAGTGAGCAGCTGTATTTCTAAAACAGATAAATCATGAAGGTCGTTTATAAAGATATGACAATTTATACATTAAGACATTTTACATCCTGGATCCAGAACATACCTAACTAGTTAGAGATGTACCTCTTTGGCTCCATGTATGTTTCCAGGATGTCTGTTGATCAGCTATTCATCTGTTTGTTCTTCTTGCTCTTGCTCCCCCTGGGAAGATGACCTTCTGTCTTTGCTTAGCTCCCCTTCAGCATCTTTCTGAACATGCTCCCCCTCAGACTCTGCGATCATATGATCATCATCTTTTGGCTCCCCCTCAGATGATGAATCTGCTTCTTCTTCTGCTGTCAGCTTCTTTGACTCCTTCTCTCCTACCCCTATGCTCTTCTTTGAGTGCCTCTTGCTCCTCTTGCTCTTCCTCTTTCTATGCCTCTTTTTCTCCCCATTTTTGTCATTAATCATTTGTGAGAGATGCTCCATGTTGGACATAAGCTGCTTCATTAGGTAGGAGAAGTTGGCAACTTCAAACTTGAGTTTCTGTTGGCCTAGCTCAAGTTGCACTGAGAAAGACTGCTTTAGGTCATCAATCTTGTCAGAGAGGGCTTGGATCTGCTCTTCATTGGCCTTTTAAACTCGTAGAGCTTCTGCCTTTTGATCTTGTATGGCCTTCTGATAGATGTTATCTCTTTCTTGGAGTTTGAGAGATACATCAGCCATAGTAGCTTGAAGTTTGTTCTGGAATGAATTATCTCCTGCCGCTGTCAGCTTCTGTGACTCTTTAGTGAGTAGAGATATTTTCTCACTTAGTTCATCAGAACTCTTCAGTAGTTCCTGCTCCAAAATAGTTTGATCCTCTTGTTGGGCAGCTTCGGGTTGAGCATCAGATTGGACTCTACGATTTTCATTCTTGGACATATTTTCGAAAGCTTGGAGAATCTGAACAATCGTTGAGTACCAATTGCTGGTTGAGGATGAGGGAATGTCAGATAGCAGTGTTTGGGCTATTGGAAGCTTCTGATTTTGAATTTGAACAGTCTCAGCAGTAGAGTGACCAAACTCTACGATCACCTCCTTTGTCATGTTCCTTCTTCCTTGAGAGTCCACTCTACGATCGTAGGGGATATAGTGATTCCAGCATGTCGATAGAGTTTGAAGTGGGGCTGGTTTGTGATCATCTTTGTAGCAAAACTTTTTACCCTTGGGAATTTTTGTGCTACCAGCTCCATGCTTGGAAAGTGAGAGTAGCACCAGCTGCGGTAGCTTCCATCTCCTTCAGTATGGGCCTTTAGCCATGGCATCCACTAGAAGAACCATCTCATCAGCAAGTCATCAGGATTGTAGAGAATGGTTGAGCAGTCTAGCTCCATGTTGTTCCAGTTTTTAGCTATGTCAAAGGTTGTCATTCTTACTACCTTGAGCTTCTCATTTCCATAGTTCACTCATCATTCTGGTAGAGCTTCTGGTAGTTCATTTGAGACTTCCACCACTATTCTTCTGTTAAATCTTGCAGGTGAGAGGAAATGATAGAGTTCTGGCTCCTCTGATTCCTGATTTTCAGAATTGGAATCATTCTCTATTTTTTCTTTCTCGGAGCCTGAACCATCTTGATCACTTCCAGCTATGAATTCTACTTGCTGTATTTCATTCCCGTAACCTTCTTCAAAGAAGATCTTCTTCCTCGATTCATCTTCTTCTTCATTGCTGGTCCTATCCTCAGCACTTTCTTCCTGTGATACAGACTCATCATCACTTAATTCAATGATGGCATTTGGTTGATCACTACTCCTTTTGGAGGTAAACTTAGCTTGCAGTCTATAGCTCTTCCTTCTTCTTGGAGGTTCAGTTTTGGGAGAGTTAGACTCTTCTTCTTCTTCAGACTCTAACTCCTCTGGTTCAACATACAACTTTCCTTGGGGTTCAGTACTGACAGGGGCAGTCCCTTCTTCTTGTAAACTCATAACCCTTTGAGTCATTTTGAGGGCTTTCAGGATTGGAAGGGGCTCGTTCTTCTTCTTTAGAATCAGCATCATTTGACCAATTATCTGGGCTTGTTGGGGCAGTTGTATTTGGGGATGTAGTTGGGTCATCTTGAATCTCTTCTTCATCATCAAAGTGAATGCTTTAAAGATTAGCCACAGTGCTTGAGCATTCCTCTTCATCAGCAGATGCTGAATTTTCATTCATTAATCCAGCTTCACCTTCACTGCTGGATTTGGTCTGTGAGGACTCAGCCTTGACATCTGTCTCCTTTTCTTCTGTTGATTCTACGTCCTTCTCTTCATCAGATGTACTGTTTTGGGAAGCTGAGGCTAGTTTGTTTTCCACCTTAGCTTTCTTGCTGAATGGGCCTTGAAGAAACCTGTTACTTCTTCTTTTTGTTGTTTCAGCAGTTAGGACTTTTTCTTCTTTATCCTTGTCCTTGGAAGAGAGACTCCTTGGTGGGGCCTTTATTTTCTTCACACCTCTGATTTCTTTTTTGGTGGGTGTGGTTGTTGTTGGTGCAGATCATCGACTCGAGCTTTCTACCTCTTCTTTTCCTCTTCTTTCTGCAGAGGCCTCTTTGCTTCGCTCCCGAGTTGTCACCGCTTCTGTTCTCCTTGGGGTTCTTCTTCCAATTCACAAATAATTATGGAGACATCACTTTGTGAACATTCAAAGGCTCTCCCTCATCATCCTTGATCTTCCCTCCTAGCTTCTTCTTCATCACAATACTCAACAGTCTACCATGAAACACCTTAGTCAGGGGTTTTTCGGTGGACTTCTTCAACTCAGCTTTTTCTACCCACTTGGAGATTTGATCAAACAAGATAGCTCCAAAGTTGATTTGTTTCTTCAAAACTATTGCTGACATTATCTTCAACTGTTGGTCAAGCACTGTGTCATGTGCAGTGTCCTTGCACAATATGCATTTTCCAACTATTTCAGCAAGGAACTCGTACTCTTCAGGAAACTCCTTCTTCTTCATGTCTTTCAGACTAGGGTTTCTTTGGTACCCCATGATCTCCTTTGCTTGTTCCAGTATCAACATCATCAAGGCTCTTCACCCTTGGTTAGGAAAACCTAGGCATTGATTGAGGTCGGAAGATTTCACTTTTAGAGACCCGACCTTTGACCTTGGTAGAAAGGGTTCCTGAGTTTATGGAGGCATTTGAGTAGAACTCTTTAACCAGGTCAACGTATACTCGAGTGCTAGCCTTGAGGCATTCTGAGAATCCAGCTTTCTTCATAAGTTCGAGAATGTCTCTGAACTTCTTTTCAGATTTCTCAAACGACTTGGTTCCGAAATAATGCCGTTGATTACTCGCCGCTTTTCCATTTGAAAGCGCTTCAAGAATATGGGTATTTGATTCAGAGAGGTTTATAAGAGATGGCTGATTATGATTTGATAAAGCTCTGGAGTGTTAATCTATTTTGGCTCTTAAAAGGATTTTAGGGTTTGAAAATGGGAGGGAGAAAGGTTCGATAGCTTCTGATAACTGTCTGCAGATTTGAAATTGTATTTATGGCAGTTCCTTCTAACTCTGCATAACCAGTGATGTGTCAACCGACCATTGGTTGCACGATGCCTAGTAATGAGCTGTAACTCCCCATAACTTTTTAGTTAGATATTTCCTTTTAGAAGAGTAGACGTTTAAACGACGTGTCTTTGACCGTTGACCTTTTGATTCGTAGAGTAGCATGGTAAGGCAGCTATGGACTCTACGATTTCCTTTGTTGACTCAACGATCAACTTTTGAGAGATGACTCAACGATGGCTTTTGAGAGATCCTCATTTTGATGCAAGATATAGTTTGATCACTGATATATTCGGACTTTTATCCTCATTTTGAATGGTTGAGCAATTGTCTCATTTTCCAAGCTCCTTGTGAACTGGAGTACCCTTTGGTAGGACTACGATCGTCGAGTTGTCTTCTACGATCGTTGAGGTTACACTGCGATCGTGGAGTTCTCTTCAACCTTGACTCTACGCTCGTTGACTGACTTGGTCCTTGAGATGAATTTGATCAAACAATTCTTCTGGGTTAAGGTAGCTCAGAAAGGGCCAACCTCTTAGAGTGAGCTAAGGTTCAGGTTTGTCCCTGAGGCGCTTTCCAGATGAAATACTTTGGAAGTTATTTTCAATGAGAGATCAGATGTTTGAAATACTTTGAGGTCCTCTACCAATTTTGGACAATTGCATTTGCTGTAATCGTGGTGTCCTCCTGCTTCTACACTGCGATCAAACGTTTGATCGTAGGCACTCCACGATTTTGAGTTGGGTGGCTGAAAGGTTATCAGTAGTACATTTTGAGACGTTCCTACTGACTATGGATCTTCATTTGGTTCATCAGCCACAAAGTTTTGGGACTCTCAGAGTGGGGTACATTTCTTCATAGTAAAACTTCGGTGTTGTTGTTTCTCAATAGATCACCGCTTCCCCATGGTTGATGCTGCTTTTTCTCGACTATGATTCCCTTTCTTTAGGTATGTATTAGAAGGCAACCTTGCAAATCTCCTTCTGATTGGAATCACCATTATCACTTAGATCTCCCTATTTGTAGGCATGGATATTTTTAGGACTGATGACTCTATGATCATTTGACAGAACTACGAACGTAGTCTTCTTTGACCGTCTTGTGTTTGTGAGGTTCTGCTTTCGTAATGAATTCCTCTTGACTGATGCTCAATGATCCTCTGTTGTGAGCTCCCTTGAGGATTATTCTTATATAGCATGCCTTTCTTGATTTGAGCATATAGAACCCTTTTCATCTTCGGTTGCATGGCTTGCTCCCATATACAGATTTGCAGCCGTGTGAGCTTTACTCACGTTAGCTCAATGGGTCTTCAAGGACAAGCTTGGACATATAGAAATTTTATCAGAATCACTTCTGAACAGTCCTTATCCTTCTGCTGGTTGAATCTTCTTGACTGAAGTCTCCTGCTTCAGCATTCATTAGTGTGGTCAGACAGACCAAGTACCTGCAGGTTTAAATATATTTCTATTTTTTGTACCCATAATTAAATGGGTCCTGCTAGGTTAGTTTTCTAAACCCATGTTCCTCTTGTATTTGGATAATCATCACATTTATCACCAACATCATATTCATGCATAAAACTAGTTTTAGATAATACATTTTGATATGCATGAAGGTGAGTGTGTGTAAGATTAGACTTTAATAACACACTCTTTATCTTTGATGGTTTCATCATTTGTTGGGTTATGTTCACAATGTTTAAGTGTTCACAGAGTGAGAATCAACTCTACGATTTAAGGGTATCTAGTTGATTCATGGAGGTGATCAGTTTTTACACATCTTCAAGATACTCTTTTAGAACTGATCATACTCTGTGTGTTATCAAACACTTAGAATCAAGGATTTGTACATACATACTAACCCACCAGCAAAGATTACTTCACATGAAATTAATTTGACCTGTGATGCTCTTATGACCCATTTCAGATTTCCTTCAAGATGTCATCTTCAACCTAAAACTTGGATGGAGAGAAAGTTTATAGACATTTGAGTTTACATTCTCAGAGTACTTTCTCTCTTTACCTTTTTAGGTAGATTATGACTTCTTGACTGAAATCTGTTATGGTTCATAAGAGGGTGCTTTTATGATGAACACATGTAATAGTGAGGAACCGTACCTTTTTACTGTCAGTTACTTAACAGTCATTTATCTTAGATATACTGAGTTTAGGCATTGATGTGCATAGCTTCACATTTGCTCTTGACAGCTTGTTGCTCTTGTTGACCTTCAATCAATCAGTCATGATCTTGAAGATGTAGGCCAAGAGAATCTCAGCATTAAAATCTTTTACATCCTTCAGTTTACAAAGTTTGCACCCAGCTGCTGGTTGGCCAGACATAAGTTTGAGAAGATCTTCTTTCTTCTCTTGATAAGCATTTCTTAACATGTATGGCATTTTCATCTTTCAGGCTGGTGGATGCTTGACTCTTTGTCATTGATGTCTCTTGAGCTTTCTCGTCTGGTCTTCAGACTACAAGATTGACCGTATGCAAGGATTGGTCTTGTTGATGTAACAATAGAGAACATGGACCAATCTGAGCAGCTTCAGGTGTATATAAACATTTACCTATACACAATATTTCCAACGTGTGAGCTCATCTACATATAACAAGTTACTTACTACTAAACTAAGTTTAGAACAATGTTTGTGCCTAGGATCAGACTCAAAGCGATTAGCTTTTGAATATAGCATGAGAACCTGTTCTGATACCAATTGTTAGTTTCAGTAGGCACAATAGATCTAGAAGGGGGGGGGGGGGTTGAATAGATCCTCTTTTTCTTATAAATACTTTTCTAGTTTACTTTGTATTGCTTATAATTTAGCATATAACAAACATAAGAATCTTTTCAAGCACAGCGGAATAAGTAAAAGATCCCCTTCATTGATATATTCATAATCATACATACATTGTTCATAGAGTTAGTTCGGTTGTAAGTAGTTAGAACATACATAGCAGTTATAGCAGTTATAGTACATAATGTAAATGACATAATGTAAAAGACACAAGGGGTTTTAAGTGGTTCAGAGACTCAAGCTCCTAATCCACTCTTCTGCTTTCAACTAGCAGGATTTCTACTAAGGAAGGGCAAGACCTCAATCACTAAGATTCCTTCAAGGCCAGCAGCCTTGGGACTTCAGTTCACTAAGAACTCTTCAAGGCCAGCAGCCTTGGAACTCCTCTAGTTCCTTAGGAACTCTTCAAGCCCAGCAGGCTTGGAACTTCATTTAGTCCCTCCGGACAAGGACCCCTCAGGCCCTGGCTTCTGAGTTGTTTGTTTGTTTGTTTGTTGGAGTTGGTGCTGAGCTGCTAAGATGTCTTCATGCTCTGAACATCTTCTGTACTTAGCATCATGGCGTGATCATCCTTGAAGTGCAGTTAAGTGTTGCGTGATACTCAGCTTCTTCAGTTACTCAACCACTTCGGATGACCCCTTGATGACTGCCTTAAAGATCGTTCCTCTTGATACACGATGGCTGCACATGATGGGTTTCTAAGATGACTATAAGCTCTTCTGCTAGGTACTTAGAAACTTTCTCATGCTTGCCACCATGATGACGTTTGTGATCTCCCTTCTTGAAACTTGATGTCTTTTCATGATGGACTTGCTAAGATGACTGTGAGCTCTTCTCTATGGTACTTAGAGTCTTCCCATGATGGACACCAAGATGTCATGATGCTCTTCTTTCTCTCGGCAGTTCAGAACACTCTTCTAGTAGTAGAACTCTCACTTCTACATTATAGATCTCTCACTTCTACTTCTTTCTTTGTCTGACTCTAAGTGTTCTTGGTGGATCGTAGAGTGAGCCTTCGGACTCACTATCTTATATGGTTTAGACCAGTCCACCGTTACTCCAAACTTGGAAACTCCAGCAACTTTCGATCTTTGAAGCTCAAGCAGATTTATACTCCTTCCCAATCCTTCCATTGGAAAGTAGCCGTTGAAAGCTATTCAAACATCTTCACAGATCTTGAGTTGTTTGTGGTATACTGCTGATGTGACAAGTCATACTTTTTCTAACATTGCAGTCTACTATTTTACCTACCCATCAGAGATGTCACTTTAATGTCTTGGGAAGGTTGAAGACTTTATTTCCTCCTTCTGATTTCTCGATCAGAGGCTGTCCTTTTGCATTGATGCTCTCAATAAGCTTTTGTCTGAATAGCATCCTTCAGATTGAACCGTTGTCATTGCTTCAATCTTTGGATGTTTGAACTCTACGATTCTGATGCTTGTCTTCTTGGACCTGATCGTAGTGTCTTGTTGAATGTTGCTCAGACTGGTAGAGTCAACACTACGATCTTGAAGAGTGTTGATTGGATCTTCAATGTAGAACACCTCTTCCTTTTCTTGTGCAGTACTTCAACACTTCTGTTTACCTCAACAGGTCTCAGATACGGATGACTTGACTTCCTTGTTCTGACCTCTTCTAAATAGCAAGACACTTCAGATTTATGGCGTGTCCAGCTCGCTTTGTCCTTGTGATCTCCCGTTCACTGATCATCAATGGACTGACCCAATGCTTAATCACTTTAGCCTTGTTCTTCAGAAGCTGTCATGTATCTCTGTATGTACTTCATCAGTTTTTCTTTGTTTGGCAAACACTATGATCCTGGTTACTTCCAAGATCATTATCTTCCGTCTCTTGATGATTCCATCGCACTTGTCGACTTTCTTCATTCGATTCATCAAGTCTTCTTCTGATCAACTTGTGGAAGACTTCATCTCGAATGACTTCACAACTCAATCTTGATACTGATTGGGTTGGTGCTTAGATCTTCTGTTAGCTTGTATGCCATTCGATGAGTGCTCTCTGGTTCCCTTCAGGTGGGATGTATCTTTGCAGTGCCAACCAGAGGCTTTATTCCTTTGGATATTCTGGGAGTGCTCATTAGTTGAGAATCGTATTTGCTCTACGATTCTGCCTTGGCATTGTGAGCACATCTGTTGAGGTCGTAGTTCAGCACTCTACGATTCAGCTTCGGCTGTGCAGACATTACGACTTCGGGATCAAATCTTGACACTCTACGATTTTTATCTTTGTGCTCGATGTCTTTATCTGATATTGCTCGACTATGATCTCTGCATGTAATCAATAGACTCTACGAACTCAGAGTGTAGTCTACGATCCTTGATTTGGATTCTAAGATCGAGAGACTTCTACGACTCGAAAGTGTAGTCTACGTTCGCTTCGACTTGGCTTAGGCAGATGTTCGGTTGGCTCGTAGGCAGGTTGTCTCTACGATTCTGAACATGACTTCCTCCGCAGACTTCGGTCCTGAGGAAGTTCTACTCGACACACTACGATCCTTCCTCGACTCTCCCGGCAAAGATCATCTAAACTCCAGAGATCTACTATCTTGCGAGACTACGATTACGCCTCGGCAGTCTCTCGAGTTTTCCTTGACTCTCCTGGAAGACTACGATTTCTGGTGCAGTGCTCGACGATCAGACAAGCCTATCTATTACATCATAAGATCAACCTAACATGCTTGATCTTTCAATATTTATAGTCCTTGTACATCATTTCTTTTTAAGGACTTTACAAAGTTATTTTGTTTATGTAGGATCAATCAAACATACTTGATCAATTCATTCTAAGTCCTTGTACACATGTTTCTATTATCTATCAAAGGACTTTACAGCTTTTCTTAATGCAAGCATACTTGCATATTATTCATATATATATATCATAATTAAATCATATGTAAATAGGAATATCATTCACATGCTTATTCCTGACAAACTGGTCTCTATTCACTACACTGAATATAAACATAGTTTGTGAGAAATGAGGTATTGACGTCGTGTTTCAAATCTCGCAGAAACATCCGAGTCATATGTTCCTCATTCTCTACCAAATGAGGTGCAAACCTGGATAACTCCGCAAACTTAGCCTCGTACTAGGACATAGTCATGTTGTTATGTTCTAGTCTAATAAACTCTACCTCCTTCATATAACGAATACTTTCAGGAAAGTACTTGTCATTGAACAGTTTCTGAAATGCTTCCCAAGACATATTGAGTGTGGCTAGCTGGGTACGCTTCACATATTCCCACCAGTAATCTGCCTCACCACGAAACATAAAGGTGGCGAATGGAACCTTTTTCTCCTCGGAGAATCCCAAGACATCAAATATCTTGGTGATCAGCTTTATCCACGTCTTTGCCGTAAGTTGTGACGCCCCTAAAATAGGTATACATCACCCATCTTGAGTCGCCAAATATATGGTACAGAAATCAAATACAAACTTCTTTAATACAATTGTCGTGTAAAAATACGACAAAACATAGCTGAGTTTTTAAACGAATATTGTCTTCTAGACAAAATCCACACTCAATGAAGTCCTCATTACAATTATTATCACACTATTTGTGATGCCCCCAAAACAGGTATACATCACCCATCTTGAGTCGCCAGATACATGGTACATAAATTCAAATACAACTTAATTATACAATAGTCCTATAAATACGACAAAACATAGCTGAGAGTTTAAACAAGAATATTTTCATCTAGACAATATCCACACTCAATGGAGTCCTCCTTATAATTATTATCACATTATTCCATAGAATAGTGAGGACTACTAAAGCCACTTATCCTGGACCATCACTCCATTCCCCGACTCATCCCTGCGATATTCTCATTTTCTAAAGAGAACAATGAAAGAAAGGGTGAGCTCAACTAGCCCAGTAAGAAATATTATGACTAAGATAATGCAGAATAAATTATCCTTAGCCTTCAACAGTATAACAACTGATAGAATACAATTGACAACAAGTTTTAGATCAACAACTGCAGCAGAATAAGCAATCTATTAGAAGAGTCAAGTAGAGCATAAAATATACTATCTTCTATTATTTAAAAAGTTTTTCATCAACTTTATCGTTGAGACTCGGCTTAATAAATAAAATCAAATCATCCCTGCACAACGGCCAAGGATATTCATGTAATCATCAATGGTCATGATTATACCTAATAATCCCTGGTCATAATCATACCAACAACTGTCCATCAATGAACTATAGGTCAATGAGGACTTTCACCACATCATTCGTCACATTACGGTCATGATTATACCGAATAATCCCTGGTCATAATCATACCAAGTCCAAATCTGCACGTAAGCCACAGATGAATTTCATCACAATATAAGCATGAGGATGATGACAATGACATAATAATTCAATAATACAAGTTCAAGGATAAATTTTAAAGATTTATAATTTAATTTATCTAGGAATCAATAACGTCTAAATTGTCAACATGATACTGCTTTGTAGAGTAAAATTCAAGAATAATATTCATGTACCAAAAATAATTTGGACAGAAAAGAAATATATTTTTCGGGTAAATACTATCCCGTGAATAGTACTTCAGAAATAGTACCTCGTGAATAGTACCACGACATGAGAAGTACCCCAAATACCCGAGTGAATAATATTTGGGTGAATAGTAACCTGTGAATCGTAACTCATGAATAGTACTCCGACATGAAAAGTGCCCCGAATACCCGAGTGAATAATACTAGAGTGAATAGTACTTCGGGAATAGTACCTCATGAATAGTACCCCGACATGAGAAGTACCCCAAATACCCGAGTGAATAATATTCGGGTGAATAGTAATTTGGGTGAATAGTAACCCGTGAATAGTAACTCGTGAATAGTACTCCGACACAAAAAGTGCCCCGAATACCCGAGTGAATAATACTAGAGTGAATAGTAACCCGTGAATAGTAACTCATAAATAAAATACCAAATAAAATAATATTTCATGACGAGTACAAAAGAAATGATATCACATACGAGTATAATAAAATATATGAAACTGCAAATGGATTTTCACCCGCCATGCGGTAATCCACGTAGACAGATCATTTCCACAATTTAATAAGGAATGAATACAAAGGATCATTCACCATGCATGTGGTAGTCCACACAGACAAGTTATTCCAACAAAATAATAAAGAATGGAATAACAAAAGAATTCACTAGACATGCGATATAGAAATCAGCATGCATAAAGTTATTCCAACAGAATAATAAAGAATGGAACCAGGTCATGCGTAATCCGCACAGACAGGATATTCCAATAGAATAATAAAGAATAAAACCAGGTCATGCGTAATCCGTACAGACAAGATATTCCAACATAATAATAAAGAATGGAATAACAGAAGAAGTTCACCATGTATGCGGTACTTCGCATAGACAAATTATTCTAACATAATAATAAAGAATGGAATAACGTAAGAATTTCACCATGTATCTTCAGTACTTGGCATGTAGGCGTTTATTCCAACATAATAATAAAGAATGGAATAATGAAGAATTTCACCGTGTATGCGGTATTGGCATGTATAAAGTTATTCCAACATAATAATAAAGAATGGAATAATGTAAGCTCTCTTCATAAATACGAAAGAAATAATACCACTTACCTTAGAAGAAGATCGGATAATCGGAATAGTGAGGTAGCAGACTTCTCTTCTTCTTTCTCTCTATAATTTCTCTCTATAATAATTGTTCTATAGCTTTAGTGAATTGGTGAGAAATGAAGGAAGAATGAGCTTCTATTTATAGGGAAATATAATTTTGATAATTGCACGTTTTGGGGCTTGAAATATTACAGTATAATACCTTCCTCTTTTCCTTCATTTTTAATTTAGTCCTGCAAGTATTATCAAACTTGCACCACCTCCCCTAATAGTAAATCATGTGAAATAATAGTAAATCATGTGACTCAATAGTTCTAAACATGTGAAAAAAATAATTACAGTATAGTACCTTCATCTATACCTCCATTTTTAACTTAGTCATGCAAGTATTATCAATCTTGCACCAACTCCCCTAATAGTAAATGAATGTGAATCAATAGTACACACATGTGAACAAATATTTATAATCATGTGAATAAATAGCAATTAATTGCTCATTTATCCGGTTAATTACCTGATTGGTTAATATAACCTCCAGACATCAATTATTATCGAAATAAATATCGATTTTCACTAACACTAATAATTCCAACACAATGGAACTATCAATTTCATCTTTATTCAACACGAACTTATTCATCATTAATATTATAATTCACAATATTTAACAACCAGGTCGTTCCAAGGAAAGAGGGGGATTTTCGATAAGGATTTCTCCTTATTGGCGCGCAATTAGGTGACCAAACCTCTCCTTGACAGAACTTCTAGACATTGTCAATATTGCAAATAATAATATGAATAACTTTGTCATCTCAATTATTGATTTAATATTATATCATATTATACCGATGATACTGTGACAATAATTGAATCAATAATATGAGAGATATGATGCAGCAATTACTGTACCAATAATTGAGTATAACTGAGTGACTTCTTACGTAAGCATCAATAATCAATACCGTGTGCTACTATGCAACCACCCAGACATCGTCTTTACTTTTACTATCGGGTAGTTCAACAGTTTTAACGGTAAGACATTCCCCGTTATTTTTATAAAAAGATAATTCTATCATTTTCTAACTACGACAATACTTTCGTTGTGGGGTCCACCAATGATTGTGCCATCGTACGAATATTCCCCGACAAAAAGAGTATTCCTCGACCAAACGAATATTTTATAACAACTTGCATACTTTGCAAAATTTTCAAATATCATCCTTAACTTTAACCTTTTATCTTTTTAACCATTTACAAAAAAAATAATAATTATAAAAAAATTAAATACTTTCATTTCATAAAATTCGGGGTCTTACACTATTTCACAGAATAGTGAGGAATACTAAATCCACTTATCTTGGACCATCACTCCATTCCCCAACTCGTCCGGCAAATTTATATTTTCATTTCCTCGTAAGAAGATCAGATAATCGGAATAGTAAAGTAGCAGGCTTCTCTTCTTCTTTCTCTCTATAGCTTTTCTCTCTATAATTACTCTTGTGAGTCTTAGTGAATTGGTGAGAATGAAAGAAGAATGATCTTCTATTTATAGGAAAACATAGTTTCGATAATTGCACATTTTGGGGCTCGAAATATTACACTATAATACTTTCATCTTTTCCTTCATTTTTAATTTAGTCCTGCAAGTATTATCAAACTTGCACCACCTCCCCTAATAGTACATCATGTGAATCAATAGTACATTCATGTGAATCAATAGTTCTATACATGTGAAAAAAATAATTACAGTATAGTACCTTCATCTATACCATCATTTTAAATTTAGTCATGCAAGTATTATCATTCTTGCACCACCTCCCCTAATAGTACATGCATGTGAATCAATAGTACACATATATGAACAAATAGTTATAAGCATGTGAATTAATAACAATTAATTGCTAATTTATCCGATTAATTACCCAATTGGTCAATATAACCTCCAGACATCAATTATTATCGGAATAGACGTTGATTTCCACTAACACTAATAATCCCCACACAATGGAAATATCAATTTTATCTTTAATCAACACGAACTTATTCATCATTAATATTATAACTCACAATATTTAACAACCAGATCATTCACAAAAAAGAAGGGGCTTTCCGATAAGGATTTCTTTCTATTGGCTCGCAATTAGGTGACCAAATCTCTCCTAGACAGAACTTTCTAGACATTGTCAATATTGAAAATAATAATATGAATAACTTTGTCATCTCAATTATTGATTTAATAATAATAAATATTATGCAGATGATACTGTGACAATAATTGAATCAATAATATGAGAGATATTATGCAGCAATTAATGTAGCAATAATTGAGTATAACTGAGTGACTTCTTATGTAAGCATCAATAATCAATACCACGTGCTACTATGCAACTACGCGTATTACTGTAATTTTACTACCGGGTAGTTCAACAGTTTAACGGTAACACTTTCGTCGTTATTTTTATAAAAAGATAATTATGTCATTTTCTAAATACGACAATACTTCCATTATGGGGTCCACCAATGATTGTGTCGTCGTACGAATATTCCCTGTTAAAAAGAATATTCCCCTACCAATCGAATATTATATAACCACTTGCTTACTTTGCAAAATTTGTAAATATTACCGACAACTATAACATTATATCAAATCCACACCATAATATTTAAAAATATATTTCAAGAAAAATTAATCTTTATTCATAAAAGTTGGGGTCTTACAACCTCCCCTTCTTATGAAATTTCGTCCTCGAATTTAGGGTGCGTACCTGTATGTCGAAGAGGTGAGGATACCTTGACTTCATTTTAGATTCTAACTCCCAGGTCATTTCCTCAACATCGTGGTTTCTCCACAAAACTTTGGCTTGAGGTATAACCTTGGAGCGTAGAATATGATCCTTCTTATCCAAGATTTTAACATGTACCTCCTCATACGTTAAATCTTCCGCTATCTCGTCCTATTCTAATTCAATAATGTGGTTCGGGTCTTTCACATATGTACGTAACATAGATATGTGAAAAACGTTATGAACACGAGACATACTTGACGGTAAAACGAGTTTATAGGCCACAGTTCCTACTCGATCGAGGATTTCGAATGGCCCAATTAAATCAAGGGTTGAGATTTTACTCTCTTCTTTGAGTCTTGCTTCTAGAATAACGCTATCTTGAACCTTCTTCTTAACATTCATCAGCTCTGGGTGTGTAGCTTGAGTGGTTTTAACTTTATCGATTAAAGTCGATTCTATATCATCATGTGGGTCCTTAGAGTCTTTAACTCTATCTTTATCATTTGTAAGTCATATGAAATGGGTCTTTGTGTTAACAACGTTACAATCGTAAACGCATACGATCTTTTACTCAATGCGTCAGCTACCACGTTCGCTTTTTCCACGATAAAATTGAATGGTATGGTCGTAATAAACTCGAGCCAACGTCTTTGGCGCATTTTACGTTCATTTTAGTTGAAGAAATATTTAAGGGGTTTAGAAATGGGTTTTTTTACTAGGGTCAATACAAAATTTGATTTCACGCTCTGGGGTAGGCCAGGAAGTCTTCAAAGAATATAGCAGGAAATTAATTAACAATAGAAATATCATTCAAATCTGTCGTATTTTTATTTAAATCTGTGACATGGGCTAAGAAAACTTGACATCCGTTTTTCAATAAATGAATAGCTTTATGGCTTGATATGAAAGTGATTGACTTTAGTGGTTTGGTTGCTTGAATTCGCATAATAGGTTCGTTAGGAATATGAAAGCTAACAACCTTACAAAAATAATCAATTTTAACATGATGAGTAGTTAACCAATCAATCCCTAAAATCACATCAATTGCAAGTATTTTCAAAGAGATAAGACCAACAGGTAACGTGCGATTACCGATTTGAATCAAACAAGACTTATAAACAGTGGATGTAATGAAGGTTTTTCCCAACGGAGTTTCAACAGATAAGTCAAAGTCTAATTTCTCCGGAGTCAAATTTAAACGTTGAGCGTAAGTAGAAGAAATAAAAGAATGGGTAGAATCAGTATCTAATAAGGTATAGACTTCACAAGAATTTATAATTAACTAACCCGTGCTAACTTCGTTAGGGTTACTCGCTTTTTGAGAAGTCACAAAAAATGCTCTTCTTGAAACCACCGACTTTGTTTTGTCTGTATCCGCCTTTGGTGTCACCGTCCCATCTGGACTTGATTTCGCTACAAGACAAAATCGAGCTATGTGACCGTCCTTTCCACAACTAAAACATATCTTGGAAGACTGTGAACAGTCTAGACTTATGTGTCCCTCCTCTCCGCATCTGTAGCATCTAACTGGAGGTCGTTCTCTTCCCCTAGAATTTGTTGCTCGTGTTGGTGCTGCTGTCGACGTCTTCCCATCATCGTTAAATCTTCTCTTCTTGAATTTTCCACTTTAATCATTTCTTCTATTATCTTGGCCATGATTACCACCGAAGTGGTTACCATTTCTGGCATGATAATTTCCTCCACGATGGTTATCATTGTTCGATGACCGTTGCCACCGGTACGATTATTATCATGTTGTTGCTCGTTATCTTTTGGTTGGGCTGGCTCATTATCGCGCTCCAATAACCGAGCCCTATTCACAACATCTGAATATAAACAAAGTTTGTGAGAAATGAGGTATTAACGTATCTCAGGTTTCAAACCTCTTAGAAACATCTGCGTCATTCTCTCCTCCTTATCAACCAATTGGGATGCAAACCGAGACAACTCGGCAAACTTAGCTTCGTACTGCAACACGGTCATATTGTTTTGCTTCAGCTTGATGAACTCTACCTCCTTCATGTGACGAATACTTTTGGGAAAGTACTTGTCGTTGAACAGTTCTTGGAACTTCTCCCAAGACATCTTCAGTGCGGCAGGCTGAGTACGTTTTACTGATTCCCACTAGTAATTTGCCTATCCTCGCAACACGAAGGTGGCAAAGGGAACCTTTTGCTCCTCGGAGCATCCTAAGACATTAAATATCTTGGGGATCTGCTTTATCCACGTCTACGCCTTAAGTGGTTTTGTTTCTCCCAAAAACTCTGGTGGTCCCAACTCCTTGAACTGCTTAGCGGTGACCATCCGAGAGTTGCCAGTATTTCCACCTGCATTTTGAACAGGAGTCTCTGTCGCCTGATGTTGCATGAATTGCATAAAGCCTCTGAACATCCCATCGTTCGTCATCTGATCGGTGATGTTGTTTACCTGAGGATTATTATCTTTCTGTTGCACATTATCCTGGGTATTGATCGTTGGTGACTCAATGGTCTCATGTGCTTCATTTCTGATCTCAACATTTTCAGATGTCATTTTAAAACACTGTCACAAAACATGGTTTAATTGACATGACACATATTATCCCTATATTCTGACCGACCAATTAAATACCAAATAAACTTAGGTAGGTCATACTAGCGAAGGAATTTCTCGTCTCTCTCCTCCTAGTTCTTGTCTCACATCTCAGCCAGGGATTATATCCCTAAGCTTTGATACCAACTGTGACGCCCCCAAAATAGGTATACATCACCCATCTTGAGTTGCCAAATATATGGTACAAAAATAAAATACAAACTTCTTTAATACAACTTTCGTGTAAAAATACGACAAAACATAGCTGAGTTTTTAAATGAATATTGTCTTCTAGACAATATTCACACTCAATGAAGTCCTCATTACAATTATTATCACACTATTTCACAGAATAGTGAGGAATACTAAAGCCACTTATCCTGGACCATCACTCCATTCCCCAACTCGTCCCATCTATATTTTCATTTCCTCAGAAGAAGACTGTATACTGGAATAGTAAAGTAGCAGGCTTCTCTTCTTCTTTCTCTCTATAGCTTTTCTCTCTATAATTACTCTTGTGAGTCTTAATGAATTGGTGAGAATGAAAGAAGAATGAGCTTCTATTTATAGGAAAACATAGTTTCGATAATTGCACATTTTGGGGCTCGAAATATTACACTATAATACTTTCATCTTTTCCTTCATTTTTAATTTAGTCCTGCAAGTATTATCAAACTTGCACCGCCTCCCCTAATAGTACATCATGTGAATCAATAGTTCTATACATGTGAAAAAAATAATTACAGTATAGTACCTTCATCTATACCATCATTTTAAATTTAGTCATGCAAGTATTATCATTCTTGCACCACCTCCCCTAATAGTACATGAATGTGAATCAATAGTACGCATATGTGAACAAATAGTTATAAGCATGTGAATTAATAGCAATTAATTGCTAATTTATCCGATTAATTACCCGATTGGTCAATATAACCTCCAGACATCAATTATTATCGGAATAGACGTCGATTTCCACTAACACTAATAATCCCCACACAATGAAAATATCAATTTTATCTTTAATCAATACGAACTTATTCATCATTAATATTATAACTCACAATATTTAACAACCAGATCATTCCCAGGAAAGAAGGGGCTTTCCGATAAGGATTTCTTCCTATTGGCTCGCAATTAGGTGACCAAATCTCTCCTAGACAGAACTTTCTAGACATTGTCAATATTGAAAATAATAATATGAATAACTTTGTCGTCTCAATTATTGATTTAATAATAATAAATATTATGCAGATGATACTGTGACAATAATTGAATCAATAATATAAGAGATATTATGCAGCAATTAATGTAGCAATAATTGAGTATAACTGAGTGACTTCTTACGTAAGCATCAATAATCAATACCAAAGTTACTACTATGCAACCACGCCAGACATCGTAATTTTACTATCGGGTAGTTCAACAGTTTAACGGTAACACTTTCGTCGTTAATTTTATAAAAAGATAATTATGTCATTTTCTAAATACGACAATACTTCCATTATGGGGTCCACCAATGATTGTGTCGTCGTACGAATATTCCCTGTTAAAAAGAATATTCCCCGACCAATCGAATATTATATAACCACTTTCTTACTTTGCAAAATTTGTAAATATTACCGACAACTATAACATTATATCAAATTCACACCATAATATTTCAAAATATATTTCAAGAAAAATTAATCTTTATTCATAAAAGTTGGGGTCTTACATAAGTTGTTCTGGCTTTCCCAAAAACTTCGGTAGTCCCAGCTCCGTGAACTGCTTAGCGGTGACCATCAGTGAGTTACTATTTCTTTCACCTGCATTTTGAACAGTAGTCTCTCTCGTTTGGTTTTACATGAATTCTAGAAAGTTTCTAAATAGACCATCGTTCGTCATTTGGTTGGTGTTGTTGTTTACGGGAGGATTATTGTCTTCCTGATGCTCCTTATCCTGGTTGTTGATTGTCGGTGTCTCAACGGTCTCATGTGCTCCATTGCTCACCTCAACATTTTTAGATGCCATTCTCAAATACTGCCACAAAATAATGGTAAATTGACATGCCACATAATATCCCTATATTCTGACTGACCAATTAAATAACAAATAAGCTTAGGTAGGACACACTAGCGAAAGATTTACTCTTTTCTCCCCTCCTAGTTCTATTCCTCGATCTCCGCCAGAGACCATATCCCTAAGCTCCGATACCAACTGTGACGCCCCCAAAATAGGTCCACATAACCCATTCCGAGTCGCCAAATACATGATACAGAAAATAACTACAAACTTCAATATTACAATTGTCGTGCAAAATACGACAACACATATGCTATGAGTTTTAATACAAATATATACCAACTGTGACTCTCATCCCTTTACATGGATAGCACCTCACATTGATACCTTACATAAATATACAGTTAATAACTGTTTTACAAATTAAAATCTTTGGAAACTACTCAAGGAAACCTTAGTACATGAGAGGTCATGCATCTAAGTTATAATAGATATAATATGACTCTGTTATTAGAGATCAGAATAACCCGATATTTTCTATATAAATAAATAAGAAATTTTGCATATAAATTTTTTTTATGGATGAGGATTTGGATTTGTACAAGATAATGTGTATATGTATTTATGTGGTAAATAAAAATATATTTATTACATAAATATTTACAAATAAATTTATTTTAGAATTATTGATTATTATAAAGTATATTTTTATAATAATTAATTTTAAAATAGAAATATTTTTATTAATTATTTTCCATAAAATATAATCATATATTATTTAAATAATATATGAAGTGATTTTTAGAATAATTATAATAATTATTTTATTATATGAATTTTAGTACATATTATTAAATTAATTATTTTACCTTAATTATTAATGTTAAATATGAAGAATAAATCGATATGGAATCCAAACCCTAATTTTGGATTATTGTCAAGGTATGAGAATAATAATATAATAATTATTATATTCTAATTTTTCAGTGCTATTAATATGTATCAGATGTCCAGATTGATAATGGTTGGTCAAATACTATGTATTATGACCAAACCCTAGTAATAATGTTAAAACCTTAATTTGAGATCCAAATTAGAGTACAAGATTGTTTTATAAGTGTGTTATATAATTTATGTCGTATTATTAAATGTATTAATTAGGTAAACCCTAATTAAAAGTTCTAGAAACCCTAAATAATTTTTAGAAAACCCTAAATTATTAAAAAAATCCAAATTTTAAGTGTTAAACCCTAATTTGAAACTCAATTATGAGTTCGAGATTATTATGTAACGATGTTATATGATTTTATGAATAATTAGGTAAACCCTAATTAACATTTTTTTAAATATTAATTACTAGAAACCCTAATTTCTATAATTAGTAACCCTAATTAGAAATTATAAAACCTAATTACTAATTGTAAACCTTAATTGCTAAATTAGCAAAGTTAATTATAATTAGAAATATTAAACCCTAATGTTCCTATATAAATTAATTAGAAACCTAATCTAATTAACAAACCCTAATGATCTAATTTTAAAAACTAAAATTTTTATTATTTTTTTTTGTGTAAACCCTAAAATGTAATTCTAGAAAAGCTAATGTTGGAAAACCTTAGGGTTAAACCCTAAGGGTTTTCAAGGATAACAAAATTGCCATTAAAATGATTTATCAAATGACCATTTGCCCCTAGTTGTATTAGTTTGGCTAACTAGTAGGGTTTGACATTAGGAGGGGTTGTTCACCAAACTCAACAACTCTCTTGACTTATAATTGACAAAGACTCAAATTTCTCTAGATATCAACCATACATGTATCTATAAACTATATATATAGATCGAGAGAGAAAAATCTCATTTGCCCACTTATTTTGCACAAACTCTCATACTTGAGCCTCTCTCTCTAAAACCCTACGAATTATCCTTCATAAATCACCACAAAACCAAGCCCTACTATAAACCATAAACCAAAACAGAGCCGTAAATCAAGATTATTCAAAGAAGGTATAAACAAACCCTAGAAAATCTGTCTATTAATTATGTTGTTAGATGTTAGTTTGATGTGTTAAATATGTTGTATAAGGTGTCTAAGGATGATCTGGGTTGCTAGATGTTAGATCCATAACATCTAGATGCTCGGATTTGAAGATCTTCAACATCTGGGGAAAATTTTTTATGTTGACTGACAACCCAATGTCAGGCCTTGTAGATCGTTCTCTGATATGTGTTTTTTGTGTTTTAAGTGTTTAAGCTTGTAGTGTGTCATGAGATCTGTGTTCTGAAATTCATAGGAGGTCCAGATCAGGCCTAGATTGATAGTTATTGTTGGTCAAAGGTCGTTGACCGACCATGTCCGGACCATTTCTGGGCAACCCAGAAATGGGTTTTCAGTGTCTGACAAGTTATTGATGAGCCTTGATCTCGCTGCTGGATGTTGTTTTGTTGTTGTTGTTGTTGTTGTTGTAATAGATTTGTACTATGGAATATGTATTACAAGATGAAGCTTTTATATAGCCTAAATATCAATCTGATCAAAATTAGTGGAAGGTCAAACTAGGCCAGAAGATCACGAACTTAGTTTTCTGGGTAACCCGTAAAACTTAAGAAACGCTGATCTCCGACAAGGTTCGACCGATCCGATCTCTTGATTTTGTTGTGATTTTGTTGATGTTGTGTGATAGATCTCTTGTCCTACATATTTTCTAAATACTGCACCATTTATATGACTAAAACAGGACAAAGATTACAAGTTGTAGAAGCCCAAAATAGATAAATGAATCGTTTCTTCATTTCGGGTAACCCGTAAATGAAGAATAACTCTCCGATGTACCACTTTTTCGCGCTTAGATCTTTCTTGTTATGTATTGTTTGAGCAAGATTGTTGTTGGATAATGTAGTACTGCACAAGTACTACAAGATCTGATAATTATCTTTCCCAAAAACACATCACACAAGATTTTAATGTCAATCAAAGTAGAACTACCATGATAAATTGCATATATGAATTACGGGTTTGAATGAAGAACACCTATAGCGATTGCCTGCACTCAGCTATTATAAAGTAGCTTTTTAGTGACACTTTTATTATAATTAATTATTTAAAATTCCGAAAATTATTTAAAAATAGTTATTAATTTCCAAAATTACAAAAATTATTTTAAAAATTATTTTAAATTATAAAATTAATTTTAATATTAATAATTTGAAATATTTTTCATAAATATTAGTATTTATTTAAATATTATTGATAATTAATTTATTTTATTAAATATATTAAATAAATTAATTAAAAATGATTTTATTATATTAAAAATCATTTTAAATGATAATAAGTTATTTAAAAAAATTTTTTAAGTTATAAAATATAACTTTTAATATTTTAAAGCAAATTTCATTAATTATTTAATATTAATGAATATTAAGTTATTTACTAAATGAATTAAATAAATTAATTAAAAATGATTTTATTATATTAAAAATCATTTTAAATAATAATAAGGTATTTAAAAATATTTTAAGTTATAAAATATAACTTTTAATATTTAAAGGTAAATTTCATTAATTAATTATTATTAATGATATTAAAGTTATTTAATAATTATATTAAATAATTTAGTTTAAAAATGATTTTAATATTATAATAATCATTTTAAATAAAAATAAAGTGTTTAAAGATATTTTAAGTTATAAAATATAACTTTTAATATTTAAAGGATAATTTAATTAATAATTTAATATTAATGGTTATTAACTTATTATTAATGATATTAAATTTATTTAATAATTATATTAAATAAATAGTTTAAAAATGGTTTTATTAAATTAAAAATCATTTAAAAGGATATAAATGAATTAAAAATATTTTAAGTTATAATTAATGACTTTTAATATTTTGATAAATAGTACATTAATACTTTAATATTAATGGTAATTATTTAAAATGATTTTAAATATTTTAAAATCATTTAAGGGTAATATTAATACTTTAAAAGTATTTCAAAGTTATTATAAATAACTTTAATATTTTAGAAATGATTTCATTAATTGTTTAATATTAATTAAATATTAATGATAATAGAATTGTTTAATATTTAAATCATTTAATAATGATTCCGGTGTTTGAAAATTCGTGATAAATTATAATAAATGTTTTAAAATTATATTAAGTCATTTAAAAATAATATGATTGATATTTATAGATATTGAGTTACAGAACAGAGTCTTAGACTCGATAATTACCCGATAAAGTCAGTTGATACAATCGACATATTTCGTAAATTGATCTGGACTTAGATAATTTAATTAGATATGTGATTATTTGTGATTCAATGGATGTTAAACATGGGTAATAATGTGATTAGGTTATGTATCGAATCGCGAAATGCAAGATTATGTGTTTATAATATATTGTTCTAATCGAATCGAATGATCCGATTAATGATAGGTCGTGATATAAACGATAAAACTAAGTCAGTGAATCGTAGCAAGTAAGATCAAAAAAGTATCTTACCTTTGTATTTTCTTTATGCAATGGACATGAGTAAGAATGTTTCTAAATTATATTATTACTGTATAGATTATTAACCCTATATTATATACGCTCATTGATTATCAACATGTTAGTATATGATAATTCAGATATATATTCTGTTCGTTAATTTCTATAAATGGTTATACAAGTGTCCCCACTTGGATAATCATTATATTTAATCACATGTTGATATACCTTTGTAAATTACCCGTATACATATATGTTGAATTATAGATTATTGTTGAATAAGATAAAACCTTTGATTTGGAACCCAGACAAGTATGAACATCCCTACATGGGAAAACTTTTATGCGCCCAAGGCGGACAGAGTGAACGATACCCTCGTTCTTGCATGTAGTATTGATCAATATAGGGCATAACGGGCTGATCACCCCGCGTCTGTAAAGTTATGACGGTTTGCGATGAATTCTCGCTTAACCTTTTCGAAAATAAAAACAATGTTCATAGTATGTCACATTAACCCTATTTATAGTCAGTACGTAGTTTCAAAGATTTGGTATAGAATTGATATATTATTATCATTGGTAAAGATTACTTCACAACTGTTGAATCATTGTAGAAGGGTAGTATAAAGAAAACATTTAAATTCTTTCAGCTTATATATATATAATTGCTATTACTTGCTGGACACTCAAATGCTCATCCTTGCTTAATTTAAATGTTTTCAGCTAAGTGTGAAGGACCAGAAAGCTCATGCAGAAACAAAGGAAAAGGAAAGCTAACGAAATAAGATTTATGGTAGTCTATGTAATAGTTAACTTTATAAAGACAAGTATGATATATATTATCTATCATGGGTTGTAATGAATGTTTAAAGGTTACGATTGGGATTCGGATTCATATGATATGTAAATTAAGTTGATCTTTATATTATTGTTAGTATTATTCTGCTCATAGAAATGGTATTGTAAAGCACCGAGTTCGGGTTTCAAGTTCCTGAATTTGGGGGCTCTACAGGTTGGTATCAGAGCTTAGGGTTAAAAACCTTAGGTGGGTTAGACCTTAGGCTATAACCTTAGAACAGAGGGAAACATTGAAAATATAAATAACTCAAATAGAGTGTAAAAAGAGATGAATTGAATAAATTCATCGTCAAACAAAATAAAAGATAACTTATATAAAACTCTTATTTGCTGTGTGTATAACCTATATGCTAATCACAATAATTTATATATGTAGATGTCTGGTGGAAAAGGCTTGTTATATGTATATAGCATGAAGAAGAATCAAAACCATACACCCGAGCTGATATCGAAGCCAATAGCTAAAATGGAGGCTTACAATGAAAACAACTCAGATTTAGGTGGTTATTCTAGAAAAACGAGTACCGATCCGGAGATGGTGGAGCCGACAGATAGTGATTCTGACACTAAAGTCAAGTCGATCAAGCATCAACGGAGGTGCAGATCCGAGGAACAAGGTTTCTTCTCTAAAGGCCGTGGGAGATAGAAAAGTTGTTGAATATTCAATTAAGCAAGCGTTAATAGAAACAATGGAAGAACAAGATAAGCTTAAAATCCAAATTGATCAGATGGGAGCCACAAGCAACACAGCGTGTGCAGCTCCGAACAAGAAGGGGAAAAGAAAGATAGAAGACCGTGACTTAGGAAAACCTGATAAGAAGAAAGGGAAAAGAATTTGTTACCTTCGCGGTTATGAAGGACATACTACTCTGTATTGTCCTGACTACAAACCAGGAGCATGTTTTATCTGTGGGATAGAAGGTCATCAGGCGAAAAGTTATCCAAGGAAGAGGTGTAATAAATAAGTAATATAGGTTCTGTGATGTAGGTGTGTTTAATGTAATATATAGGATAAGTTTGTCTGTGTAAGGTTATGTTCTCAACTTTTGTAATGATCAAGTTTGTAAATCCCGACTTTTGTAGTCACCAAGGGATTACTGATGTTTAAAGCATTATGTGCTATGTTATGTAAAATATTCGTTAAATGAATATGAATCTATGTTTGAGTAATGAAACAAGTTTAATATATTAAACTTATATGATAAGGTTTAGAATGTATGTTAAATTCATGTTTATTTAATCAGATAATGCCGCCAAGACGTCGAACTCGTAATTAAAGGGCAGAAGAATCTGTCAACAACATTGAGGGACAACAACAAGTAGACCCGATGCAACACTTTTCCAATATGGTAGCACAAGTTATGCAGCAAGGAAAACCAGTCGCTGGGAACTAGCCGGATAATCGCTTAGCGAACTTCAAAGACTTTAAGGCTGTAGGACCGCCAGAATTCAAAGGTACAACTGACCTTGTTGAAGCCCAAACTTGGGTCAAAGAGATTGAAAAGGCGTTTATGGTAGCTAGGGTAGATGAAGGGCAGAATACTGATTTTGCCACTTACATGATGAAGGGGGAAGCAAATTTTTGCTGGGAAGCGAATCAGGCGAGGGCAGGAGAAGGTATAGTTACATGGGATAGGTTTAAAACACTATTTTTCGAAAATTATTTTTCACCTAGTATGCGGGCTAGGATGGAGGTAAAATTTTTAGAGTTGAAGCAGGAAAATATGACGGTGTCAGAATACGCCACGAAATTTAATGAGTTAGCTAGGTTTGCCCAGCATCAAGTTGATACGGAGGCTAGGAAAGCTCAAGGTTTGAGCCGGGATTAAAACCCGCTCTCTAACAAAGTGGCGGTGTTGCAGATTCCTACATTTGCAAAGCACTCATGGAGAAGGCGATTATTGCTGAGAGGAGGGAGTGAGGCTATGCCCTCTACAACAAGGAGAGGAAGAATAAGGGTAAGACCAAGGAGCCGGGAAGGTAGGAATTAATAGTGGGAGCAGGAGGGAGATGGAAAGAGGAGGGAAGGTAAGGCTTGGAAGTGTGTGGGTGAAGCAAGAAGGTATGAAGAAACAGAATGTGCCGTGCAAGAATTGTGGAAAGAACCATTCAGGGGAGTGTTTGAAAGGGAAATTCGTTTACTACAAGTGCGGGCAGGAGGGCCATATCTATCCAAACTACCCCAATCCTAGGATGAATAATAGATGTTTTATATGCGGATCGACTGAGCACAAGGTAAAAGATTGTCCGAAGAGGAGGGTGGAGGCAATTAGTGTGAACACGGGCACTGGCAGTGGAACTTTAGCAATAACGGGACCTACGTCATCGAGCAAACCAACAAAATCAACAAAGCAGTGGTCTATAAACATGACCGTCCAGACACGATGGCAAATTGGCACTGCAACAACCCGTGTATTATTCGTATAACTTTTACTTTATTATACATGATTTTCCTATATATAGTAAATTATTTTATAAAGAAATTTTGAGGGAGGAATTTGAGTTCTTTTAGAAATTAAATTTCCGCTTAATCGAAAAGACAAGCTTTATGTGATTAGTTAAAGATCGGCCGATCAAATTATGATCGAGATCTACTTGCAATGATTGTGTATATGCTATGTACCTTTGTATGTATAGGTTTTAAAACTAAGATTCCGGGACAAAATCTTTATAAGGGAGGGTGAATGTAACAACCCGATATTTTCTATATAAATAAATAAGAAATTTTATGATAAATTTTTTTTTTTTTTATGGATGAGGATTTGTACAAGATAATGTGTATATGTATTTATGTGGTAAATAAAAATATATTTATTACATAAATATTTACAAATAAATTTATTTTAGAATTATTGATTATTATAAAGTATATTTTTATAATAATTAATTTTAAGATATAAATGTTTTATTAATTATTTTCCATAAAAATATAATCATATATTATTTAAATAATATATGAAGGATTTTTTAGAATAATTATAATAATTATTTTATTATATGAATTTTAGTACAGATTATTAAATTAATTATTTTACCTTAATTATTAAGGTTAAATATGAAGAATAAATTAGATATGGAATCCAAACCCTAATTTTGGATTATTGTCAAGGTATGAGAATAATAATATAATAATAATTATATTTTGATTTTTCAAAGGCTATGAATATGATCATCAGATGTCCAGATTGATAATGGTTGGTCAAATACGGTGTATTATGACCAAACCCTAGTAATAATGTTAAACCTTAATCTGAGATCCAAATTAGAGTACAAGATTGTTTTATAAGTGTGTTATATAATTTATGTCGTGTATTAAATGTATTAATTAGGTAAACCCTAATTAAAAGTTCTAGAAACCCTAAATAATTTTTAGAAAACCCTAAATTATTAAAAACCCAAATTTTAAGTGTTAAACCCTAGTTTGAAACTCAATTATGAGTTCGAGATTATTATGTAACGATGTTATATGATTTTATGAATAATTAGGTAAACCCTAATTAACATTTTGAAATATTAATTTCTAGAAACCCTAATTTCTATAATTAGTAACCCTAATTAGAAATTATAAAACCTAATTACTAATTGTAAACCTTAATTGCTAAATTAGCAAAGTTAATTATAATTAGAGATATTAAACCTTAATGTTCCTGTATAAATTAATTATAAACCTAATCTAATTAACAAACCCTAATGATCAAATTTTAGAAACTAAAATTTTTATTTTATTTTATTTTTATTTTGTGTAAACCCTAAAATGTAATTCTAGAAAAGCTAATGTTGGAAAACCTTAGGGTTAAACCCTAAGGGTCAAACCCTGAGGGTTTTCAAGGATTACAAAATTTCCATTAAAATAATTTATCAAATGACCATTTTGCCCCTAGTTGTATTATTTTGGCTAACTAGTAGGGTTTGACATTAGGAGGGGTTGTTCACCAAACTCAACAACTCTCTTGACTTATAATTGACAATTACTCAAATCTCAGATATCACCAACATACATGTATCTATGCACTATATATAGAATCGAGAGAGAAAAAATCTCATTTGACCACTTATTTTTTTCACAAACTCTCATACTTGAGCTCTCTCTCTCTAAAACCCACGAAATTATCCTTCATAAATCACCATCCCAAATCACCAGCCCCACTATAAACCATAACAAAATCGTAAGCCAAAAATCAAGATTATTCAAAGAAGGTATAAACAAACCCTAGAAAATTTGTCCATTAATTCTGTTGTTAGATGTTAGTTTGATGTGTTAAATATGTTGTATGAGGTGTCCAAGGATGATCTGGGTTGCTAGATGTTAGATCCATAACATCTAGATGCTCGGATTTGATAATCTTCAAAATCTGGGGAAAATTTTTTATGTTGACTGACAAACCAATGTCAGACCCTGTAGCTCGTTCTCTGATATGTGTTTTTGTGTTTTAAGTGTTTAAGCTTGTAATGTGTCATGAGATCTGTGTTCTGAAATTCATAGAAGGTCCAGATCAGGCCTAGATTGATAGTTATTGTTGGTCAAAGGTCGTTGACCGACCATGACCGGACCATTTCTGGGCAACCCAGAAATGGGTTTTCAGTGTCTGACAAGTTATTGATGAGCCTTGATCTCGTTGCTGGATGTTATTTTGTTGTTGTTGTTGTAATAGATTTGTACTATGGTATATGTATTACAAGATGAAGCTTTTATATAGCCTAAATATCAATCTGATCAAAATTAGTGGAAGGTCAAACCAGGCTGGAAGATCATGAACTTAGTTTTCCGGGTAACCCGTAAAAACTTAAGAACGTGATCTCCGATAAGGTTCAATCGATCCTGTATCTCGACGATTTTGTTGTGATTTTGTTGATGTTGTGTGATAGATCTCTTGTCCTACATATTTTCTAAATACTGCACCATTTATATGACTAAAACAGGACAAGGATTACAAGTTGTAGAAGCCCAAAATCGACAATTAAATTATTCTTCATTTCGGGTAACCTAAAATGAAGAACAACTCGATGTACCACTTTGACGCTTAGATCTTTCTTATTATGTATTGTTTGAGCAAGATTGTTGTTGGATAATGTAGTACTGCAGAAGTACTACAAGATCTGATGATTATCTTTCCTAGAAACACATCACACAAGATTTTGATGTCAAACAAAAGTAAGTAACCATGATAATGCGATATGAATTTCGGTTTTGTATGAAGAACACGAAGAACACCTATAATACTCAATTACTTGCATTATAAAGTGCCTTTATATGACACTTTTTATTATAATTAATTATTTTAAATTTAAAAATTATTTAAAAATAGTTATTAATTTCCAAAAATTACAAAAAAATTATTTTAAAAATTATTTTTAAATTATAAAAATTAAATATTAATAATTTGAAATATTTTTCATAAATATTAGTATTTATTTAAATATTATTAATAATTAATTTATTTATTAAATTTATTAAATAAATTAATTAAAAATGATTTTATTATATTAAAAAATCATTTTAAATGATAATAAGTTATTTAAAAATATTTTAAGTTATAAAATATAACTTTTATATATTTTAAAGCAAATTTCATTAATTATTTAATATTAATGAATATTAAGTTATTTACTAAATGAATTAAATAAATTAATTAAAATGATTTTATTATATTAAAAATCATTTTAAATAATAATAAGGTATTTAAAAATATTATAAGTTATAAAATATAACTTTTAATATTTAAAGGTAAATTTCATTAATTAATTATTATTAATGATATTAAAGTTATTTAATAATTATATTAAATAATTTAGTTTAAAAATGATTTTATATTATAATAATCATTTTAAATGAAAATAAAGTGTTTAAAGATATTTTAAGTTATAAAATATAACTTTTAATATTTAAAGGATAATTTCATTAATAATTTAATATTAATGATTATTAACTTATTATTAAAATATTAAATTTATTTAATAATTATATTAAATAAATAGTTTAAAAATGGTTTTATTAATTTAAAAATCATTTAAAAAGGATATAAATGAATTAAAAATATTTTAAGTAATGATTAAAGACTTTTAATATTTTTATAAATAGTACATTAATACTTTAATATTAATGGTAATTATTTAAAATGATTTTAAATGTTTTAAAAATCATTTAAGGGTAATATAAATACTTTAAAAATATTCTAAGTTATTATAAATAACTTTAATATTTTGAAAATGAGTTCATTAATAGTTTAATATTAATTAAATATTAATGATAATAGAATTGTTTAATATTTAAATCATTTAATAATGATTCCTGTGTTTGAAAAATCATTATAAATTATAATAAATGTTTTAAAATTATATTAAGTCATTTAAAAATAATACGACTAATATTTATAGATATTGAGTTACGTATGTAGTCTTAGACTCGATAATTACTCGATAAAGTCGCTTGACAATCGATATGTTTCGTAAATTGATCCTGACTTAGATAATTTAATTAGATATGTGATTATTTGTGATTCAATGGTTGTTAAACATGGATAATAATGTGATTAGGTTATATGCTGACTGTGAAATGCAGTACTATGTGTTATAATATGTTGTTCTAATCGAACGAATGATCTGATTAATGATAGGTCGTGATATAAACGATAAAACTAAGTTCGAATCAGTAAGCGTAATCGATCAAAAGTATCTTACCTTTGCATTTTCTTTATGCAATGGACATGAGTAAGAATGTTTCTAAACTATATTATTACCGTATGCATTATTAACCCTATATTATATACGCTCATTGATTATCAACATGTTAGTATATGATAATTCAGATATATATTCTGTTCGTTAATTTCTATAAATGGTTATACAAGTGTCCCCACTTGGATAATCATTGTATTTAATCACATGTTGATATATGTGACGCCCCCAAAATAGGTCCACAAGACCCATTCTGAGTCGCCAGATATCACATTATAAAAATCAAATACAAACTTCATTTATACAACTGTTGAACTGTCGTAAAGAATACGATCACAGTTAACTATGACTTTTAATACAATAATGTCTCATAGATAGTATCCAAACTCAAATTATTACAATGCCATATAAAATACAGCAGCAAATATTTCAAGACCCCAAAGAAGATTACTATCTTGTTTATTCTAATGAGGTGTACTTTTGACTCTTTCAAAGTCAGGTTCTCATCACCCTATTGTTATTTGCCAAAATCAATTATTAAGTGACGTATAAAATACGACACACACATCTTAGGTCCTCAATACAATTATCTGTTGCAAGTCATGCCATTTTATAATGTATTGAGAAACTTTGATAGTCTCGGACCATCACACTATTCCCCTGTTATCCCCGCTCGACCCAGCTACACTCTTATTACCTGAAAGAAATTGTGAAGCAAAAGGGTGAGCACAACTAGCCCAGTAAAGAATATCATAACTAAAGATAATTAAATTATCAATAGCTTTTGCCAATAATAAATCTGAGATTTAGAACATATGGTAGATAATAAAACTTTTCAACCATAGTTGCAGCGGAACGAGATATCCATTAGAAGAGTCAAGTAGAACATAATGTCTACTATCTCCTCTAGATTAAAAGTTCATCGTTGATATTTTATTCCTGTAATACTAATCAACAGTTCTTTGTTATACTTAAGACAAATAGAACTTTCATCACTTGTCTTCACCTGAACCACCAAAGATGTTAGTTAAATTCACAATTCATATTTATAATAATGTTAATTAACAGTTCCTTCTTGCCACAAAGGCTTAATAGAACGTTTACTCAATATCCTTACCCCAAAGGCTGAAGATATTCAAATGTAATAACAATGATCATACCAATCAGTTGTCTATCTTTGCACTACGGGCCAAAGATATTCAACTATAAAACCAATAGTCATTATCATACCAATCAATTGCCTGTCAGTGCACCACGGCCAAAGACATTCAACTGTTAACTAATGGTCATGATCCTGTCAATCACATCGTTGAATTATCCATGCACTACGACCAAGGATATTCGTTAGTATCACTAGTGGTCATGATCATGTCATAAACCTGTCCATCTTCGTACTACGGGTCAAAGCTATCAAACAACAGATCCTCTTTGCACTACAGGCCAAAGATATCCAACAACATATCATCTTTGCACTACAGGCCAAAGACATACAAATCAGTAAAACCAATAACCAACAAAGATAATACGAATGGAATAATAAAAGAATTTCACCACGTATGCAAGATTACTTGGCATAGACAAAGTTATTCTAACATAATAATAAAGAATGGAATAATAAAAGAATTTCACCATGTATGCAGTACTTCGCATAGACAGGTTATTCCAACATAATAATAAAGAATGGAATATCAAAAGACATCACTATGCATGCGATAGAGACCGCACAGACAGGTTATTCTCAATAGAATAATAAATGCGGAATAATAATTAATGGAACTGTGTCCCACAAAACGCATGTGCAGACGATATTTCGGCGTAATCGTAAATGCAAAATAATAAATATTGGAACCAGGTCAGGTGAAATTCACACCGACAGGATATTCCGATAGAATCGTAAATGCGAAATAATAAATATTGGAACCAGATCAGGTGAAATTCACACCGACAGGATATTCTGACAGAATAATAAATGCGGAATAATAAAAGAAGATCACCAAGTATTGGGTAAACCCGCATAAACAGTCATTCTACCAAGTATAGGTAAACCAAGCGCATCAAAGTTATTCCAATGTAATAATAAATAATTGAATAACAATAGACTTCACCGGTATACTAGAATTACAGATACAAAGTTATTCCAATGTAATAATAAAGAATGGAATAACAATAGACTTCACCGTATATACTGAGAATCCGCAGATCAAAGTTATTCCAACGTAATAATAAAGAATGGAATAACAGAAGTTCTCTTCATGAATAAGAAAGAATAACACCCCTTACGGGTACAACAAATAATATCCCTTATTATAATAATATCCCTTTACTATAATAATATCCATTTACCTTTCAAATAAGAGTATTCAGACTAGTAGGGCGAGGATATACTCAAAGAAAACTTGTACTACTCTCAAAGTTTTCTTAAACTCTAAAAAATACGCTCAAGATTATAGAAGAAGAATTCTCTCTATAGTTTCTCTCTCTAGAGTTTCAGAAATAATGAAGGAATGAGCTTCTATTTATAGAAGAATGGAATGAATAGTAACCAATCCATGAATGGTCCAGATTGATTTACTTTAATCAGACGGTCCAGATTTAAAGAAAAATCTTTTAAATAAAATATAATATATTCTAATTTTTGTCTAATAAAACAAATAACTTAATAAAAGTATTTTGTTTTATATAAAAAAGATTTTACTATACAAAACACTATGAAAACATATGCATAATAAAATATAATATATTCTATTTATAGAATAACTTTATAAAAGTATTCTTTTTTATATAAAAAGATTTTACTATGCAAAACACTATGCATAATAGAATATAATATATTCTATTTATAGAATAACTTTATAAAAGTATTTTGTTTTATATCAAAAGCTTTTCTCGTTATAATTTCAACCAAATGGTCTAAAAAATTAGTACATCTCTTCATGGAATAATATTGTACTCAAAATGATTTGACAGTAAAAAATAAATATATTTCTCTAGTGAATAGTACCCGTGAATAAGAACTCAGAATAGATCTCACACAAAAAAGTGTCCCAAATACTCGAGTGAATAATACTAGAGTGAATAGTAATTTGGGTGAATAGTAACTCGTGAATAGTACTCCGACACAAAAAGTACCCCAAATACCCGAGTGAATAATACTCGAGTGAATAGTAACTAGGTATTTTATGACAACTTGTCTACTTTGAAAAATTTTCACATATCACCCTTAAATTTAACCTTTTATCAATTTAACCATTTACTAAAATAGAAAAATTAAATATTTTTATTTCATAAAATTCGGGGTCTCACAATCTCCCCTCCTTATGAAATTTCGCCCTCGAAATTTACGTACGTACCTGATATTCGAAGAGATGAGAATTCCTTGCTTTCTTTTCGGATTGTACATTCCCGGTTATATCCTCTGTATCATAATTTTTCCATTGCTCATCTCCTGTATTTCAGATATCATTCTAAAATATACCTTTAAAACAAAGGTTAATTGACATATCACAAATTGTCAACTTATCAAGTAAAAATTTTGGCTTAGGTAAGTCACACCCTAACGAAGTATATTACTCGTCTCTCCCCTCCTAGTTCTACACTAATAACTCCGCCAGCGACCATATCCCTAAGCTCTGATACCAATTATGACACCCCCAAAATAGGTCCACACGACCCATTCTGAGTCGCCAGATATCACATTATAAAAATCAAATATAAACTTCATTTATACAACTGTTGAATTGTCGTAAAGAATACGATCATAGTTAACTGTGAGTTTTAATACAATAATGTCTCATAGACAGTATCCAAACTCAAATTATTACAATGCCATATAAAATACAGCAGCAAATATTTCAAGACCCCAAAGAAGATTACTATTTGTTTATTCTAATGAGGTGTACTTTTGACGCTTTGAAAGTCAGGTTCTCATCACCCTATTGTTGTTTGCCAAAATCAATTATTAAGTGACGTATAAAATACGACACACACATCTTAGGTCCTCAATACAATTATCTGTTGCAAGTCATGCCATTTTATAATGTATCGAGAAACTTCGACAGCCCTTTGACCATCATATTATTCCCCTGTTATCCCCGCTCGACCCAGCTACACTTTTATTACTTGAAAGGAATTGTGAAGCAAAAGGGTGAGCACAACTAGCCCAGTAAATAATATCATAACTAAAGATAATTAAATTATCAATAGCTTTTGCCAATAATAAATCTGAGATTTAGAACATATGGTAGATAATAAAACTTTTCAACCATAGTTGCAGCGGAACGAGATATCCATTAGAAGAGTCAAGTAGAACATAATGTCTACTATCTCTTTTAGATTAAAAGTTCATCGTTGACATTTTATTCTTGTAATACTAATCAACAGTTCTTTGTTATACTTAAGACAAATAGAACTTTCATCACTTGTCTTCACCTGAACCACCAAAGATGTTAGTTAAATTCACAATTCATATTTATAATAATGTTAATTAATGCCTTTCTTGCCACAAAGGCTTAATAGAACGCTTACTCAATATCCTTACCCCAAAGGTCAAGATATTCAAATGTAATAACAATGATCATACCAATCGATTTTGTTCATCTTCGCACTACTACGCCAAAGATATTCAACTATAAAAACCAATGGTCATGATCATACCAATCAATTGCTCACAAGACACCACCACACCAAAGACATTCAACTGTTAACTAATGGGTCATGATCCCGCCAATTACATCGTTGAATTATCCATGCACTATGACCAAGGATATTCGTTAGTATCACTAGTGGTCATGATCATGTCATAAACCCGTCCCATCTTCGCATTACTACGGTCAAAGCTATCAAACAATGTATCCTCTTTTTCTACAAAAGCAAAGATATCCAACAACATATCATCTTTTTTGCACTACAAAAGCCAAAGACATACAACTGTAAAACCAATAACCAACAAAGATAATACGTAATGGAATAATAAAAGAATTTCACCATGTATGCAAAGATTGTGATAGATGTAGTTATTCCAACATAATAATAAAGAATGGAATAATAAAAGAATTTCACCATGTATGCAGTACTTCGCATAGACAGGTTATTCCAACATAATAATAAAGAATGGAATAACAAAAGACATCACCATGCATGCGATAGAGACCGCACAGACAGGTTATTCTCAACAGAATAATAAATGCGGAATAATAATTAATGGAACCAGTCCCACAAAATGCATGCAGATGTGATATTCCGGCGTAATCGTAAATGCGAAATAATAAATATTGGAACCAGGTCAGGTGAAATTCACACCGAAAGGATATTCCGACAGAATCGTAAATGCGAAATAATAAATTAAGATCACCAAGTATTGGGTAAACCGCATATACAGGTCATTCTACCAAGTATAGGGTAAACCGTGCATACAGGTTATTCCAACAGAATAATAAATAATTGAATAACAATAGACTTCACCAGTATACTAGAATTCATGATATCATGAGTTATTCCAATGTAATAATAAAGAATGGAATAAAATAGACTTCACCGTATACTAGTGAATCACAGATACAAAGTTATTCCAACAGAATAATAAAGAATGGAATAACAGAAGTTCTCTTCATGAATAAGAAATAATAACACCCCTTACGGGTACAACAAATAATATCCCTTATTATAATAATATCCCTTTACTATAATAATATCCCTTTACCTTTCAAATAAGAGTATTCCGACTAGTAGGGCAAGGATATACTCAAAGAAAACTTGCACTACTCTCAAAGTTTTCTTAAACTCTAAAAAATACGCTCAAGATTATAGAAGAAGAATTCTCTCTATAGTTTCTCTCTCTAGAGTTTCAGTGAATTCGTAAGAAATAATGAAGGAATGCGCTTCTATTTATAGAAGAATGGAATGAATAGTAACTAATCCATGAACGGTCCAGATTGATTTACTTTAATCGTACTGTCCAGATTTAAAGAAAAATTTTTTAAATAAAATATAATATATTCTAATTATTGCCTAATAAAACAAATAACTTTATAAAAGTATTTTGTTTTATATAAAAAGATTTTACTATATAAAACACTATAAACACTATGCATAATAAAATATAATATATTCTATTTATAGAATAACTTTATAAATGTATTGTGTTTTATATAAAAAGATTTTACTATGTAAAACACTATGCATAATAGAGTATAATATATTCTATTTATAGAATAACTTTATAAAAGTATTTTGTTTTATATCAAAAGCTTTTCTCATTATAATTTCAACCAACTATTCAAAAAATTAGTACATCTCTTCATGGAATAATATTGTACTCAAAAATGATTTGGACCGAAAACAAATATATTTCTCGGGTGAATAGTACCCCGTGAATAGTAACTCATGAATAGTACTCCGACATAAAAATTGTCCCAAATACTCGAGTGAACAATACTAGAGTGAATAGTAATTTGGGTAAATAGTAACCCGTGAATAGTACTCTGACAAAAAAAGTGCCCCAAATACCTGAGTGAATAATACCAGAGTGAATAGTAACTGGGTATTTTATGACAACTTGTCTACTTTGAAAAATTTTCACATATCACCCTTAACTTTAACCTTTTATCAATTTAACCATTTACTAAAATAGAAAAATTAAAAACTTTTATTTCATAAAATTCGGGGTCTCACAATATACCTTTGTCAATTACCCGTATACATATATGTTGAATTATAGATTATTCTTGAACAAGATAAAACCTTTGATTTGGAACCCAGACAAGTACGAACATCCCTACACGGGAAAACTTTTATGCGCCCAAGGCGGATAGAGTGAACGATACCCTCGTTCTTGCATGTAGTATTGATCAATGCAGGGCATAACGGGCTGATCACCCCCCGTGCCCGTAAGTTATGACGGTTTACAGATGAATTTATGTTTAACCTTTTTGAAAATGAAAACAATGTTCATAGTATGTCACATTAACCCTATTTAAAGTCAGTACGTAGTTTCAAAGATTTGGTATAGAATTGATATATTCTTATCATTGGTACATATTACTTCACAACTGTTGAATCATTGTAGAAGGGTAGTATAAAGAAAACATTTAAATTCTTTCAACTTATATATATATATATATAATTGTTATTACTTGTTGGGCACTCAAATGCTCATCCTTGCTTAATTTAAATGTTTTTAGCTAAGTGTGAAGGACCAGAAAGCTCATGCAGAAACAAAGAAAAAAGAAAGCTAACCAAATAAGATTTGTGGTAGTCTATGTAATAGTTAACTTTATTAAGACAAGTATGATATATATTATCTATCATGGGTTGTAATGAATGCTTAAAGGTTACGTACTTGGGATTCGGACTCTGATGATATGTAAATTAAGTTGATCTTTATATTATTATTAGTATTATTTTGCTCATAGAAATGGTATCGTAAAGCACCGAGTTCGGGTTTCAAGTACCCGGATTTGGGGGCTCTACAGACATCTTGTATGATAGTGGCAAAACACCCTTCCAAAGTTGGGTTCACCTCACCCTATTCGGTTCACCAAAATCAACGGTTAAATGACGTATAAAATATGACACACTTATCTAATATTCTCAATTAAATTATTTCCATACTGTTTTAGCGGAAACCTCAACAGCTATAGACCACTGTTCTATTCCCCTGTTATCCCCGCTCGACCCAGTTACACTCTTATTACCTGAAAGGAATTGTGAAGCAAAAGGATGAGCACAACTAGCCCAGTAAAGAATATCATGACCAAAGATAATTAAATTATCAAAAGCCTTCGTCAGTAATAAATTAGAGATTTAGAACATATGGTAGATGATAAAACTTTACAAACATAGTTGCAGCGTAACGAACAATTCATTAGAAGAGTCAAATAGACCATAAAGTTTATTATCGTCTCCATGTTAAAAGTCCACCAACAATGGTTTATCCCTGTAACATCAATCAACAGTTCCTGTCCACAATCATGTGAATAACTCATAATCATAATTGAGATTCTAAATTCCTCTTCGCATCCAAGATGAAGATAATTTTCATCACATGTCTTTACCTGAAACATCAAATATTATGGTTATACCAAATCACAGTTCATGTTCATAATCATACTAATAAATTCATCTTTGCACTACGGGCCAAAGATATTCATCAATAGTTCATCTTTGCACTACAGGCCAATGATTTTCAGCAAGAGGTCATCTTTGCACTACAGGCCAAAGATATTAATATCTCAAAGAAATATATAATCATTTCAGAATTTATATAAACAATAATTAAAACCATGTTGATCAATTCACCTTTGCACTTAAGCTAAAGATATTCAATTTTAAATTCAATGGTCATGATCATACCAGTCAACAATTCATCTTTGCACTACTGGTCAAAGAAAACACATTGTCACGATCATACCAATAATCTACCCATCTTTACACTCAAGTGAAAGAGAAATTTCATCACTAGGAATATAAAAATGTTATATATGATAAATAAAATAATATAATCAAAACATGGATTTAATTTCAAGAGTAAGATTAATAAATCAACGATAATTTGGTCAAAAAAAGAATCCAATTTTGTCGTGAATAGTACCCCGTGAATAGTACTCCTTGAATAGTATCCTATGAATAGTACTTCGTGAATAGTAACCCATGCGACAAGTACCACATTCAGAAATAAATTATCAGATATCGTAAATAAGGTCGATATCGTAAATAAATGTCATATACATGAATAAAGGTCGATAATGTGAATAGTACAAAGATATCGTGAATAATAACTCCAACATGAAAAAGATAAAGTTTCACACTAAAATTCATATCAATATTTCGGTATAATGATATTGAAAGAAATAACATCATTTAAGAAGAAAAAAATAACATCCCTTACCTCAAAAAAGAAGTACTTCTGACTGAAATATCGGATATAATGTTGAAGAAAACTTGCACTGCTTATTAACTCTCAAAGTATCTAAATATTCACAAAAATACGGTTGATATTATAGAGAGAGAAAACTTCTGATTCTGGTGTGATTTTCAATTCTAACTTAAGCATCCTATTTATAGAAAAATGCTTAGAACTCTAAAGCAGAAAATTTAATAAAATATTTTAATTTTTATTTTTTTTCTTACGCACACCACATCATAATCTCAGCACTCCACAAGTGGGGCCCACCACATTCAGCAAAATCAAGAGGTAAAAAGGACATGTGGGTCCACCTTCTAGAAATCTCCACCAAAATTATTTATACATTCAAAAACTTCAATAATTCATAATAAATAGCCATTTTATCATAAAAATACGAATTTTATGTCCATTCTATAGGAAATTTAATTCTCTACAACTTTGAAGAAGAAAGTTTTTCCAAATTCTAAACAAAAAATGACTGAAATCCATAAACGGGTGATTTTTAACACATCTATTCCGACAAAATACTGATAAAACACCTCAGCATTAATTCCTTCATTTATATTCATATAAAATAAATATTTTCTTATCATATAAATCAATAATTAATTATTGACAAATAATATTACAGAACTACAATATTGACAACCAGGTCGTTCCCAGGAAAGAGGGGGCTTTCCGGTAAAGATTTCTCCTTACTAGCGCGCAATTAAATAACCCCTTCTAGACATAACTTCCTTAGACATTGCCAATAATGATATCTTATAATATTATTCAAATAATATAAATTATTAATATGATAATTTGAAATACTGTGCAATGACAATTATTGAATCAATAATATAAAATATCAACGTAGCAATTATTGAATCAATTAAATAAAATATTGAACAATAATTACTGTAACAATTATTGAGTAGTGACTTCTTCGTAAAAATCAATAATTTGTGCAATACTGCAATAAGCATCAAGCAACATTGCGACATCGTATTTTAACCACCGGTATTCCAACAAAGGTTAATCAGTAATAACTATGTCGTTACTTTTAGAAAACTCATTCTTGTCGTTTTCTTCATCTGAAAATTTTTCGTTATGGGACCCACAAATGGTTGCACCGTCGTACAAATATTTCCCGACAATAATGAATATTTTATAACCACTTGCTTATTTAAAATATTTGCGCATTTTACCCATAACTAACCATATTAATCAAATCAACCCCTTACTATTTTAAAATAATAAATAGAGAAAATTCTATTTTATTCATAAAAGTTGGGGTCTTACATCATATCCCTAAACTTTGAGATGAATTTCGGGTTTTAGACCTCTCAGAAACATCCGCGTCATACGTTCCTCATTCTCTACAAAATGAGGTGCAAACCTGGATAACTCTGTGAATTTAGCCTCGTACTGGGACACAGTCATGTTGTTCTGTTCCAGTCTAATAAACTCTACCTCTTTTATATGAAGAATACTTTCAGGAAAGTAATTGTCATTAAACAATTTCTGAAATGTTTCCCAAGACATATTGAGTGCAGCAAGATGGGTACGCTTCACAGATTCCCACCAGTAATCTGCCTCACCACAGAACATAAATGTGGCAAATGGAACCTTCTGTTCCTCCGTGCATTCCAAGACATCAAATATCTTGATAATTTGCTTAACCCACGTTTCTGCCTCGATCGGATCTGGCTTTCCCAAAAATTCTGGTGGTCACAACTCTTTGAACTGCTTAGCTGTGACAAGCCGCGCGTTGCTATCATTTCCACCCGTATTTTATGCACGAGTCTCCCTTGTCTGATTTTTCATGAACTGCAAAAAGCTTCTAAACATTCTATCATTCATCGTTTGATAAGTGGTGTTGTTTACCGGAGGAACATTGTCGTCATATTGCATGTTCTCCTGATTGGTGATTAAAGGTGTCTCCACGGTATTATTCACTCAATTGTTAACATTTTTAGCTGCCATTCTCAAATACTACCATAAAACCAGGGTTAATTTAAAAAATTGACATACCGCATAATACCCCTATATTCTGACCGACCAATAAATAAGCTTAGGTAGGACACACTAGCGAAGGAATTACTCATCTCTCCCCTCCTAGTTTTATTCCCTGATCTTCGCCAGAGACCATATCCCTAAGCTCTGATACCAACTGTGACGCCCCCAAAATATGTATACATCACCCATTCTGAGTCGCCAAATACATGGTACAGAAATCAAATACAAACCTCTTTTATGCAATACTACAAAACTTAGCTGAGAGTTTTTACACGAATATTGTCTAATAGACAATATTCAAACTCAAAAAGAAGTCCTAATTACAATTATTGATACACTATTTTACAAAATAGTGAGGGCTGCTTAAAATAACTGTCTGGACCCATCACTCTACACCCCGACTAGTTCCTGCTATATTCTCGCCTCCTGAGAAGAAAAATAGAACAAAAAGGAAAATGGTGAACTCAACTAGCCCAGTAAAGAATACTATGACTAAGATAATGATCAACAAATTATCGTTAGCCTTCAACAAATCAGATAAAATATAATGGACAACAAGTTTTAGATCAATATTCGCAGCGGAAATAACAATTCATTAGAAGAGTTAAGTAGAGAATGAAATCTACTATCTTCTATGATTTAAAAGTCATCATCAATATTTTATCCCGGTAACATAAATCAATATACATCTTGAACCAAATATTCATCTTTGCACTATGTGCCGAAGATATTCATTTGTATCACCAGTTGGTCATGTTTATCTCAACACCTGTCCATCTTTTCACTACGGGTCAAAGATATTCATCAAGTAATCATTCATCTTTGCACTATTGGCCGAAGATATTCAGTTATATCATCATTTAGGATTGAGGATGATGAAAAATATTTTAAAGAAACGAATCCAGTGAGATAAAAGGACAAATATTAGGAATTCGTACTTTAGATAATCCAAGTTCAAAAATACTCCATAATAAACCATAGTGGAGTGAAATTCAAGAATGAAGATAAAAACATGGATACAATGAAATATAGTAACCATAATAGGCAACTTGGACAAAGAAGAGAAAATTTCATTTTTCTGTGAATAGTGCCGTATTTGTGAATAATGTCATATACGTGAATAGTGTCGTATACGTGAATAGTAACCCCGACACGAAAAGGTAGAAATTCCACAAAAAAAATCATACTTTGTTAAAAGTACTCGTGAATAGTACTGTATTCGTGAATAGTGTCGTATACGTGAATAATAACTTTAACATGAAAAGGTAAAAATTTCACAATAAAATTCAGACCAATATTTCAGCATAATGATATTGAATGAAATAACATCATTTACGAAGAAAATAACATCCCTTACCTCAAAAGAACAATACTTCTGACTGAAATATTGGGTAAAATGCTAGAGTAAACTTGCACTCAATAGTAACTTTCAAAGTATCTAAATACTCACAAAATACGCTCGATATTATAGAGAGAGAAAACTTCTGATTCTGGTGTAATTTTCAATTGTAACTAAGCACCCTATTTATAGGAAAATGCCAGAACGTAAAAGCATACTAAATTAATAAAATAATATTTTATAAAAAATTTCGAGCACGCCACTTTTGAAACAAATTTCATCACACCACAAGTGGGGCCCACCCAAAATTATAATTTTCCAAAACAACCAAAAGTGGGGCTCATCATGTTTTTAATAAAAATATTTATTTCTAAAATTTCAATAATTCCTAATAAAAAGCCCTTTTATCAGAAAAATACAAATTTTATGTCCATTCTATAGAAAATTTAATTCTCTACAACTTTATAGAAGAAGGTTTTTTCAAATTCCAATCAAAAAATGTCCGAAATTCACATACAGATGATTTTTAATACCTCTATTCTGACAAAATACTGATAAAATATCTCAACATTAATTCCTTCATTTATATCCACATAAAATAAATATTTTCTTATCATATAAATTAATAATTAATTATTTATAAATAATATTACAGAATCACAATATGACAACCAGGTCTTTCCTAGGAAAGAGGGGGCTTTCCGATAAGGATTTCTCTCATCAAGCGTATAATTAAGTGACCAAACCCTTTCCTCTGATGAGTAACTTCCTTAGAAATTGCCAATAATGTTATCTAATAATATTATTCAAATAATATAAATTATTGATCTGATAATGGAAAAATACTGTGCAGTGACAATTATTGAAACAACAATAATATAAAATATCAATGTAACAATTATTGAATCAATAAAATAAAATATTGAACAGTAATTACTGTAACAATTATTAAGTAATTCCTTCCTACGTAAGAATCAATAATTCAAAAATACTGTGCAATACCGTGTGCTACTATGCAATTATACGTATTACTGTATTTAACCATCGGGTATTTCAACAACGTTAATGGTAACAATTACGCCGTTATTTATAAAAACTCAAACTTATCATTTTCTTCATCCGATCATTTTTTGTTATGGGGCTCACAAATGGTTGTGCCATCGTACGAATATTCCTCGACAGCAAGAATATTCCACGACCAAACGAATATTTTTTGACAACAATGAATATTTTATAACCACTTTCTTATTTTGCAAAATTTGCACATTTCACCCATAACCAAAGCATTATATCAAATTAACACCTTATTATTCAAAATAATAATTAGAGGAAATTCAATTTTATTTATAAAAAGTTGGGGTCTTACAACCTCCCCTCCTTATGAAATTTCTTCCTTAAAATTGATGTACGTACCTGGTGTTTCGAAAAGGTGAGGGTACCTCGCTTTCATTTCCGATTCCAACTCTCAGGTCATTTCCTCAATAGCATGGTTCCTCCATAAAACCTTGACTGATGGTATAACCTTTGTGCGTAGGACATGCTCCTTCCTATCCAAGATCTTGACAGGGACCTCCTCGTACGTTAAATCTTCGGTTATCTCGTCTGGTTCTAACTCAATAATGTGGTTTGGGTCTTTCATATATTTACGAAGCACATATATTTGAAACACATTATGAACACGAGACATGCTTGGAGGTAATGCGAGTCTATAAGCCAAATTTCCTATTCGATCAAGAATCTTAAATGGACCAATAAATCATAGATTGAGCTTTCCTCCCTTTCCAAATCTTGTAACTCCCTTCCATGGAGCAACACGTAACAACACATGATCCCCAATATTAAATTCCACGTCCTTTCGATGAAGATCTGCATAACTCTTTTTTCGATCTTGTGTCATTCGTATATGTTGTCGAATCATTTGGATCTTTTCTGTAGTCATGCGTACCAATTCTGGTCCCAACAACGTTGCTTCACCCACCTCGTCCCAGCATACTGGAGAGCAACACTTTCGTCCATACAATGCTTTGAATGGAGACACACCTATACTTGCTTGATAACTGTTGTTGTAGGAGAATTGCACGCACTATAAAAAAATCAGTCATTGCCGACGGGTTTAATACCGACGGCAGAAACGCCGTCATTTCCCTTTCTGCGCTCATTTTTCCTCTACGCACGTGCGCAAAAAATATAGGTCGACATAATCGGGTCATAGGCGACGGTAACGGCCGTCGAGATTGACATTAGTATCGACGGGGGCATTAACGATGGCACTACCATCGAGAATAAGTTTTTATTTAATTAGAGTCAATTTAATTTTTCATTATGCTCTTTCATTTTTTACTTCCCTCGCGATTCTTCCTTCTCCTCTTGCTGTCGCCTTCTTCCTTCTTGTCGTCGCCCTCTGACTGGTTCTTGTCGTCACCACCATCTTCTCTTCGCCATCGTTGTCCCTCTTTGTCTCTCTCGAGCAAGGTATGTTTTCCCAAATCCAATTTTCCCCCAAATGTAACCTAATAATCTATGTTTCAACAATATTTCACTCTATTTTCCCCCAAATATCAGTTGTTGTGTATTATAAATTTATAGTTTGCAAGTTTTCATGAAACTTTTAATGTGACATGAGATACCCAATTGCAGTATATTACTTCATTCTTTCCGTTTGGTGCTGAACTGGGGTTTTCATGGCTTAGTGACATATATCCAACTTCTGTTGATAAATTATTGTGTTGAAGAATTTAGTTATTTCTTGAATCAAAGTTCAGGTATGCTCTGATTTTACATTAATTTAGAAATTTTCAGAGGGCGTATATGCTAACTTGCTTGGTATAATGGGTAGTAATAAATTTGTTTTTAGCTATATTTTTCTGTGTGTTTATCAGTATAGCCATTACTATAGTTCTAGTTTAAAATTATTAATTTATAGACATATGTTTGTTGAAAAGAAGTGGGAGAATTTGATCTATAAGGTCAAATTTCTGTTGTTGTGGGGTGGGGTGGGGTGGGGTGGGGTAGGGTAGGTTTTAATAAAATTCAAATTATAAATGGTTGTGTGAAAGGAAACACTTGATTAAGTGGCATTCTCTCCATACTAGTTTAGAGAAATGTATCTCTTTAATTATTAATTTTACATATATAAAGAGCATTTGAACATCAATCAAAGTTTCAAAATACCACACTCTAGGCTGTATGTAATGTATAGTCTGACTCTTGTAGCATAATATGTATATAGTGTCATTCTAGAGTAGTTGGGTTATTGAAGATTACTCATGTAATGGTTGTATGTAATGGTTGTGTAATGTTCGTTTATTGGGTTATTGAAGATTGCTCAACTTGCTAAATATAGTGATTATAATATCATCTGGGAGTCTAAGAAAGTGGTCTTCTTTGTGTTTCTTTGATTTCTTATTCATCCTTGAAGAAATTTGTCTTTTTTCTTCAGTGATCCCTATGATCATATGCGTGTATATATATGGGGGAGATTTAGGGGAAATTAAAGGGTCGTTTGGAATTTGGATAAATTTTTTGAATTTGTTTTCAAAAAATTAGTTGGCATTAAAAACACCAAAACAAAATTGGCATTGAAAACACAAAATAGTATTGGCATTAAGGAAGAAAAAAATGTAACACATTTGTTTATGGTTGTCAAGTGTTTGTGAGTATGTTGCTAAAAAAATATGAGTAAGGGTAAAAATAACATTTATTCCACGTGACTTGACATGTTCATATTTTCATATAGTTTAGGAAGCTTAGAAACCCGTTTGAGATTCACTTAGTAGGAGTGAATCTCAAATAGTCCCCGTTTTGGGACTGTTTTTGTATGTTTCGATCTCACTTAGGTCAGTGTTAACGACTTGAGTACGTCTTTATATTTTTTGAATTTTCGGTCAGTAGATATTCCTTGATGTTCTTCGGGTGCATATTTAGACTACGATGTGTTAGTCTATTTCATGTAATTGAAGACCATAGGGAGGTGCTGCCGAAATTTCTAAAAAATGTAAAGATGTGTTCAAGTTGTGGGCATCAGTGAGGCGACACATCTGGGAATGGGATAGAAGCCTGACCCGTTAAAGGTAGCCGCTGATAAGAGTGGGCTTAGCTCTGAGTACCGTAGTGGGGTTGAACAGTTTCTCATCTTCGCGTTTGAGCAAGTCAGCGGCGTGAGATCATATGTACTTGTAAGAGGTGTGTGAATGAAGTGTGGAAGGAAAGGAGTGATGAAATGTGCAACTTATTTGTGTATGGGTTCAAGCAAGGTTATACGATATGGATCTATCATGGGGAAACCTGGTTGGATGAACATGAATCAGAGCTGGAATCTAGAGGTGACGAAACCTTTGACTGTACTAACATGATATTCGAAGATGCTGGTTCATACTTCCAGTAGAATACAGACAGGGATGGAAGTAGCGTCGAGCAAGAGCCGAATCACGAGGCTAAGGGTTTCTATGAGTTATTGCTTGAAGCAGCGTCGCCACTATATGACGGGCACGAAAAACACACCGTCTTATCTGCCGTGACTAAGTTTTTACACTTCAAGAACGAGCATGACTGTAGCGAGAGAGGTTTTAATGAACTTTTAAGCATTGTGAAGGAGTGCTTTCAGAGGGAAATAAGTTACTGAGAGTAGCATTACTATGATGTGAAGAAAATGGTCAAAAGGCTCAATTTAGGGTATGAGAAGATTGATGCTTGTGAGAATGATTGTATGTTGTATTACGGTGATGTCAATAAAGATAAGAGGTCATGTAATATTTGTGGTACAAGTAGATACTGTGAACATCGCAAGAAAAGGGAAAAAGACGTGCTAAAAAAGATCTTACGTTATTTTCGATTGCCCCGAGGCTTCAGCGGTTGTTCATGTCAACACATACCGCAGAGGATATGAGGTGGCACTCTCAACGGGACATAGTCGAATGTCAACTGACGCACCCGGCAGATAGGCTTGAGTGGAAAATTTTTTATAATAAGCACCCCTCGTTTGCTGAAGAGGTTCGCAATGTTAGGCTTGGACTTGTTACGGATGGGTTTAATCCGTTTAACGGGCCTTACACAAAGCCCTACTCAACTTGGCCGGTGATTATTGTTGTGTATAACCTCCCGCCTTCGATGTGTATGAAAGATCCCTACATGTTCATGCCTTTACTTATTCCAGGTGATAAGAGTCGTAGTAAAGACATCAATTTATACCTCAGGCTGTTAGTTGATGAGTTCAAGATGTTATGGGAAAAAGGGGTTCAAACTTATGATGTATCTCTTAAGCAGAACTTTGACATGAGGAAGGCTTTAATGCAGACAATAAATGACTTCCCGGCTTTAGGAATGATCAGTGGATGGTCGACTCACGGGGGCTTGTCATGTCTCGTGTGCATGGGGTTAGTTAAATCTATACAGCTCAAACATGGGGGGAAAATGAGTTTCTTTGCAACATCTACACAGTTTTTACCGATTGAACATCGTTATCGACGGAAGTAGACAATTCAATCAAAAACCAGAAAAACATCAAGTGCCTGGCCGTCTTTCTGGGTCAGCAGTATTGAGTTGGATTAGTCATTTGAAGTTTCAACCTCCAGGGAAGAATCACAGATTAGAGCGAGCTTATGGTTACGACAAGGTTCACAACTGGACACACAAATCCATGTTCTTTGACCTGCCTTATTGGGCTACACTCTGCATCCATCATTGTTTAGATCTGATGCATACTAAGAAGAACGTATTTGATAACATTTTTTTTACAGTCCTAGATGCCAGTGGTAGAACAAAGGACAACAACAAGTCGAGGCTTGATTTGGTAGAAATGAACATTAGGGAAGATCTGTGGCTATATCAGGAGGGTAGTAAGACAGTAACGCCTAAAGCTGAATATACTTTGACCAGGGAACAGTTTATATTGATATGTAATTGGATCAGTGGACTGAAACTCCGAGATGGATATTTTTTTAATATAGCAAGGTGTTGTAAAGTCAAAGAGCTAAAGTTTTGGGGTCTTAAAAGTCATGATTGTCATGTATTCATGCATAAGTTGATCCCTGTGGAATTTATCGACTTGTTACCAAAACGTGTGATTGAAGCACTGAAAGAGCTTTCTAATTTCTTCAGAGATCTATACTTGACGGAGCTTCAGATCAAAGACATAGATAAAATGGAGATGCAGATAGTGGAAATAATGTGCAAGTTAGAAATGATCTTCCCTCCATCGTTTTATGATTCAATGGAGAATTTGCCTATTCACTTGTCATACGAAGCTAAGTTTGGCAGTCATGTGAGACCCCAGATTTTATCAATAAAGATTTAAATTTTGTCAAAATAATTTTTTATATTATGGTGTGAATTTGAGATAATATTATAGTTGTGGGTAGTATTTATAAATTTTGCAAAGTATGCAAGTGGTTATATTATATTCGATTGGTCGGGGAATATTTGATTTAGCAGGGAATATTCGTACAACGGCTCAATCATTGGTGGACCCCACAACAGAATTATTGTCGGATTGAGAAAACGACATTAATATTTTATTGAAATAACGGCGGAAGTTTTACCGTGGTTACTGTTGAACTACTTTCGGTAGTAAAGTACGATGTACGTGTGGTTGCATAAAGTAGCACACCAGTATTGATTATTGATCTTATGTGAGAAGTCACCGGTTTGATTCCATTATCATCGATTAATAATATGAATTATTATAATGATAATGACGCTTTTGTTTTATTCGTATTATTAACGTAATAAAATGTAAACATCTTTTATATAAAATAGAATACTTTATTAAAGTTATTCTATAAATAGAATATATTATATTTTATTATGCATAGTGTTGCGTAGTGTTTTTTGCATAGTGTTTTGCATAGTATTGCATAGTGTTTGCATAGTAAAATGTTTTATATAAATAGAATATATTATATTTTATTTAAAAGATTTTTCTTTAAATATGGACCGTCGATTAAAGTAAATCAATCTGGACCGTTCATGGATTAGTTACTATGCATTCCATTTTCCTATAAATAAGCTCATTCCTTCATTATTTTCTTACGAATTCATTGAAACTCTAGAGAGAAATTATAGAGAGAAGCTATAGAGAGAAAATTATAGAAAGAAGAAGAGTATTCTGCTACTTCACTACTTCAGATTCATTCTTTTACTAGTAAGGGGTGTTATTCTTTCTTCTTGAAGAGAACTTCATTATTCCATTCATTATTATTCTGTTGGAATAACTCCGTAAAAGTGGCATACCCTATACATAACCTCAGTATACGCAGCATACCCTATACTTGGTGAAATCCTTATGTTATTCCATTGCTTATTATTCATTGGAATAACTCAGATACGCTGGCTTTACCCTATACTTGGTGACATTCTTCTATTATTCGTTGGAACATCCTGCTCATGTGTTTTACACCGACCGGTTCCGCTTTTATTATTCTCTGAACATCCTGCTGCATGTGTTTTACACCGGACCGGGTTCCGCCTTTTATCATTCTCGCTGGAATATCCTATCTGTGTGTTTTTCACCGGATCCGGTTCCATCTTTATTATTCTGTTGGAACATCCCGTCGCAGTGAATTTCACCGACCGTTCCGTTATTATTATTCTTCATTGAATAACTCGCCTACATGCAACCGCATGCACGGTGATTTCTTTTGTTATTCCATTCTTTATTATACTCAAATGGTTAAAACTTTGACTTCTATACTCCATGAAATTAGTAGAATATCCTTGATATTTGCGTTTCATCCAAAGATCTTTTCATGAAAATATTCTTCCGATCATTCTTGAATTTTACTCTACGAAAACAAAGATTATGTTGACAATTTGGACGTTAATAATTCATGGATTAAATAATTCTTGAATTTGTTTTATTGAATTACTATGTCATTGTCATCATCCTCATGTTATATTATGTTATCTTTGGCTTACGTGCATAGATGAACTTAGTATGATTATGACCGAGGATCATTCGGTATAATCATGACTTGATATAAATGATGTGACAAAAGTCCTCGATGGGTTCGTAATGCAAATGATGGATAGTTTTTGGTATGATTATGACCAGGGGTGATTCGGTATAGTCATGACCATTGATAATTTGATGAAAATCCTTGACCGCAGTGTACGTGGATGATTAGATGTGGTGGTTTATTATTGTCGAGTCTCAAATGATAAAATTGATGAAAACCTTTTAAAACCTAAAAGATAGTAGACTTTATTCTCTACTTGACTCTTTTAATGGATTGCAGATATTCACCGCAGCTTAAACCGGTTGTCTATTGTATTTTATCGGTTTAACATTGTTGAAGGCTAATGATAATTTATTCTCGCATTATCTTAGTCATAATATTTCTTCTTGGGCTAGTTGAGCTCACCTTTTCTTTCACCGTTTTCTTCGAAATGAGAACATAGGTAATGGACGAGTCTGGGAACTAGTAATGGTCCGAGGATAGCATTAGTAGTCTTCACTATTCGTGAAATAGTGTGATAATAGTTGTAATGAGGACTCCTTTTGAGTTTGTATAATATCTAGTAGACAATATTTGTATTCAAACTCACGCTTTATGTCGTATTGTACACGGCGCTTAGGTTAGTAAGTTGTATTTGAATTTATGTACCATGTAAGTGGCGACCCAAGATGGGTGACGATACCTAATTTTGGGGGCGTCACAAGTTGGTATCGAGCTTAGGATATGATCCTGCTAAGATGTGAGATAAGAACTAGGAGGGGAGAGAGACGGAAATTCCTTCGCTAGTATGACCTACCCAAGTTTATTTGGTATTTAATTGGTCGATCGCCGTAGTATAGGGATAATATTTGATATATTAATTAACCCTTGTGTTGTGGCGTTGTTTGGAAATGGCAAATGAAAATATTCACAATGGAGTGAATGTGACCGTTGTGACACCTTTAATCACTAATCGTGTTAATGCGAAGGTCGATTTAGGAACAAATTAGAGATATCCACGTAGTAAATGAAGAACTAATTGTTGCACCTGAGCTAGTTGCAGAGGTAGCAGCTGAAAGTGAGGAAGAAGAGGAAGAAGAGGAACCTGAGGAGAATTGGTTAGAAGAAATTTATGATCAAAACTTAGAATTACAAAATCGTGTTCGTGAGCTAGAAGAACAAAGGTTGAAGAACCCAAAACTATCGTGGAACAAAGGGATACAACAATTCAAAATTGGGTTACCCGATATGTGATGCTCGAACAAAATCACGCTTTGGCGGTGGTGTAAGATATTAAAGTTGGAATCGAGAATTTAAAAATCAAAGATCAAATTGAAAGAAGAAACAACCGAACGAAGGAGAATAGACGATGCATGGGTAAAAGTCGCACAACGCGTTGATAGTGTAGAAAAAAGACGTCCGATCCAATAAAGCCAAAATAGATGAAATGGACTTTGCTTTTGGACAAAGAATTGGGAGAACCCAACATCGAATTCGAATTACCACATGCATAGCGGTCAACCCGAATTCGATATGGATCGAGAATAATGATTCAAATCATGGATCGTGAATGTGAAGAAGCACTTAAGGGTGGAATGTACCCTATAGTAAAGTCAAACTTTGTAATTTAAGCGAGAGCGTTTATCGAGAAACCGAACGGGTTATTACGGGTAAATTAATTATCATGAAGTCTATACTTTATTCAATACAAGTTCTACCCACTCTTTTATTCTACCTAGTTGTGTTCAATGTTTAAATTTGACTCCGAAAAAAAAATTAGACTTTGATTTATCTATTGAAACTTCGTTGGGAGAAACCTTCGTTACCTCCACTGTTTATTAATCTTGTTGTTTCAAATAAACACTTTCACGATCTTATATCTTTAAAAATTCTTGCCTTTGAGGTAATTTTTGAAAACGATTGATTAACTACTTATTATTCTTTTTGTAAGGTTGTTAGCTTTCATATTCCTAACCAACCTGTTATACGAATTCAAAGTAACCAAACCCTAAAGTTAATCACTGTTATATCAAGCCATAAGTAAAGAGCCCCGATCCTTTCGTTGTTGACTTCCTTGTGTGGAATGCAATCAAGCCGGACTTTCAGAGGCGACATCGTGAATGAAGATGGCAAGTTTATAGGTATCATTGTGAGGGCTATCTAGGTTAAGGGATAGAAGTCACAGTTGGTATCAATGTAACGTACTATCCAAGTCTTGGATAAGAGTAGCAGTTTTGAATGATATTTCTATCATTAATAAATTTCTTGACGTATTCTTGAAGATTTCCTAGCCTACCCTAGAGCGTGAAATCGAATTTTGTATTGACCCCAGTACAAAAACTCATTTCTTAAACCCTCAAATATTTCTTCAATTAAAATGAATAAGCTTTACGTGGTTTATGATGAAAGTCATAATAAAAGCATTGGACTAATGAAAATCATGGGTATACGTGGTATTAGTAAGTGTTATAATGAGTTATGTTGGTTATTATGAGAAAACATGAAAGTTTCTTAGAAATCACAAAGAGTTGAAAATCAGATTTTAGTGAAAAACGTAATATGAAATTCAATTGACCATATCTCCTATTATATTTTGAATTTTTGAATGTGGTCAAATCCTAGAGTTAGATCTATGAGTTACCTAACTAATCCAAGTGGAATTACTGGAAAAGGTGTTGTAGATTTTTGTGTGGACTGATTTTAGCAAAGGAGGTCAAAGCTGTAAATTTCGAAAATGCTACTGCCCAGAAACTTTAAGGGGCTGTTTCGGCCACTTAAATTATGAGAAAAATTCTGGCCTTTTGGGACATAAAGGTATATGGTATAAAGTATCTCCTGTCCAAAAATGAGCTCATTCTGACTTAAAATGAGCAAGTTATGACTATTTCAATATTTAGGTTTTTCCGACGTAAAAACGCTATAACCGGAGTTCTATAACTCCGATGACCATGAAATTTAAACTAGAAGCTCACGTTAACATGTGTAAGGTCCTGCCAAGATTTGGGAATTTTTGGAGTTAAACTTGAGGTAGCTAATTTCTTAAGGAATTAATTAGAAATTGATTTTAAAAATAGTAAATGAATTTTAAAAATTCGAGAAAAATATATTTTCATTATGGGACTATATTATGCTAAATCCCAGAAAAGAAATATTTTTGGGACTGATTTGGTATTTTTCATGAAAATAGTTTAGTTATGAACATATATGAGTTAAATATGTTATGTGAAGTAACAAAGTTGAAAATAGGATTTTATGGCTAGAAAATCCTATATGTAGTATATGCATATATTTTTTGATGAGGATTTGATAATTGGTGATGATATTTTATGAGTATGGCATTTTTGAATGATTAAATGCATTATATGGTAAAGCGTAAACAATTGAGATAAATTGTTTATAAATTTAAGAAGTGATTAAAATATTGTTATAATATTAATGATATTAGATTATGAGATTATTAAGTGATTGAAAACATGGGGATATTCTTGAATCCTGGATAAATTATATTATAAATGTTTAATATTTATCCTTTATCTCATTTGATTGATTCTTTATATCATTATCCTCATGTTTATATTATGTTGAAAGTCATCTCGTGGCTGTAGTATGCATAGATGGACTTGGTATGATTATGACCACGGATTATTCGGTATAATCATAACCAGAATGAATACACAATTATCTTTGGCCGTAGTGCATGGATAATTTGTGGTCGTGATACTAATGAATACACAATTATCTTTGGCCGTAGTGCATGGATAATTTGTGGTCGTGATACTAATGAATATCCTTGGCCTGTAGTGCAGGGATGATTCGATGATGTGGATTAATTATTGAAATGAGTCTCAAAGAATGAAATATTAATTCATGGATGTGTTCAAAGTCATCCATGGCTTACGTGCATAGATGGACTTGGTATGATTATGACCGTGGATTGTTGGCATAATCATAACCAGAATTGAAAACACAATTATCTTTGGTAGTAGTGCATGGATAATTTGTGGTCGTGATACTAATGAATATCCTCGGCTCAGAGTGCGTGGGATGATTCGATGATGTGGATTAATTATTGAGCTGAGTCTCAGCAATGAAATATTAATTCATGGATGCGTTCAAAGTCATCTATGGCTTACGTGCATAGATGGACTTGGTATGATTATGACCAGGGATTGTTCGGTATAATCATAACCGTAATTGAAAACACAATTATCTTCGGTAGTAGTGCATGGATAATTTGTGGTCGTGATACTAATGAATATCCTCGGCCCGTAGTGCGGATGATTCGATGATGTGGATTAATTATCGAAATGAGTCTCAAAGAATGAAATATTAATTCATGGATGCGTTCAAAGTCATCTCGTGGCTTACGCATATAGATGGACTTGGTATGATTATGACCAAGGATTGTTCGGTATAATCATAACCGTAATTGAAAACACGAATATCCTTAGCCAGTAGTGCATGGATAATTCATGGTTGTGATACTATTAAGCTGAGTCTCAGTATTATTGGTTTTACAGTTGTATATCTTTGGCCTGTAGTGCAAAGATGAATTGTTAATGAATATCTTTGGCTGGATTGCAAAAATAAATTTAATGTTTTAAACGATAAAGGTATTCAAGGTATCCTCACCTCTTTATCATATCAGTGTATCGCACTTAATTTCGAGGGCGAAATTCCATAAGGAGGGGAGATTGTGAGACCCCGTATTTTATCAATAAAGATTTAAATTTTGTCAAAATAATTTTTTATATTATGGTGTGAATTTGAGATAATATTATAGTTGTGGGTAGTATTTATAAATTTTGCAAAGTATGCAAGTGGTTATATTATATTCGATTGGTCGGGGAATATTTGATTTAGCAGAATATTCGCACAACTACCAATCATTGGTGGACCCCACAATGTAATTATTGCTTTATCGAGAAAACGACATTAATATTTTATTGAAATAACGGCGGAAGTTTTACCGTGGTTACTTGTTGAACTACTTTCATTAGTAAAAGTACAATGTACGTGTGGTTGCATAGTAAAGACACTCGTATTGATTATCGATGCTTATGTGAGAAGTCACCAACATTCCATTATCACGATTAATAATATGAATTATTATAATGATAATGACGTTTTTGTTTTATTCAGATTATTAACGTAATAAAATGTAAACATCTTTTATATAAAATAGAATACTTTATTAAAGTTATTCTATAAATAGAATATATTATATTTTATTATGCATAGTGTTGCATAGTGTTTTGCATAGTGTTTTTTATAGTATTGCATAGTGTTTGCATAGTAAAATGTTTTTATATAAATAGAATATATTATATTTTATTTAAAAGATTTTTCTTTAAATATGGACCGCCGATTAAAGTAAATCAATCTGGACCGCTCATGGATTAGTTACTATGCATTCCATTTTCCTATAAATAAAGCTCATTCCTTCATTATTTTCTTACGAATTCATTGAAACTCTAGAGAGAGAAATTATAGAGAGCTATAGAGAAAAATTATAGAAAGAAGAAGAGTATTCCTACTTCACTACTTACAGATTCGGTTCTTTTTACGAAGGGGGTGTTATTCTTTCTTCTTGAAGAGAACTTCATTATTCCATTCATTATTATTCTGCTTGAATAACTTTGTAAAAGTGGCATACCCTATACATAACTTGTATACGCCAGATAGATACCCTATACTTGGTGAAATCCTTATGTTATTCCATTGCTTATTATTCATTGGAATAACTTTTATACTGCCATTTACCTATACTTGGTGACATTCTTCTATTATTCCATTGGAACATCCTCGTCATGTGTTTTACAGGACTGGTTCCGCTTTTTATTATTCTGTTGGAACATCCCATCACATGTGTTTTACACCGACTGGGTTCCGTCTTTATCATTCCGTTGGAATATCCTATCTCGTGTGTTTTTCACCGGATCTGGTTCCATCTTTATTATTCTGTTGGAACATCCCGCTTGGTGTGAATTTCACCCCGACCGTTCCGTTATTATTATTCCATTGGAATAACTTTTGTCATCTAAATCCGCATGCACGGTGATTTCTTTTGTTATTCCATTCTTTATTATACTCGGTTGGTTAAAACTTTGACTTCTATACTCCATGAAATTAGTAGAATATCCTTGATATTTGCGTTTTCATCCAAAGATATCTTTTCATGAAAATATTCTTCCGATCATTCTTGAATTTTACTCTGAAACAAAGATTATGTTGACAATTTGGACGTTAATAATTCATGGATTAAATAATTCTTGAATTTGTTTTATTGAATTACTATGTCATTGTCATCATCCTCATGTTATATTATGTTATCTTTGGCTTACGTGCATAGATGAACTTAGTATGATTATGACTGAGGATCATTCTTGTATAATCACGACTTGATATAAATGATGTGACAAAAGTCCTCGATGGCTCTTGTAATGCGATGATGGATAGTTTTTGGTATGATTATGACCGGGGGTGATTCGGTATAGTCATACTGACCATTGATAATTTGATGAAAATCCTTGACCAGTGGTGCACGGGGATGATTAGATGTGGTGGTTTATTATTAAAAGTGTCTCTCGTGATAAAAATTGATGAAAACCTTTTAAAACCTAAAAGATAGTAGACTTTATTCTCTACTTGACTCTTTTAATGGATTGATATTCACCGCAGCTTAAACCGGTTGTCATTGTATTTTATCGGTTTAACATTGTTGAAGGCTAATGATAATTTATTCTGCATTATCTTAGTCATAATATTTCTTCTTGGGCTAGTTGAGCTCACCCTTTCTTTCACTTTTTTCTCTTGAAAATGAGAACATATTTGGACGAGTCGGGGAGCGGAGTAATGGTCCGAGGATAGCATTAGTAGTCTTCACTATTCTGTGAAATAGTGTGATAATAGTTGTAATGAGGACTCCTTTTGAGTTTGTATAATATCTAGTAGACAATATTTGTATTCAAACTCACAGCTTATGTCGTATTGTACACGACAGTTAGGTTAGTAAGTTGTATTTGAATTTATGTACCATGTAAGTGGCGACCCAAGATGGGTGACGTATACCTAATTTTGGGGGCGTCACAAGTCACATGCAATATAGATAGATGTATCCATTCGAGAGGTAATGAAATTAATGTTTTTAATATGGTAAAATGTTCATTCTTTTTTGTTAATCTATATATCACATAGGTATATGCGACGTCTAAAGCAAAAGTGAAGAATAGAGCCCGTGTAGAGGGGTCAATTATTGAAAGTTATGTTATAGAGGAACTTGTTAATTTTTGTTTGTTGTACTTTGAGTCGAATGTTCAGACGAAGCACAATCGCTTACGTCAAAATCAGACTATTGCGCACGAGGAAAATAGAGAATTAACGGCCTTTAGTCATCCTGTATGCCCATTCGGCGGTAAAAAAAGGCGATTCTTAACCGATAATGAGTATGCAGCTGCCACATTGTATGCACTTGTCAACATGAATGAAGTAACGTCATACATTAAGTAAGTAATCATAACTATATATGTCTGGTGTAACTGTGTCAAGTTCCTTTACAAACACATTAAGTATATAATTGTGCTGCAGTCAGTATGATGCTGAAGTACGTGAAGCGAATCCGAGTATATCGGACAAGGATTTGCAAAATTTGAGAAATGGACAATTTGTACAATGGTTTAAAGATCATGTAAGTCTAACCTTTACAAGTTCAATGAATCTACCATCATAGATTTACTCTTATGGTGTAATTAACTTTAAAATATGTTGTGTTAATGTACATTAGGTCCTCATAGATGAGTTAGTTTACAATCGGCTAAAGCTTATAGCCGACGGCCTTGAAAGATCTGTTACTTATACATGCTGCATTGTCAACAGTTACAGATTTAAGTGTTGCAATATTGGGGAAGTCGCTTCTGTTGATTCTGGTGTTATGGTGAAAGGTATCTACTACGATAACATTTGGGATGACTGGTATGGACGATTGCTAGAAGTTGTCGTTCTCAAATATTGGGGTCATAAAGAATTAGTTTGCTTCAATTGTCATTGGTTTGATGTTGAGAATGGAGTTAAAGTAGATAAAAAATTAGGACGGGCGACTGTTAACGTTAAGTCAAAACTAAGACTGATGACTGGTATGGACGAGCTTTTTATTTTAGCAAGTCAAGGAACACAGCTGTACTACGCGCGGAGTGTTAAGACTCCTGCAAGCCCTTGGCATGCTGTTATAACCACCAAAGCCCGTGGTTTTCAAGGCACAACTCTTCGTCCAGACGATGAACCTTAACAATTCGAGTCTACTAGTGTCACACCTGCTGATGTGACAATTATTAGTGAGTCTAGTGAAGAAGAGGATGATGTTGTCGCTGTCGAAAGGGAAGACGATGTTTTTGAGGAGGTAGATATAATTGAAGAAATCATTGAGGATGACGAAGATGGTGATGACAACGATAGCGAAGATCTATTGCTGAAAGATGACGATTCTGATATTGATGGCTTTGACGATAAAAATGATTAGGAGTATGTACTCTTTGTGTCCTTTTATTTGTATTCAAATGTAATAGTTTGTAGTAGTGCAATCATTATCTTCAACTTATATTAATCTACTAAATAAGGTTAATCTACTAAATATAGTATTTACGAATGTTTAATAATATTTTTTTTATGATTTGACAGTATACATACATATGGCGCGCACACCACACGGCGATCGTGGTGGGCGTGCAGGTCGTGGGGGTCGTGGTGATTCTACGCGTGATGATCAGGCCAGATCATCAGGTGTAAATACATGTTTTGTTGGGATACATCATATTATTTTTTATTATATTGACATTATATTCGTTTATATAAATAATGATGTATTTCACTACATAGGTGATCAACGTAGGCCTCCGCGGGGACTAGCACGACGTGGCTTAGGAATCCCCCCTCAGCGTTGCTTATATGTCGTGTTGGGACTCATAGGTAATTTCATAATCCTATATAGTATTACTATAACATAAGTATTTAGTTCTTATATATTCTTTGTAATTTGCAATGTATTAATTTCAATTGTAGTATCCTTGACGCCACGCCAAGGAACAAGTTGTTTGGGATCGTCCGTAACCGATTCTCAAGCCCGTTGATGAGGTGGGCGATTGTGGATGACCGCACACGTCAGCTGATTATTACTGAGTTTAGGGTAGGATGTCAATCATTCATATGCTAGTTTTATATTCCATTTGAATATACTGTTACCTCTTTGATTTATGTTGTCTACTAAGCTTCTTAATGTGTAATGTGCATATAGATATTATTGTTTTGAGGACATGCAGTAAGCCCATGGCATGACTGTTCTACACAGATACCTAGAGATGAATTGGCACAAGTGGGTCTACGACTGGAAGAAGAAGGCCCAAACGAATATGGTTGATGGACAGACACTTAAGGATGTCCAGCCAGATTTCATATCTGCTACGGTGTGGGACCAGATGTGCAATATTTGGGACAGTGAGGCCTTCAAGAAGATGTCGGCACAGCTTTTAGCTACCCGACAGCAGAGTCGTCTCCCACACTACACTGGGTCCCAGTCGTATAACATGTACTGGGAGAGACTCGAGGTGAGTTTAAAGCATGCACCCTCCCGCTTGGAGTTTTGGTGGCACGCCCACCAAAAGAAAGGTGACGGTGGTTATATCTCACCTGAGGCAGAACGCATTGCTGTAAGTTATTTAATTCTCTTATTTAGTATGTATTTAAAATTCGGATATTCTTTTGTATTATTTCATTTATACTTTGCGTATCATCTACTAATGTGTTTTTTTTTAGCGACGGTTCGAGGATCTTGCAGTGGCCCGAAACAGCCAAAGAGGTGACACTCCGAGAGATTTAGCTCTACGCGTATGTGGACGAGAGATAGAGGACCCGACCGCAGCTCTGTGGGGGGGGAAGAAGGGTAGAGTTGTGGGCATTCTCCATGTCCCAGCTTACACCCTAGTCCCTGCTGCGAGATCTTGGTGACGCCCACCCACTGGAGGTAGTGGTGCGAGTGGATCGGGCGCCAGCCCTTTAATATCCGACGACTTCTTCCGGCGGATCATAGAGGGGTGCATGGCGAGTAGTGTTGTGCAGTCAGGCGCACCATCACGCGAGCGGATCTACCACCGGCTCTCTAGGGTTGTCCACTCACTCTATAGATCCTACAATTTGCCGGTGACGCACCCTCATGGGTGTAAGACAGAGAGAGGCCATCCGTGTATGTGCAGTTGTCTTGGCCATCATCTTCCCACCACATATTTGACAGGTAAAAATAATTAAATTCTTTATTTCCTTATTTAATTTATGCAATTTGTAATTGTATTGCTTAGATAAACTTAAGATAAAACCCTAACTTCCATTACGAAACCCCTGAACTCCATTATTAACATAAACTTACTAAACTTATGGGACTCAATTTCGATATACGGAGACCAAGTTATCGCCCAGTTTGCAAAACTCGCCAATACTTAGGCAAAAAGCTGAAAAAGAGCCCAAAACCCGCCTCGGTCGTCCAAACACCACACAAATACACACACAACATCGCGTAGGTATTATACACGCGTTACAACTTACGTGACTCGATTCTGATATATGGAGACCGAGTTATCGTCCAGTTTACAAAACTCGTCAACACTTAGGCAAAAAGTTGAAAAAGAGCTCAAAACTTGCCTCGGCCATCCAAATGTCACGCAAACACACATATAGTACCGCGTAGGTATTAGACACGCGTTACAACTTATGGGACTCGCTTTCGATATACGGAGATCGAGTTATCGCCCAGTTTGCAAAACTCGTCAACACTTAGGCAAAAAGTTAAAAAAGAGCCCAAAATCCGCCTCGGCCGTCTAAACGCCACAAAAACACACATATAGTACCGCGTAGGTATTATACACACGTTACAACTTACGGGACTCGATTTTGATATACAGAGGTTGATTTATCGCCCAATTTGCAAAACTCGCCAACACTTAGGTAAAAAGCTGAAAAAGAGCCCAAAACTTGCCTTGGCCGTCCAAACGCCACGTAACCACACATAGCACCACATAGGTATTAGACACGAGGTCGATTTATCACCCAGTTTGCAAAATTAGCCAACACTTAGGCAAAAAGACGAAAAAGAGCCCAAAACCCGTCTCAACCGTCCAAACGCCACGCAGCCACACACATAGCACTGCGTAAGTATTAGACACGCGTTACAACTTACGGAACTCAATTCTGATATACGGAGACCGAGTTATCGCCCAGTTTATAAAACTCGCCAACACTTAGGCAAAAAGCCGAAAAAGAGCCCAAAACCCACCTCGGCCGTCAAAACGCTATGCAAACACACACATAGCATCACGTAGGTATTAAACACGCGTTGTAACTTACGGGACTCGATTCTGATATACGAAAGTTGAGTTATCACCCAGTTTGCAAAACTCATCAATACTTAGGCAAAAAGCCGAAAAAGAGCCCAAAACCCCACATCGGTCGTCCAAACGCCATACAAACACACACATAGCATCGTGCAGGTATTAGACACGCGTTACAACTTACGGGACTCGATTCTGATTTACAGAGGTCGAGTTATCGCCTAATTTGCAAAACTCGACAACACTTAGGCAAAAAGCCAAAAAAGAGCTCAAAACCCGCCTCGGCCATCCAAACGCCACGCAAACACACATAAAGTACCGAGTAGGTATTAGACACGTGTTACAACTTATGTGACTCGATTCCGATATATGGAGGTCGAGTTATCACCCAGTTTGCAAAACTCGCCAACACATAGGCAAAAAACCGAAAAAGAGCCCAAAACCCGCCTCGGCCGTTCAAACGCCACATAAACACAAACATAGCACCGCGTAGGTATTAGAAATGCGTTATAACTTACGGGACTCAATTTTGATATACGAAGGTCGAGTTATCGCCCAATTTATAAAACTCGCCAACACTTACGTAAAAAGCCGAAAAAGAGCCCAAACCCCGCATCGGCCGTCCAAACGCCACACAAACACACACATAGCACCGCGTAGGTATTAGACACGTGTTACAACTTATGGGACTCGATTTTGATATACGAAGTCGTGTTATTTTTTATATTCATTCTTTATTAAATTATGTAAATGATCTGTCCACATGGATTACCGTATGGCGGGTGAAAATCTATTTGCAGTTTCGTATATTCTTTTATACTCGTATGAGATATCATTTCGTTTCTACTCGTCAAGGAATATCATTTTCTTTTGTATTTTACTTTTATGGGCACTATTTATACATACGGTACTATTCATTCATATGGTACTATTTATATATATTATTAATATATACGGTACTATTCACAGAGTACTATTCATGGGCACTATTCATATATACGGTACTATTCACAAAGTACTATTCACGGGGTACTATTTATGAAGTACTATTCACGGGGTACTATTCATGAAGTACTATTCACGGGATACTATTTACGAAGTACTATTCACTGGGTACTATTCACGAAGTATTATTCGTCCAGGGTACTATTCACAACAAAAATTGATTTCTTTTCAGTCTAAATTATTTTTAATACATGAATATTATTCTTGAATTTTACTCCACAATTAGTTATCATGTTGACGATTTGGATATTCTTGAACTTTGGATAAATTAAATTATAAATTTCTAATATTTATCATTGATTTCACTTGATTGAATCCTTATATCATTGTCATCATTCTCATGTTTATATTGTGGTAAAAGTCATATTTGGCCTGAAGTGCAAAGATGGACAAGTGTATGACATGAACATGACCTATAATGTTACATACAAATGATGTGGTAAAAGTCATATTTGGCCCATAGTGTATAGATGGACTGTTGATTGGCATGATCATGACCATTGGTTTTACAATTGAATGTCATTGGACATAGTGCACTGACAGACAATTGATTGGTATGATCATGACCATTGGTTTTATAGTTGAATATCTTTGGCCCGTAGTGCAAAGATAGACAACTGATTAGTATGATCATTGTTATTACATTTGAACATCTTTAGCCTTTGGGGCAAGAATATTGAATGAAAGTTCAATTAAGCCTTTGTGGCAAGGAGAAACTGTTGATTATTGGTTTTACAGTTGTATATCTTTGGCTTTTGTGCAAAGATGGACTGTTGATTATTGGTTTTACAGTTGTATGTCTTTGGCCCGTAGTGCGAAGATGAATTGTTGATTTACATGATTATAAATATGAATTGTGAATTTAACTATAATCTTTGGTGGTTCAGGTGAAACAGGTGATGAAAGTTCTCTTTGTCTTGGGTACAAAAAGAACTGTTGATGGATATTACGGGGATAAAATATTAATGATGGACTTTTAATTTGGAGGAGATAGTAGACATTATGTTCTACTTGACTCTTCTAATGGATTGTTGTTTCCGCTGCAGTTATTGATCTAAAAATTGTTGTCTATTATATTCTATCAGATTTTTTCCCTGTTAAGGACTAAGGATAATTTGTTCTATATTATCTTAGACATAATATTCTTTACTGGACTATTTGTGCTCACCCTTTTGCTTCACAATTCCTTTCAGGTATTAAGAGTGTAGCTGGGTCGAGCGGGGATAACAGGGGAATAGTGTGATGGTTCGAGACTGTGAAAGTTTCTCAATACATTATAAAACTGCATGACATGCAATATATAATTGTATTGAGGACCTAAGATGGGTGTGTCATATATTATACATCACTTAATAGATATATTTGGTGAACCAAATAGGGTGATGTGAACTCGACTTGGAAAGCATCAAAAATACACATCCTTTGGAATGAACATGATAGTAATATTCTCGTTCTTCTTTGGGGTCTATTGGGTCAACCAAGGGTAATGCTCAAGTCATATGATATCTAACTTAGATGCATGGCCTCCCATATATGAAGGATTCCTTGAGCATTTTCCAAAGATTTTAATTCCTAAAATAGTTATCGATTGTACTTTTATGTAAAGTATCATCGGTTTAGAGTGTGAGTACTGTTATTTCTATTGAAACTCACAGCTTATATGTTGTCGTATTTTGCACGACATTTCAATAGTTGTATAAATGAAGTTTATATTTGAATTTTGTACCGTATATTTGGCAACCCAAGATGGGTTGTGTGGACCTATTTTGGGGGTGTCATCTAACAACTCAGAATGGGTTGTGTATACCTATTTTGGGGGCTTCACAGCTACGTTTTTGTCGTATTGTATAAATTAAGTTTGTATTTGAATTATGTACCATGTATTTGGCGACTCAAAATGAGTTGTATGGACCTATTTTGGGGGCGTCACAGAATTCATATGGGAACTAGTACGAAATAATTAATGTTGGGGTCATAGAAAAGTGAATGTATACTTCAATTAATAAATAATTTAGAAGTGGAAATTTATATAAAAAAATATTATTAATTAGCGTGCCAAAATCAATTAGGACATTTAATACGGGACGAGTGGAGTAGTTTCTAGACTTTTTTTCTCTATTTATTCTAATTTTTAGTATTTATTGAAAATATGTGAATAATAAAAAGAATGATCTATAGAACAAATTCACATAGAAAAAGTAAATACTTCAATTAATAAGTAATTTAAAAGGACAAATTAGATTAAAAAAATATTATTAATCAGTATTTTGAAACAAATTAAAACGTTTATTTCGGGCCGAATGAAATTAATTTATAACTTGGAGAACTTTAGCACTTCTTAGATATATGATTAATGGTTCACGTTAAGTAACCAACTTATACAAAAGCTCTCGGTAAGAATTGCGAATAACAGAAAAAGATTAAAAGTTTAAACTTTAAAACTTTTTATGTACGAAAGTACACCTCTTCTCCCAACTCGTGTTGATTAGTACTTCCTCCGTTTTAGAGTTTTTGATTTGTCTCTAATTATTTGACATTTGTTCTAATATAAGAGAATTGATCATAATTTTTTCGAAATTACTCCTCATTACTCTGCCTAATTTTTTGATATTTATGAACAATTACCTATACTTTTAACTCTTTCTCCTTCCTTATCTCGACAAAACTCTTCCATTTTTTTTCTTCCCCCTCTTTTTCTCTTGTTTATTGTGTCTTTCTCTCTCATCTTTCACTTTTAACTCTTTCTCTCTCCTTATTCACAATTAGATACATTATTTTATGAGTAATGCTACAGACACAAACTATTTTACAAATATTTTATAAACTGCTGATGTGGCATACTCCACCTCAACATATTGATCAACCAATTGTTTCAATGTAGTCTTCGGCCCCACACAATATGCTGAGGTGGAGTATACCACATCAGCAGTTTATAAAGTATTTGTAGAATAGTTTGTATCTCTAACATTATTCTTATTTTATGGGGATGGATGGGGAGAGAGACCATTGAGTAAACAGTCATTCTACACTGATCAGGAATTTCGACAGGTCCAAATTTTTAATTTTTTTTGCTTTAACTCCCAAAAAATGTATAATATTTTTTTCAACTGAAATTTTTATAGAATTCAGTGATTTAAGTGTAATTTGGATATATATATATATATATATATATATATATATAAAATAGTGTTGCACAGACTGTACAACACTATTTTTTATGTGTCCAAATTACACCAAAATCACTGTATTTTATAAAATTTTTAGTTAAAAAAATACAATATATATTTTTTGGGAGTCAAAGCAAAAAAAATAAAAAAATTGGACCGATCGCTAGATCGGACAGAATTCCCGGTCCCCCTAAGATAATTAATGAGTAAATGAGACTAATGAGTTTTTTAAGGAGAGAATTATGAGAAAATGTGGGAGAGAGTATGAGATAACTATGATAAGATGATGATTTAAGGTTATTATAGACAATTGAGTATTATATTTAATGTTTTCTAATTATTATCTTAATTCTTGTGCACAACTCTAAAACGTCTTATGTAAGACCCCGAATTTTATGAAATAAAAGTATTCAATTTTTCTTATAATTACAATTCAGTAAATGATTAAATTGTTAAAAGTTTAAAGTTAAAGGTGAGATATGAATTTTTTTCAAAATACGCAAGTGGTTATAAAATATTCAATTATCGGGGAATATTCGTTTGGTCGTGGAATATTCTTTCTGTCGGAGAATAATCGTTTACGCTGCCGCTATTTTTATGGGCCCCATAACGAATAACCGTCCGATGAAGAAGAAAATGACAAAATTGAGTTTTTATAAATAACGACGTAGTTATTACCGCTTAACCTTTTGGAATACCGGTGGTGGTTAAAATACATGATGTCTACGCGTGTTTGAGCAATAGCACACGATTTTACAAAGTATTTTTGAATTATTGATCCTTACGTAAGAAGACACTACTCAATAATTGTTACAGTAATTACTGTTCAATATTTTATTTTATTGATTCAATAATTACTGCGTTGATATTTTATATTATTGTTGTTTCAATAAATTGTCACTACACAGTATCTCCATTATCAGATCAATAATTTATATTATTTGAATAATATTATTAGATAGCATTATTGACAATGTCTAGAAAGTTCTGTCAAGGAGAGGTTTGATCACCTAATTGCGCGCCAGTAAGGAGAAATCCTTATCGGAAAGCCCCCTCTTTCCTGGGAACTGTCTAGTTATCATTATTGTGATTCTGTAATATTATTTGTGAATAATTAATTATTGATTTATATGATAAGGAAATATTTATTTTATGTGGATATAAATGATGGATATATTTATTTTATGTGGATAAAAATGAAGGAATTAATGTTGAGGTGTTTTATCAGTATTTTGTCATTGTTGAGGTATTACAAATCATCCGTTTGTGGATTTCGTATATTTTTGGTCTGGAATTTGGAAAAACTTTCTTCTACAAAGTTGTAGAGAATTTGATTTCAGTCAGAATGGACATAAAATTCATATTTTTCTAATAACAGGTCTATTTTCTATGAATTGTTGAAGTTTCGGAAAATAAAATAATTTTTATTAAATTATGGGTGGGACCCACTTTTTGGTTGGTGGAATACACATGGCCTGCTGATTATTTTCTTCAAGAATAGCATGCTGATGACTTTCTTAAGGCATGCATAGAAGAGTTTGTTAAAATAATATTATTTTATTATTTTAGTGTCCTATGGCGTTCTAGCATTTTCCTATAAATAGACGCTTAGGTTAGAATTGAAAATCACACCAGAAACATAAGTTTTCTCTCTCAATATTATCGAGCGTATTTTTATGAGTATTTAGATACTTTGAGAGTTGCTATTCAGTACTGAAAGTTTCCTTCGGCATTTCATCCGATATTCCAGTCAGACGTACTGCTCTTTTGAGGTAAGGGATTTTAAGGGTTGTTATGTTTTTCATGTTTCGTAACTTTTCAGACCTTCAAAAATTCTTGAAAAATTTAAAATGATATTTTGATGAGTTTTATTGATTGTGTCCAAAAATGGTGATTTTTGGATGTATAGATTAAGAGTTATGAATTTTACGGGAAAAGACTATTTTAAAAGTAACCGCTTATAACTCCTTGTGGTTAACTCCAAAATTGATGAAATTTTTATTGGTAGTACATCTATATAATATCAGTGTACTCTGTGAATTTCTGAATTTTTGGATAAAAGTACAATTTATGATAAATGTCTAAATATTCGGCGGTTTTGGCCATATGAAAAATAGTAAATGAATTTTAAAAATTCTGAGTAAAATATATGTTCAATATGGGACTATATTCTGCTAAATCTCAGAAAAAAATATTTTTGGAACTAATTTGGTATTTTTCATGAAAATGGTCTAGTTATGAGTAAAAGAATTAAATATGTTATGTGAAGTAAGAAAATTAGAAAATATGATTTTATGGCTTGAGAATCATACATGAGTTATATGCAGATTTTTGATGAGGGTTTTGGTTATTGGTGATAAAATCTTATGAGTTTGGCATTTTAGAATGATTAAATGCATTATTTAGTAAAGTGTAAACAATTAAAATAAATTGTTTATAAGTTTAAGAAATGTTATTTCAATATCATTATACCGAAATATTGGTATGGATTTTATTGTAGAATTTCTACCTTTTTGTGTCGGATTTACTATTCATGAGTTACTATTCACGAGTTACTATTCATGAGTTACTATTCACGGAATTACTATTCACGAGTTACTATTCATGACAAAATTGGTTTCTTTTTCTAACCAAATTATAGTTGATTTATGAATATTACTCTTGAGATTAAAACTATATGTTGATCATATTATTTTTATTATCATATATAACATTTTTATAACCCTAATGATGATATTTCTCTTTGACTTGAGTGTAAAGATGGGTAGATTTTTGGTATGATCATGACTATGGGTTCTCTTTGGCCAGCATTGCAAAATTAAATTATTGACTGGTATGATCATGACCATTGAATTTATAATTGAATATCTTTAGCTTAAGTGCAAAGGTGAAATGATCAACATTGTTATAATTGTTTATATAAATTCGAAATGATTATATATTTCTTTGAGATATTAATATATTTGACTTTTAGTGAAAAATATGAATCTGTTGATGAATTTATTTGGCACAGAGTGCAAATATATGAATCTGTTGAGGAATATCTTTGGCTGTGTAGTGCAAAGATGAATTGTTGATGAATATCTTTGGCCGTAGTCTGAAGATGACTGTTGTTGAATATCTTTGACCGTAGTGCAAAGATAGTCTGTTGATGAATATCTTTGGCCCGTAGGTCTGAAGATGAAATTGTTAGTATGATTATAAATGAGAACCGTGATTTGGTATAACCATGATATTTGATGTTTCGGTAAAGACATGTGATGAAAATTATCTTAAATCCTAGATGCGAAGAAAATTTAGAATCACAATTATGATTATGAGTTATTCATATGATTGTGGACCGTAATCTGTTGATTGATGTTACAGGATAAAACATTGTTGGTGGATTTTTAACATAGAAGATAATAGACTTTATGGTCTATTTGACTCTTCTAATGGATTGCTTTCGTTCATTTTGAACTATGGTTGAAATTTTTATCATCTACCATATGTTCTAAATCTACGATATATTATTGATGAAAGCTATTGATAATTTAATTATCTTTAGTCATGATATTCTTTCTTGGGCTAGTTGTGCTCACCCTTACATTTCACAATTCCTTTCGTGTAATAAGAGTGTAGGCCGGGTCGGTTGGCGGGGTAAAAGGGAATAGAAATTGGTTATCATTTAGTAGTTATATTTGGTGAATTAACTAGGGTGAGGCGAACCCAACGTTGGAAGGGTGTTTTACCACTATCATACAAGATGTCTAATGACATACAACCTCGTGTCATCATAAGACAAGGTTGTGCTCATCCACTTGCTGAGTATATTTACGAGCACTACCTATATAATCTTGGTGTTTGTTCGAAGTATAATTCTCATTTAGAGATAGTGGAGATAATGATATGTCAAGAGAAGACTCACCATTGGGAAAAATATGATAGTAATCTTCTCATTTTTCTTTGGGGTCTATTGGGTCAACCAAGGATAATTCTGTGGTCATATGATATCTATCATAACCTAGACGCATGGTCTCCCATGTACGAAGGTTTCCTTGAGCACTTTTCAAAGATTCTAATTTCTAAAATAGTTTTTGACTATACCTTTATGTAAGGTGTCATTGTGACGTGCTATCCAAGGTTGGGATGAGTGTCACAGTTGGTATATATTTGTATCCAAACTCACAGCATATGTGTTGTTGTATTTTGCACGACAATTGTTGTAATAAAGTTGTAGTTATTTTTTGTACCATGTATTTGGCGACTCAAAATAGGTTGGATGGAATGGACCTATTTTGGGGTTATCACATCTTATATTAAAGGACGGAGGGAGTAGCACACTAGCATTAGTAGTTGGTCATCTCTTAATATAAGTAGAGAAATTGTTTAGTATCTAATATTATCCCAAATATTAAATATAATTTTGGTGTTCTCACTATTTTCTGTTTAATAAATAACAATATCTTTTTTTTAATATAAAGACGATATAGACAATTAATATTATATTTAATATTATACAATCATTTACTTAATATTTTTACACAACTTTAAAATGACTTATATTAAGGGACGGATGTAGTATTATGAAATGGAGGTAATACTCCTTCCGTCCCTTAATATAAGTCATTTTAGAGAAAATATTTTTGTTTCTTAATATTTGTCATTTGAAAATTTCAAATAAGAACTAATTGCTTAGTTTTCAATATTACCCCAAGTATTAAATATAATTTTGGTCTTCTCACTATTTTCTATCCAATAAATAACACTCTATTTTTCTAATATAATGACAATATAGGCAATTGATATTTATTTAATGTTATATAATTATTTTATTAATAGTTGTGCACAATTCTAAAATAATTTATATTAAGGGACGGAGGAAGTAATTGACTTTATAGAAGAACAAATTTGTTCTAATTTATTTGTCTTTTATAAGAGCAAATCCAATGGTAATGTCAAAATGGCTATAGCCATTGCTATATTTTGGCACCAAAACGTGCTTTTTGGTGCTAAAATAGAACCCAGTCTCCAGTGCTTGGTTCTATTTTAGCACCAAATTATTTCAAATTTAACTATTTTTTCCTCCATCTCATTGTTAATTACTTTTTGAACTCCAATTCAACTATATACGTTATTTTTCAATCCACAATTATAGCACCCCCATTCCACCGTTTTCAACCACCATTCAACCTAGATATTTTTATTATCTAGCATTCTCATCTAACTTTCCTCAACCACCATTCTATCCAACTTTCTAATCTAACTTTCTTCAACCACCATTCTATCCAACTTTTCTATAAATACACATTCAACCTCAATAAGCCACCACACCCATTCTCATCTACCTGATATACTTTTCTTTCCAAACTAAAATCATGAACAAGTTAACAAAGAGGGTATTGCGGGGAGATTTCGACAAAGATTCCTTCGATGAAGATGAAGTTGCAATGGTGCAGACGCTACTGATGAACCACTACGAGCAAACGCAAAGCCATAATAACCAACAAGGGGGTTATGTTGGTTCTGTCGATTAATCGAAATGTCATCCACCGTGATAGAAATTTCCAACGAAAAGAATCCATTTGAATTACTTTTGTAAAGATCCCCTCTTTGGTGAAAGAATTTTTTGTAAGACCCCAAATTTTATGAAATAAAAGTATTCAATTTTTCTTATAATTACTATTCAATAAATGGTTAAATTGATAAAAGGTTAAAGTTAAGGGTGATATATGAATTTTTTCAAAATACACAAGTGGTTATAAAAATATTCATTGTTGTTTGGAATATTCGTTTAGTCGTGAAATATTCTTTATGTCGGGGAATATTAAATGCATTTCACAAGCAGCCATTTGTGGGCCCATAATGTAATAAGCATGTCGATGATGAAGAAAAGATAAATTAAAGTTTTTATAAATAACGACGTAGTGGTTCTGAATTAACATCATTGGAATACCCGGTGGGTAAAGTAAAGTAATACGCGTTGTTGCAAGAAAGACGCCAGATTACACAATATTTTGAATTATTGATTCTTACGTAAGAAGGCACTCTAGAATAATTGTTACGATAATTACTGCTCAAAGATTTTATTTTATTGATTCAATAATTCTTTGCGTTGATATTTTATATTATTGTTGTTTCAATAATTGTCACTACATAATATTTTCCATTATCGATTAATAGTTCATATTATTTGTGAATAATTAAATTATTGATTTATATAATGAGGAAAATATTCATTTTATGTGGATATAGATGGAAAAAAATTTTAAAGTGACAATTGTTTAAAATCGATATTTTATCTTTTCTGATAAAATAATATTTTATTATATTATTATAATATAATAATGATGATATTTTTACAATGAATGTGGGATATATGAGTATATGAGGAGGAAGAGTATTTTTGTTGCAAAAGTTGTTTAAAATATGTTAAACATGTTGGTGGACCCATTTCTTGACTGAAATTTGATTATAGCTTGTAAAATCACCCGTTTATGGATTTCGGTTAATTTCTGTTTGGAATTTGGAAAATCTTTCTTCTGCAAAGTTGTAGAGAATTGAATTTCCTATAAAAACTCGCGAGATTCAATTTTTTTGATAAAAGGGCTATTTATTATGAATTATTGAAGTTCCGAAATAATTGATTTTTGAAAGTTTTAATTGTTTTAAATATAAAAAACGTTTTTTTGATGGTTTTGGTTGAGGTGTGGCTGATATTTGGACTAATTGGGTGCGTAGGAAGTTTAAGAAAAAATATATTATATTTTATTAAATTTTCTGCTTTGGTGTTCTAAGCATTTTTCTATAAATAGGGTGCTTAGGTTAGAATTGAAAATCACACCAGAAACTAGAGATTTCTCTCTCTTTCTTTCTCTATTATATCGAGTGTATTTTGTGAGTATTTTAGTACTTCGAGTATTGCTATACGATGCAATTTCTTTTAGCACTATATCCAGTATTCCAGTCAGAAGTACTATTCTTTTTGAGGTAAGGGAGATTACTTTCTTCATAAATGATATTATTTCTTCAATATCATTATGCCGAAATATTGGTTTGAAATTTTATCAAATTTGGAACTTTTTCATGTCGGGGTTACTATTCATGAGTTACTATTCACGAGTTACTATTCACAATTACTATTCACGAAGCATGATGATGTTTTTTTGTGAAATTTCTATCTTTTGGTGTCGGAGTTACTATTCACGTGTATCTGGCACTATTCACGATATCTGACTATTCATTCATAATACGACACTATTCACAGAAAAATTAAATTTTTGTTTTTCGTCCAAAATATCTATTATGGATACTAGCTTTGATTGTATCCATGTTTGATCATTCTTGAATTTTATTCCACTATGATTATTTATGATGTATTTTTGGACATGGAATAGCTGAAGTACGAATCCTTAATATTTATTATTTTGTTTCACTGGATTCGTTTTCTTAAAATATTTTTCATCATCCTCAGTCCTAAATGATGATATAACTGAATATCTTTGGCCAGTAGTGCAAAGATGAATGATTTCTGATGAATATCTTTGGCCATGAAGTGCGAAGATGAGCAGTGTTTTTGATGAACATGACTTAATCGATGAATATCTTTGGCACAGAGTGCAAAGATGACATGTTGTAAAATATCTTTGGCGATGGTGCAAAGGTGAATCGTTGATGAATATCTTTGGCCCGTGTGCAAAAGATGAATTTATCGATATGATTATGAACAGGAACTGTGATTTGGTATAACCATGATCTTTGATGTTTCAGGTGATGGAAATTAACTTTGTCCTGGATGAGGAAAGGAATTTAGAACTACAATTACGATTATGAGTTATACATGTGATTGTGGACAGGAATTATTGATTAATGTTACAGGGATAAAACATTGTTGATGGACTTTTAACATGGAGAAGATAATAGATTTTATGGTCTATTTGACTCTTCTAATGGATTGCTTTCGTTCATTGCAACTATGGTTGAAAAGTTTTATCATCTACCATATGTTCTAAATCTCTGATTTATTACTGTTGAAGGCTATTGATAATTTATTTATCTTTAGTCATGATATTCCTTACTGAGCTAGTTGTGCTCACCCTTTTGCTTCACAATTCCTTTCAGGTAATAAAAGTGTAGCTGGGATAAGCGGAGAATAACAGGGGAATAGAACGGTGGTCTATAGATATTGAGGGTGAGGTGAATTTAACTTGGAAGGGTGTTTTGCCACTATCCTACAAGATGTCTAATGACATACAACCTCGTGTCATCATAAGACAAGGTTGTGTTCATCCACTTGCTGAGTATATTTACGAGCACTACCTATATAATCTTGGTGTTTATGTGGAGTATAATACCCAATTAGAGACAGTGGAGATAATGATATGTCAAGAGAAGACTCACAATTGGGAAGAATATGATAGTAATCTTCTCGTTTTTCTTTGGGGTCTATTGGGTCAACCAAGGATAATTCTGTGGCCATATGATATCTATCATAACCTAGAAGCATGGCCTCCCATGTACGAAGGTTTTCTTGAGCACTTCCCAAAGATTTTAATTTCTAAAACAGTTTTCGACTATACCTTTATGTAAGGTGTCATTATGAGGTGATGTCCACGATTGGGACATGAGTTACAGTTGGTATATATTTGTATTTAAACTCACAGTTGAAGTGTTGTTGTATTTTGCACGACAATTGTTGTAATAAAGTTGTAGTTGTTTTCTGTACCATGTATTTGGCGACTCAGAATGAGTTGGATGGAATGGACCTATTTTGGGGGTGTTACATTTTTTGCCAACGTTTTCGAATGGCTAAACCCTTATTTGAGAGGATCTTGACTCAACTCCAGCAACACGACGATTATTTCGTCCAAAAGTCTGATGTTGTTGGTGTTGTTGGTCTATCTGGTATCCAAAAGATGACCGCAGCACTGAGAATGCTTGCATACGGGATGCCAGCTGATAGCGTCGATGAGTATGTCAAGATCGAAAAAAGTACTGCTATAGAATCACTCATGAGATTCTGTAGAGGAGTTGTGGAGATCTTTGCACCAGAGTACCTGAGGACTCCAAATGAAGCCGATCTTGCTAGGCTTCTACATGTGGCCGAGGATCGTGGATTCCCTGGGATGCTAGGCAGTTTGGACTGTATGCACTGGCAATGGGATAAATGTCCAACTGCTTACCACGGTATGTACACCGGACACGTTGAGAAGCCCACCATCATACTTGAAGCTGTTGTCGCATATGATTTATGGATTTGGCATGCTTTCTTTGGGATGGTTGGTTCATTCCGGCGGGTTCTATGTTTTCCGGTAGCGTACTGGACACTTTCCGGCGGGTTCCATGTTTTTCGGCCACTTTCCGTTCAATTTTAGGTATGTCCGGTTCTTGATTTTCTGTTAATTTCAGTTGGTGTTTGAGATGTCAAATGATGACTATAGTCATCCTTGGTTCTATATTTAGAACCAAGTATAGCATTTTGCTATTTTAGAACTAATTATAGAACTGGGTTGGATTTGTATTTTTGCCATTAGGTGCTATAATTTGACTATAGAACCAATTATAGCACCCCCATTGGATTTGCTCTAACTTTCTAGGAGAATAAATTATATATTTTTATATATCACCCTTAACTTCTCTCATTGTCCTAAAAAAAAATTTCTCTTAAATTAGTAGTTTTCAACTTCTCATAAAAGGATGGTGATACAATTTCATATAAATTTTAATTATTAAACAACAATATTAAATAAGTTTTTTAATTCATATACATAAAGCTAAAACGACTATTATTATAAAATGAATATACCACCATATATACAGACATAAACAACGCAAAACTGATTTAAGGTCAAGTTAATTAAAAAGCTTAAATCACTGCCGCCGGAGACATTATTGCAACTTCCTCCTCCTCGTTCTCATCTTCCTCTATTTCCCACATGAATTGCGCGTACGATCCCAACACCATACTGCACAATTTCACAAAATTAGTATCATATAACCATTTATTAATTCCAAGCTGAAATTTTCCAAACTTAATTTTTTTTTTTTCTGTTTTAAAATAATATATTTTTATTTGAGGACTATAAAATAATATTACCTCTATCCATTAATATAAGTCGTTTTAGAGAAGTATTTTTGTCCCTTAATATAAGTCGTTTGAAAATTTCAAGTAAATATTAATTACTTAATTTCTAATATTATCCCAATGATTAAATACTCTCTCCGTCCCATAGTTATAGGCTAATTTTCTATTTTGGGATGTCCCAATATATAGGCTACTTACTATTTATAAAATTTAGATGGTTCATTCTTTTACTTTTATGCCCTTATAATAAATATTCAACCATTACTTCTTTTTTTTTTGAAGAAACAACATTCAATGTCATTATTTTTATCACCACATTTAATGTTGTTATATTCTCAATAAAAGAATTCAACTTTTTAGGCTTTACTAGTTTAACATATTTTGTGTATAAAAGACAATTAGTTGAAAGTTTATGTAGATTAAAAACTCCTTCTTTGGTTAAAGTTCTATGATTAAGGACTTTAATTGTCAGTACACGTTAATCAATTAAGTTGAGAGTTCCAGTGTGATAAGTAAAGAATAATTAACTTATTCATTAATTTCATATTAAGGGGTATATGTGGAAAATTTTTGTTAAAAATTGTCACTAACTGATTTTCTTAAACTATGTGCCAAAAGAAATCAGCCTATAACTATGGGACGGAGGGAGTATAACTTTAGTTCTTTCACTATTTTTTGCCCAATAAACAACACTCTTTTTTTAATACAAGGACAATATAGTCAATTGATATTATATTTAATGCTATACAATCATTTCTTTAATACTTGTGCACAACTCTAAAATGACTTATATTAGGACGGAGGGAGTATGATATTCTTAATTTGTCATTAATTTTTTATTATTATTTTCAATATCAAACCACCACAGTTGTATTCCAAGCTAATATTAAGGCAATATTTGATAACATAAAATTATTTTTAATAGTGTCGTTTTATAAATGTATCTTTAATTTTAGAACGGAGGGAGTATGAACGAACTATGAAATTTGATAGTGTATAGAGAGGTTTATGGATGTACAAACCAATCGTCCGGAGAGGCATGAACGGCCTGATCAAAATAGGATTTGGCTCTATCTCCGTCTCTATGCACCTCCCAAATTAATTTTCCGTAAAAGGAAAGTATTTCTCCGTCTCCAGGACTTGCCAAAATTGCTCTTTCATAATACTCCTCTGCTTTCACTGTATTTCCTTCTACCTTTAATTGTTCAACATAATTAAGTAATTAACAAACGCAATTTATGTTAGTATTAACCGATATTGAGAACAAGTAATTCATATATTTCATCTAATTTTTTTAATATATATCATCAATAGTTTATTATATTTGATATTATAATTGGCTTAAATATAAATTAATCTTAAAACTATAAGTAGTATTAAACTTTGATCCACCACCTTTAATTTTGTCAATTAGATGATTAAACTATCAATTTTTTTCAATTACAACAAATTGAATACGCCACGTCATAAATTGCTGACGTGGCTAATTGTGTGGGACCTTAAAACTCTTATGTGGCAAAAAAAACTATATTTTATTCATTACATAAACAAATCTTTTTAAATATATCATGGGCAAAATGGTCAAAACCTAATTTACAATTCTAATTAAAATAAAACAAACATATGTATATCAGTACAAAGATAATTCGAATTGCCCAAATCGATCAAATCAACCGGCTCTCCCCAAATCCAATTCATCTAACGAGACCACCGGCTCTCCCCAAATCCAATTCATCGATCAAGACCACCAGCTCTCCCCCAAATTGAATGAAAAAACCTAGCTCAACCGAAGCGAAGAACTTCTGATAATCAAGTGTGGTTGCCCCTCTCTGCCATAACTTATGATTTCTCTGATCATCTGTTCTGAGCCGATGATTTCACCCAGTTCCCCGGAGAAAGCAACAGCCATTATTGCATCTCTGCCTGCAAACAAACATAACCATCTCTCTTTCTCTCTCTATATCTACGTCTGTATGTATGTATGTATGTATTGTGTGTAAAGGGTTTAACCCTTTTACATATCTTTTCCTTTTCCATTCTATTCAATTCCATTCCTTTTTTCTTTTTTGTGCAGTCGACGTGATTGGCCACCGCGTCGTTGTCGCGGGCGGCACATGCGGCTTCGAGGACGAGCTGCTCGCGGTGGAGATTTATGACATCCAGTCTCACACATGGAGAACGTGCGAGTCAATGCCTTCCGGTCTCAAGGACTCCGCCGCGTCGACGTGGATCTCCGTTGCCGTTAACGATCGAAAGCTCTTCGTCTGCAAGAAACACTCTGGAGTGACGTATACATTCGATCCGGAGACCTCGTCTTGGCTCGGACCGTACGATCTCCGTCCGGATCCTCGGCTTTTCTACTCCGTTATCAGATTTGCAGATGAGAGGCTAATTATATTTTGGTGTGGTTTTTGGTGTTTGATAATTATTTCCTCTTTTTGGTAGATTTTGGGCTGGATGAGTTTCTCCATGTTCTCATCTTCATGTTGTGGGTGATTTTGTTGAATCTTGTGAATGGCGAGTAGATCTAGGAACCTGAGACTAAGCTATGGAGGTTGGTGTTCAAACAGAGAAAGAGAAACGAAGAGGATGGAGGTCAAAGTAATTTTTGTTAGGTTTTAATGTGATTTGACGAATTTGCCCTTACTGTATAATAAATATTTAAATAAATATTAAAATAATCTTTTTTATTTACACATCAGCTGCCTAATGACTCATTTTCGAGATAATGGCGTCGTGAATTTCTCGACATGGCGGCTCAATTTGTTGCAATTGAAAAAAATTGATAGTTTAATCACTTGATTGAAAAAATTGATACTTTAATCTCCGAAGTGGAATATGGCCTATAGTTTAGGATAATAATTCATATTTAAGTCATTATAATTTGAGTATAAATAGTATAGTATATGGTAGTAATACATCAAACATAAAATTAAAGAGTTGTATGTATATCAAAATTGTTATAAATTTTTTAATACATGCATGTATATCCTTGAGATAATACAACAAAGAATACTCCCTCCCTCCGTCCTTTTTAATATAAGACGTTTTAGAGAAAAAAAATTTGTCCATTAATATATGATGTTTTAGAATTCAAAATAAGCATTAATTGCTTAGTTTATAATATTATCCCAAGTATTAAATATAACTTTGGTTCTCTCACTATTTTTTGTCTAATAAATAACAATCTCTTTTTTCAATCTGAGGATAATATGTATATTTGATATTATATTTAATGTTATATAATTATTTTCTTAATATTTGTGTAGAACTCTAAAAAGTCTTGTATTAAAAGACGGATGAAGTACTAAAAATTTAGTATAATTATGAGCATGGCATACATTGTTTTAGTAGAGGGGTGATGAACTCGGGGCTAACTCGTTGACCAATCAAAATGATTCGTTGACTAACTCGGGTTTAAAACCTTTGAAACACAGTTGAGAAATTTGTTCGCTTACGAGCATTATATTTTAAATTTAATTTATTTAATTCACAAATATTATGTTTAGAGACCAAACATTATATTTCAAAAATAGTGAAATATATTTGAACTTTCAAATACATCAAATATTATCGTTGTAAACGCTCAAAATACTAATAACCGAACTGAACTACCCATAATAATAGATGACAGAAATTAAGTGAGAAGTGTAACAAGAGATCCTAGCCCTTCATTACTAACACCATAATATTTTTATGAATGAATCTTTAATTTTAAAATATTAAATTAAAAATAATGTATATCTAATTTTAGACCTAGTAATAAAGTTCGAGGATTTTACCTCGTGCAAGAACTTGCCGTAATTTGTAAGAAGTAGAGAGTTTGTAGGGTCCGTCTTTAACATCTCTTCATAATACGCACCAATCTTCCTCCGATCAGAATTTCCGCCACTGCCACCGCTGGATTTGCTTCCTTTACCAATTTCGTTACCAGAAAATCCCAACTCTTCCACTGGAATTTCACTCCCCGGCCATTCTCGGGAATAATTACTTAGACCGGATCCTATTCCAATATCTCCTAGCACAACCTCATGGTCCTCATCGATATTCTCTTCCTCTGGTATTTGCGCCAGAAACAACTGCAGTCGGACACTAGTCAACTCCCTGAAACCGCCGGGAACCTCATTCTCCGGGTTGATCATGTCAGACTCCGACGCCGATCGGCGAATTGGTCGGCAATTGACATTCGGATGCAGAGAAATCCTGGGCGAAGTCTTATTGCTGCAGAAAATGCCGGAAACTGAATCATGGACGGAAATAGAGACTCTGGGTGAACCGGAGATAAAAGAAGGAGAATGTAAGGGGACTGAACCGGAACCGGAACCGGAACCGGTTCGGATAAGAACAGCTTCCATGTTTATTTTGTTGGAGTGAGAGCTGTGAATGATATTTTGCTCGGTGGGGAAGATGATTATTACAGGGGATTTTTGAGTGTTTATAGGCTTTTGAATGACGTTAAATGGGCTGACGGCGTTGATCTCTCAACTTTGGTTCCTTCGGGAGTGTAGAATACACTAAACGGCTTGCTCACGTGTCATGTATAAACCGTGAAATTGCTGACGTATTTATAATCGTGGGGCCCTGATACTTTGAAAATCCGACTGCCTGTATTGCTCAATCTGCGGCTATTCTGCGGCTTCCGCCGGTAGGATTGGTTTGGATATTATACTCCCTCCTCCGTCCCTGGATCACTAAATGTAAAAAAAAATTATCTCAAAAAATATTATAAAATAAATGGTAACTAAATTATTTAAAAAGGACTATTATTAATATAAACAATAAAATACTTATTATTTTATATAATCTTGTAGAGTTACTAAAGATAAATTTAAAACTTTTACTCTCTTTTCTCTATTTTTATTTTTCTTAATGTGTGCAAAATATATTTTGTTCATCTTTTGGGGACAGAAGCAGACCAAATTAAATGTCTAATTTTGACTTTTTTATAGTCAAATTAATTGATCATTTTTAAAACTAGTTTTTATAGTTCTATTTTATCAAAATATAGATGTAGAAATTATAATCAAAAAAATATATATATAATTTATTAATAACCCCAATTTTTATAATTTTAAAAATATATTTATATATATTTAATTATAAATTCTAAAAATAGTCAATTTAACTTTTAAAAAATCAAAACTAGACATTTGATTTAGAATGAAAGGAGTATAGTTTAAATAATTTACAAAATTCACCAATGAGCTTGTAGCTAGAAAAGTAATTAAAAATGTTAAAACTAAATTTCTAAGATAAATTATAGCATCATACAATTATATCATATAATTTTCTTGTTAAAAAATCATTTTAAATAAATATGTCTAATCGTGTAAAGCATCATAACTCGTAAATAACACGTGTCTGACTTAATTAAATTTTGTGTCAAATTTATCAACCTATTTATGATACGAAAATCAATTATACTCGTTACTAACTCTTTTATTATACGTTGCATTCGTATTAGGTTATTGTGTCATGTTATTAGAATGAAATAAATTTTTTGAATAATAGTTTTTGTTATATATTATATAATTATAATAATTATATTTATTAAAATTAAATAAAATTCTATTAATTTAAAATTTAATATATCTATTTAATTTTAAAAGTCAAATTATATCTGTAATTTTAAATTTAAATGAGTAAATATAAATAAATTAATTTTTACTCATACCAAGTACAAACAAACTTGATTTGTGTCAATAATTCATATATCAGTCTCACATGCTTGTTAATAAATAATTGTTCATTTAGTTGCTGTATCAAGACAAATTAGAATGCAATGTTACATCCGTGTTTACATTATTAGTGCTTCTTTATCTTATCTACTTTTTCAGCACGCCTAAAACATAAAATCTTGTTTGTTTGTTTTTTATTTTTATTTTTGAAACCTCAATTTTTGAAAAGTACAATATAATTTATAATTTAATATAGGAAATTGTTAAATCCACAACAAAAATTATTATTTCCACAACAAAAGTGTCGTTATAGATCTTATAGCGACGGTTTTCACCGTCGTTATACACATATAGCGACATTTTTGTTGTGAAAATAACAAAAAATGTAGTGAATTTAACAATTCCATTTAATATATTATCACTATTACAATATTAAAAATTAATTAAATCTCATTTTTTTTAAAAATAAGCTCACAAATCAATAAATCAAAAACCTAAGGGAACTGATATTTTCACATGATTTTTTGATATTTCAACATGAAAATCGTCGCTATAGACCCTATAGCGATAGTTTTTATTATAACGATACTTTTCATTTAAAAATATCAAAAAAATATATGAAAATATCAAATTTCAAAACCTAATGGTAACCATAAAGCCAAGAGCTCATCGACACAAAATCTTATTAAAACTTGTGTATTTGTCTTTTGTTATCCAAAGCAACTCTAATAATCATGGTGACGACTTCTCCGAACCACATTAGACATGATATGCCTTTTAAATTTGGTTGGATCAAAATCTATGTTAAATTAACATTATCCCTTGAGTGCTTAAAGGCCCTCATTGCTTCAAGATATGTTTCTTTTAAATAAGGGGACCTCAATTTCATATTATCTTTTTTTAAAAATTTATTTTATTTCTATTTAAGTCTAAGAATACATTTAATCCTGAGGGCTTATGAGAAAACTTGGGAGAGGGGTCAGAAAAGAATATGAGAGAACTTAAGCGCCTTGATTAATTTAAATTTTTTTTGAAAGATAAACTCGAATATGTAACTCAAATTAATTTTATGTAATTTTTTGAAATTGGGATTTAGATTGTCATACGGAGATAAAATAGTGTACTGATCAAAAGCACAAGGGGAACTCCGTTCTAATTTCATTTTTGCATCCTCTAACTCTCGTACTCTTTTTATTATCCGAAAAGACTCTACAATCATTATGAGCAAATAAACTTATCATTTCTACAATGCTCATAGTCGAAGTGCCAACATCATCCATATATTCCGAACAACCGAGATATTTCAATTTTGGAAAACTGATCTGGTAAAGGTTCTAGTCAAAGTGTTCAGCCTTATGAAAATCTTATATTCCTTTAGCAGTGGTCCGTCGACTGGCTCGTTCTGATCTTAGACGCAGTACATTGGTATCCTGAAGCACCACACAACGAATGTTACGTGTCCGCCCACTCCAAGATCATTAAACCCCTCTTTCTCAATGACTCACTGCAAAAGCTACAATCGGAATGAATCAATGGGTCAAAGCTACCTCGCTTCGCATGTGCTCATAACCATTCATGTTACAGGATCGTTTGCACTGAACCTTCGTCACACTCTCTCACTCACTAGCTGGATGTTGGTTCAGCCTACTATAAGAATCCCGTATCCAGCAACTCAAGATATACAAAGGGCATCAAAGCCCCTTGTATAGCTAGGAGCTAGAATCCCTTCATGGATAAGTCCAAAAACTTAGTGGGGCAATATAGGGGTGAACATGGTGCGGTTTGATGTGGTTTGAAGTCCAAACCGCTTAGGTACGGTTTGAAAAATTCAAAATCGCACACGAAACCGCTTGTGATTGGTGTGGTATGGTTTTAAAGTGTGCAGTGCGATTTTAATTGGTGCGATTTCAGTTCCAAAACCAATTGAAACAACAAAAAAAATTTAAGCCTTCAATAAAAATTTAACAACTTACATCGAGTAATTAACTTAGTGACAGAGTCGGCAATGAAAATTATATCAAGTATAGAACCAAAGTTCCTTCAAATTCACCTTCAAATCAAAGAACAATGAGACACGTAAAATAGTTTTAGTTTATAATAAAGGAATGATACTTTAAAACTAAAACATACGCTATATATATAAAATAACGGAGACCATATATTCGATAACAAACAAGAATGTTTATTTAGTTCCCCGAAAATTAAATGTATATACTAGAGATAGAATGAAATTTTATCTTATATATTGCAGGGAGGACTTATAGAATATAATCCTAACTATACCTAATTTGAAAAATAATCTATTAGACTATTACTATTATAGCATTGACCTTAACCAATGCATCAAGTGCTCGAACCAACGAATTTGGCCCATCAGCCATAAGCCCCTCCAATAACGCATCAAACAAATTCAAAATTTCAAAATTCAATTGCTTAATTTTTGACTCTATAACCTCTAACCATCTTCTTTCAGTTGGTGAAAAAATGACAATGCAAGACTGAGATTTTTTCTGAGCATGTTCAAGTGAAAAGTAACTTTAGAATTTACTAGAGATAATACATACATACACACACACATGGTGCGGTTTCGGTTTTATGCGTGCGGTTTTGGTTAGTAACCAATCCGGAACTATAAATTTGGTTATTCAACCCACCTAAAATCATTATATACTGTAGGAGCCAGTTAGTGCGGTTAAATGCGATTTTAGTGCGATTTCGGTTCTAATTTGGTTACTTGCTCAGCCCTAAAGCAATACATACCAAAAGATTCAAAAAAGGAACGCACATAAAAGTATATAATCAATCCACCCTTCATTGTAGACCCTGATAATTATTATCATCTAACTCGCACATCTATGCTTTGCACCTCTCCATATGTACGTGCTAGGAAAAACCTCATCCAGGGAACAGACTTTGGTATGTAATTATCACAAAAACTCATTTTGTTATTGCTTGTTTTATAAAACTATTTTAACTTGCATATTTTATTGACATTTTAAAAAAAATAATTCTAAGAGTTTCAAATTTGTCTCGTATGATGTCATAATGAATAAGACAAAATATACTTTATAATATAGTCAATCATAAGAGATTTACTCAATTAATGTAACTACGACACATTATTTGAGACACTTTTTAAAATAAAAAATTTGACTCTTAACATTACCCTTTTAAAAATAAACTCTATTTTAAGAATATTTATGATGTCTACTAACAGTTGCAATGATTAGACGTATTCCTAATTTTAATTCTAAATAATTACCATTTGAATTCCTTCTACTATTGAGACATTTTCATTATTTTTAACAAATTATAATTTTAACATATTTTAGTTTTTTAGACTATTTTGAGAAGGGAAGGAAAAGAAAATAGAGATTGAACAAGAAAAGGGAAAAATTAGTAATGGAGAACCCGATTAGGTAGAGATAAGCCTAATAAAATATGGTTATGGGTTACTTTTAGTTTACAAAATTTAGATATGGTTTCATTTAAAAACTAAAACCACATTACCTATTTTTAATATGAATTGTATGGGTTGGAACTATGGTGTAAGACCCCAACTTTTATGAATAAAGATGATTTTTTTATAAATATCTTTTTTGAATATTATGGAATGAATTTGATATAATGTTATAGTTGTGGGTAATATTTATAAATTTTGCAAAGTACGCAAGTTGTTTATATAATATTCGATTGGTCGGGGAATATTCGTTTTAACGGAAATATTAGATAACCAAGACAATCATTGGTGGACCCACAATGGAATTATTGTCGGATTGAACCACAAAAATACTTGATGAAAATAACGGCGGAAGTTTTACCGTTAACTGTTGAAACACCCGGTGTTAAAAGTACAGTAATACGTGTGGTTGCATAGTAGCACACAGTATTGATTATTGATGCTTACTTGAGAAGTCACTCAGTTTTGTTTAATTATTGCTACAGTAATTGCTGCATAGTATCTCACGTTATTTGATTCAATTATTGTCAATATTTTATATATTATTAAATTAATAATTGAGACGACAAAGTTATTAATATTATTATTTGTAATATTAACGATGTTTATAAGTTCTGTCAAGGAGAGGTTTGGTCACCTAATTGCTCGCCAATAGGGAGAAATCCTTATTGAAAAGCCCCCTCTTTCTTGGGAACGACCTGGTCGATTAATATTGTGAATTATAATAATGGTGATAAAGTTTGTTTTATTATTATTATAAATGTAATAAAACAGAAAACTTTTTATATAAAACAGAATACTTTTTATAAAGTTTTGTTTTATTTGATTATAAATAAAATATATTATATTTTATTATGCATAGTGTTTGCATAGTGCCTGCAAAGTGTTTGCATAGTAAAAACTTTTTATATAAAACAGAATACTTTTTATAAAGTTTGTTTTATTTGATTATAAATGGAATATATTATATTTTATTGCATAGTGCAGTATATTATCCTTTCCATTCTCCTATAAATAGGATGCTTAGTTAGAATTGAAAATCACACCAGAAATTCAGAGAATTCTCCTTCAATAATCTTGAGCGTATTTCTTTAGAGTTTAAGAAAGCTTTGAGTATAGAAATTAGTGCAAGTTTTCTTCAAGTATATCTGTGACGCCCCCAAAACAGGTATACATCACATATTCTTGAGTCGCCAGATACATGGTACAGAATTCAAATACAACTTAATAATATAACTGTCATGTACAATACGACAAAACATAAACTGTGAGTTTGAATACAAATATTGTCTACTAGAGAGTATACAAACTCAAAAAGAGTCCTCATTACAATTATTATCACACTATTTCACGAATAGTGAGGACTACTAATGCACCATCTAGGACCATCACTCCATTCCCAGACTCGTCCCAAATTTATAGTCTCATTTCACAGAGAGAACGGTGAAAGAAAGGGTGAGCTCAACTAGCCCAAGAAGAAATATTATGACTAAGATAATGCGAATAAATTATCATTAGCCTTAAACAAAGATTAAACCGATACAATATAACAAACATCAAGTTTAATCTGCGGTGAAACAAGCAATCCATTAAAAGAGTCAAGTAGAGAATAAAATCTATCATCTTTTATGATTTAAAAGATTTTTCATCACTTTTATCATTGGGACTCGACAATAAATAATCCACATCATCGAATCACCCCACACTACTACCAATGATATTCTTTAGTATCACGACCACAATTATCCATGCACTACGGGCCAAGAATATTTGTGTATTCGTTAATGGTCATGATCATGCAAACAACTGTCCATCAATGCACTACGGGCCAATGAGGACTTTTACCACATCATTTGTAACATTACGGTCATAATTACACCGAATAATCCTCAGGTCATAATCATACCAAGTCCATCTATGCACTACGAGTACATATGACTTTCAAAAAATATAAACATGAGGATGATGACAATGATATAAGAATTCAATAAAACAAGTTCAAGAATTAATTTATCTGAGAACTAATAATGTCCAAATTGTCAACATGATACTGACTTTGTAGAGTAAAATTCAAGAATGCTCGTAAGAATATTTCCATGAAAAGATCTTTGGATGAAGCGCAAAATATCAAGGATATTCCACTAATTTCATATAGTATAGAAGTCAAAACTTTAACCAATTTGAGTATAATAAGGAATGGAATAACAAAAGAAATCACCGGGCATGCGATAGATCGCACAAAGCGGTTTATTCCAACGAATAATAAATAACGAATCGAATCAGTCCGTCAGAAACGCACGCAGACGGGATATTCAAATGAGAATAATAAAGACGCGGAATCGGTCCCAAGGCGTAAAATGCATGATGCAGGATATTCCAATGAGAATAATAAAAATGGAACCAAGTCCGGCGTAGAACACATGAGCATGGATGTTCCAATGAAATGATAAATAATGGAACCCGTCCCGTAAGCGCGCACGATGTGATATTCAATGAGAATAATAAAAAGACGAAAATCAGTCCTAAAACGTAAAACACACGCATGCGAAATATTCCAATGAATAATAAAGGCGGAACCCGAGTCCCGTGAAACGCCTTGAGAGCAGGATGTTCCAACAGAATGATAAATAATGGAACCCGTCCGCGTAAACGCACAAAAACAGGATGTTCAACGAAATGATAAATAATTGAACCAGTCCAAAGATAAACACACAGACGGGGATGTTCCAAATGTAATGATAAAGAATGGAATAACGTAAGAATTTCACCAAGTATAGGGTAGCTCACATTATCTGAGTTATTCCAATAGAATAATAAAGAATGGAATAACAAAAGTTCTCTTCATGGATAAGAAAGAAATAATACTCCCTCCCTACGAGTCAACAAATAATATTTCCTACCTTGGAAAAAGCTGGATCTTTGGAATAGTGAGGTAGCGAGACTTCTCTTCTTCTTTCTATAATTTCTCTCTATAATAATCGCTCTAAAGCTTTTGTGAATTGGTGAGAAATGAAGGAAGAATGAGCTTCTATTTATAGAAAAATATAGTTTCGATAATTGCACGTTTTGGGGCTCGAAAAATTACAGTATAATACCTCCAACTTTTCCTTTATTTTTAATTTAGTCATGAAAGTATTATCAAACTTGCACCACCTCCCCTAATAGTAAATAATGTGATTCAATAGTAAATTATGTGAATCAATAGTTCTAGACATGTGAAAATACGAATTACAGTATAGTACCTCCATCATACCTCCATCTTTAACTTAGTCATACAAGTATTATCAATCTTGCACCAACTCCCCTAATAGTAACAAGAATGTGAAACAATAGTATACACATATGAATAAATAGTTATAATCATGTGAAATAATAGCAATCAATTGCTCATTTATCCTAGTTAAATACTTCGATCAAGTTAATATAACCTTCGGACATCAATTATTATCGAAATAATTGTCGATTTTCACTAACACAAATAATTCCAACACAATGAAACCATTTTTATCAAAATATAAATTTTAAAATTTCGAAGTTTGACTTTTCTCAAAAAAAGTCAATCTGTTGACTTTTTCAACCAAATAGTGAATTCTGGAAAATTTTGTGTTTATAGACTATTTTTACTAATTTCATCGTTCCGGACTCAAATATCACGTCCGCGTCTCCAAATTCAACTCCGAACACAACTTCAATTTTAATAACATTTATCATTAATATTATAACTCACAATATTTATCAACCAGGTCGTTCCCAGGAAAGAGGGGGCTTTCCAATAAAGATTTCTCCCTATTGGCGCGCAATTAGGTGACTAAACCTCTCCTTGACAGAACTTCTAGACATTGTAAATATTGCAATTTAATAATATGAATAACTTTTTTGTCTCAATTATTGATTTAATAAAATAACATATTATGCAGATGATACTATGACAATAATCGAATCAATAATATGAGAGATATGATCAAAGAATTCTCGTAGTAATAATTAAGTATAATTGAGTGACTTCTCACGTAAGCATCAATAATCAATACCGTAATGCTACTTATGCGACCACGCGTATTCATCGTACTTTTTTACTACCGAGTAGTTCAACAGCTTAACGATAAAACTTCCGCCGTTATTTTCATAAAGTATTTTTTTGTCCTTTTCTCAATCCGATGAATAATTACATTGTGGGGTCCACCAATGATTGTGTTGTTGTACAAATATTCCCTGTTAAAACGAATATTCCCCGACCAATCGAATATTATATAACAACTTATGTACTTTGCAAAATTTATAAATATTACCCACAACTATAACATTATATCAAATCCACACCATAATATTCAAAAATATATTTCGAGAAAATTTAATCTTTATTCAAAAAGTTGGGGTCTTACAACCTCCCCTTCTTATGAAATTTCGTCCTCGAAATTAGGGTGCGTACCTGGTATTTCGAAGAGGTAAGAATATCTTGATTTTATCTCAGATTCTAACTGTAACACCCCCAAATCTGGGTTACCTGACCCCTGAGTTTGGTGTTCACGATCCACATTATAATAACATCTAACTACCCATTCATATAGAAATAGGAATACATAACTCATTAACATATATTGTTAATACATAAGTCCCAGGTTTTCTAACCTTTAAATTACATACATACCCCTTAGATAAACAAAAAGGGTTTATAATATAACACGATATTAATAATGTTCATTATAACTACTCCAACATCTTGCCTTTGCCTTTGTTCTTCTTTGATCCGCTGGCCTCTTCGATCCTAACTGAAATGTTTTATTTATAGCAAGGGTGAGCAACAAGTTTGCCCCATAAGTTAAGACATACAATAAATGTATACGAATCAATAAGAACAGACTATCTATTTTGATAGAATGAAACCAAATTTCGGTGAACTTTGAAATAACTGAACAAATTGTTAATTAATAACAAGTCTTTTAGTATTCTAGGCAACGCAATAATCTAATAATGAAAGAGTACAACGCTATCAAAGTTTCTACGATATTCTATTGAATAATCAAGAATTAATTCTCTGAAATAGCAAAGTGGAATGTTTTCCAGATTTACGCTGAGTGATCTCACCAGATCTTTGAACTTATTTTCTCGGGTATCTATCAAATATTTACTTTGATACATACGTAGGAGTATCAGATAACCATAAAGATTAAATCATACCCCTCTGCAAGTACTTAGAGCCGGCCAACTCCTTGTACCCTATATTATGCATAATACTTAATAGCGCACAATGGTCGAATATACGACTCAAAATGTTCCCTTTATATAAAAGGTTGTTCTTCTCAGTTTCAGAATCAAGATTTTGATTTAACAACGAAATACTGTGATTTCAAATTCTATTTACTTATCGATCTAGCCGAAATAATTGGCATCGATCTACCAATAACAATTGAATTCTTTTCTTGAATTTATTAAGTTCTAACAAATGTTAAATCTAATGGGAATAATTAGCTAAGACATTTCTCAACATAATTTGACAATAAATGTGAATTATCTGATCTTTGTCAATTCTATCTTCTACTGAATATGAATATCCAACAACGCTTATTCTACAAATGTATTTTCTCCGAATTAGTAATTCAATTTGAATTATTAATCATGCACCTAACTATCGCGAATAATCAACAATAAATTCCTGGACATGGTATAATTAGCAATAATTAACCATTATAATAATTGAATGAATATAACTCAAGGTTGAGTTAGAAAACTTGCCTTCACTACTGGCGATTACTGACTACACAATATAATTAATCTGCGTTAAATAAGACCTATATTCAACAATATGGGTCTCACAATTAAGACAATCATTTATAACACGTAACAATGTATTTTACATCAAACTTCTCCTTGACACATTTCCATTATACCACATTAGTGTTTATAACCTATATAAACACTTAACAAGTCTAACTAGTTAAAATTTGGTTGGACTTGATCCATTCTCGATTCTCTGTTACGGTCACCCTATACGACAATTAACACATTGACTGTCAACCAAACTTGGTCTCTAAGCTTCAATATTATTTTAGATAAGTCAAATATTGTTTATAATATTTTTCGGAATCTTTTAATAATTTATAAATAATTATTATAATTTATAATAATTTTTCAAACACTTCAAATCATTTTTAAATGATTTAATTATCAAATAATCTTATTATTATTAATATTTAATAATATAAAATATTAATAATATACTTGTCAAAATATTAAAGTTATTATTAATAACTTAAAATATTTTTAAATCATCAATATTTTACTTAAATGATTTTTAAAATCATTTTTAAATCACCACCATTAATATTTAAATATTAATGAAATTATCATCAAAATATTAAATGTAATTAATTATCACTTAAAATATTTTTAATTCATTTCTCTTATTTTTAAATGATTTTTAGATCAATTATATAATTTTAATTAATTTATTTAATATAATAATTAAATAAATCTAATGTCATTAATATTAATTTATTAATGAGAATTCTCCAAATATATTAAAAATTATATTTTATAATTCAAAATATTTTCTAACATTTTATTCTTATTTAAAATTATTTTTAAATCCATAAAATCATTTTTAACTTATTTATTTAATTTAATAATTAAATAAATCTAATATCATTAATATTAAATTATTAATGAAAATTCTCCAAAAATATTAAAAGTCACATTTTATAACTCAAAATATTTTTAAATACATTATTCTTATTTAAAATGATTTTTCATAATATTAAATCATTTTTCTCTAATTTATTTAATACAATAATTAAATAAATTAAATATTTTAATATTTAAATAATTATAAATATTAAAGAAAAATATTCCAATTAATTAGAAATTATTTTCATAATTTAAAATAATTTTTAAAACCATTTTTTGTAATTTTTATAATTTATTTCTATTTTAAAATAATTTTCAAATTTCGAAATTAAATAAATTGAAAATCGTCGCTAATGGCCTTTAGCGACACTTTCTTCGTGGTCATAGGTGTTCTTGGCCTTAAGAACAACGACAAGGCGATGTTAAATGGTCCTCTGCTTAACCGGCCAATAACTCTTTTGATTAATAGGGTTACGGGTTAACTAAAACTTTCATCTTGTAGTGATTTTGTAACACTACAATTATAACTAACAATCTGAACCAAACATCAATAAACCTTAAAGATTTAAGCCACCAAAGTTGTTGTAAGGATGCACTGGGTTTCTGCGTAAACCCGAAAACCCAAAGCGATTCTGGTGGTCACTTTCCACCTAATTATTTAGGTGTTACATTAATGAAATGATCAATATTATGGTTCTCGAATGTATTATACATAACAATGAACAACGAGATAACAAGATCGCAGTCCAAAAACAACAAAATCACAGGTTATGACACGGTCAAACCTTGTCAGAAAAATTGTGAAACCGTTTCTAGGTTTTCCCAGAAACTGCCTTCGTGACTGTGACGACCCCAAAATAGGTCCATTCCATCCAACCCATTCTGAGTCGCCAAATACATGGTACAGAAAATAACTACAACTTTATTACAACAATTGTCTTGCAAAATACAACAACACATATACTGTGAGTTTGGATACAAATATATACCAAATGTGACACATGTCCCAACCGTGGACAGCACCTCACAGTGACACCTTACATAAAGGTATAGTCAAAAACTGTTTTAGAAACTAAAATCTTTGGGAAGTGCTCAAGGAAACCTTCGTACATGGGAGGCCATGCTTCTAGGTTATGATAGATATCATATGGTCATAGAATTATCCTTGGTTGAACCAATAGACCCCAAAGAAAAACGAGAAGATTACTATCATATTCTTCCCAATGGTGAGTCTTCTCTTGATTTATCATTATCTCCACTGTCTCAAATTGAGAATTATACTTCAAACAAACACCAAGATTATTTAGGTAGTGCTCGTAAATATACTCGAAGAAGTGGATGAGCACAACCACATCTTATGATGACACGAGGTTGTATGTCATTAGATATCTTGTATGATAGTGGCAAAACACCCTTCCAATGTTGGGTTCGCCTCTCCCTATATGATTCACCAAATATAACTACTAAAAGATGTATACAACACACTTGTCTATACTTGTTTAGGGAGAACTCCACGACTAGAGATCACCGTTTCTATTCCTTTATTACCCTTTCGACCCACCCACTACACTTTTATTACACGAAAGGAATTGTGAAGCAAAAGAGTGAGTACTGACTAGCTCGATAAAGAATATCATGACTAAATATAATTAAATTATCAATAGCCTTCATCAATAACAAATCAGAGATTTAGAACATATGGTAGATGATAAAAATTTCAACCATAGTTGCGGTGAACGAAGCAATCCATTAGAAGAGTCAAATAGACCATAAAGTCTACTATCTTCTCCACATTAAAAGTCCACCAACAAAGGTGTTTTATCCTGTAACATCACTCAACAGTTCCTTTCCACAATTATATGAATAACTTCATAATCATAATTGTGATTCTAAATTCCTCTTCACACCTGGAAGAAGATAATTTTCATCACATGTCTTTACGAAATATCAAAGATCATGGTTATACCAAATCACAGCCTCTGCTTCATAATCATACTAATAAATTCATCTTTTTACACTACGGGCCAAAGATATTCATCCACGCTCATCTTCGCACTAATTGACCAAAGATATTCAACAACAAATTGTCATCTTTTGCACTACGGGCCAAAGATATTCATTAACGATTCATCTTTTTGCTCTCTTGACCAAAGATATTCATCAACAATTCATCTTTGCACTACAGGCCAAAGATATTAATATCTCAAAGAAATATATAATCACTTCAGAATTTAATAAACAATAATTATAACCATGTTGATCAATTCACCTTTGCACTTAAGCTAAAGATATTCAATTATAAATTCAATGGTCAAGCGATCATACCAATCCACAATTCAACTTTTCACTCTCTTGGCTAAAGAGAACCCTAGTCATGATCATACCAATAATCTACTCATCTTTACACTCCAGTGAAAGAGAATTTCAACGTCAGGGTTATAAAAATGTTATATATGATAATAAGATCAATATAATCAATATATAGTTTTAATCTCTAGAGTAATATTCATAAATCAACTACAATTTGGTTAGAAAAAGAAACCAATTTTGTCGTGAATAGTAACTCGTGAGTTGTAAGACCCCGAAATTTTTAAATAAAAAGGAATTTCCTTTATTTATTATTTTGAAATAGTAAGGGTTGATTTGATTAATGTGGATAGTTAAGGGTTAAATCATGCAAATATTTCAAAATAAGCAAGTGGTTATAAAATATTCATTATCGCTTAGGGAATATTCGTTTGGTGGTGGAATATTAAATGCTTTCGGGGAATATTAAATGCGATGGCGCAACCATGTGTGGGCCCCATAACGGAAAAGCGATTGGATGAAGAAAACGACAAATATAAGTTGTTTAAAAATAACGGCGTAGTTATTCACAATTAACACTATTGGAATACCCGTTGGTTAAAACATAGTAATCTGGCGTTGTTGCCGCAGAGAAGATTTTGGTATTGCACCAATTATTAAAGGCACTACTCAATAATGGTTACTGATAATTCTTCGCTCGGTATTTTATTTTATTGAGTTAATAATTGCTGCGTTGATATTTTATATTCTTTGTTGTTTGAATAATTGTCATTACACAATTATTTTCATTATCGAAGCAATATTTCATATTATCTAAATAATATTATTAGATAACATTATTGGCAATGTCTAGAAAGTTACGTCTAAGAGAGGTTTGGTCACCTAATTGCTTGGCGCCAAGATGGGAGAAATTCTTATTGGAAAACCCCTCTTTCCTGGAACTGCTGTTTGTCGATATTGTGATTACGTAATATTATTTGTGAATAATTAATTATTGATTTATATGATGAGAAAATATTGATTTTATGTGGATATAGATGGAGAAAAGTTTAATGTGACAATTGTTGAAAATTGAAATTTTATCTTTTTACGATAAAATAATTCATTTAAATATATTATTATATTTTAATAATATAATAATGGTGATATTTTACAACGAATATGGGATATATGAGTATACGAGGAGGAAGAGTATTTTTGTTGCAATAAATGTTTAAAACATGTTAAACATGTGATTGGACCCCATTTATTGATTGAAATTTGATTATAGCACAATAAAATCACCCGTTTTGTGGATTTGGTTCAATTTCTATTTGGAATTTGGAAAAACTTTCTTACGCAAAGTTGTAGAGAATTGAAATTCCTATAAAAACTTCATGCGATTCAATTTTTACGATGAAAGGGCTATTTATTATGAATTATTGAAGTTACGAAGCTCAAAATAATTAAATTTTGAAGTTTTAAATATTTTAATAAGAAAAACGTTTTTTTTGAGTTAGGCAAGGTGAGTCACTCTTGGTGGCTGATGGTTTGAATCAGATTTTGGGTGCGTAGGAATTTAATAATTATATATTAATATTTTATTAAATTTTACGCTTTGGTGTTCTAAGCGATTTCCTATAAATAGGGTCTTGGGTTAGAATTGAAAATCACACCGTAAAGCTGAAGTTTTCTCTCTATATTATCGGCGTATTCTTGTGAGTATTTTGAGTATACTTTGAGTATTGTTAGATGGTGCAAGTTCCTTGACTATATCCGGTGTTTAAACTAAAAGACTTGATCTTTCGAGGTAATGGATATTTTTTTTTAAGTAATGATATTATTTCTTCAATATCATTATCTTTGAAATGTTGATCCAAGTTTTATCAAATTTGGAACTTTTTCATGTATGGGGTTACTATTCATGAGTTACTTATTCACGAGTTACTATTCATGAGTTACTATTCACGATTCTTATTCATGAGTTACTATTCACGAGTTCTTATTCACGAGTACTATTCATGAAGCGTGAAGATGTTTTTGTAGAATTTCTATCTTTTGGTGTCTGAGTTACTATTCACGATATCTGGCCTTTATTCACGTATCTGACACTATTCACGATATCACGATCTTATTCAATAGAAAAATAAAATTTCTTCTTTTCGTCTAAAATATCTATTCGGATACTAACTCGATTGTATCCATGTTTTGATCATTCTTGAATTTTACACCACTATGATTATTTTTGAGGTATTTTTGGGCGTGGATAAAATCAAGTACGAATCCTTAATCCTTAATCCTTGTTATTTTGTTTCACTTTGGATTCGTTTCTTTAAAAAAATATTTTTCATCATCCTCGGTCTTAAATGATGATATTATGGAATATCTTTGGCTTTGTAGTAGTGCAAAGATGAATGATTTCTTAAGAATATCTTTGGCTGTAGTGCAAAGATGAATGATTTCTGAAGAATATCTTTGGCCGTAGTCTGAAGATGAACAGTGTTTAAATGAACATGACCAATCGATGAATATCTTTGGCTGTAGTGCAAAGATGAATATTTGATTCAGATGTATATTGATTGATGTTACGAGGATATAAAAGATGAGCGATGAACTTTAAAATTCATACATAGAAGATAGTAGTTTGCATTCTCTACTTAACTCTTCTAATGAATTATTATTTCATTGCGAATATTGATTTAAAATTTGTTGTCTATTGTATTCTATTATATTTTTCCTGTTGAAGACTAACGATAATTTGTTGTATATTATCTTAGTCATAATATTCTTTATTGAGCTAGTTGAGCTCACCCTTTTCCTTTTTGTTCCATTTTTCTCGGAGGCGAGAATATAAGCGAGTACGCAGTCTGGGTATGGAATGAAGGTTTTAGAAAGGATTGTTTAGTAGTCCTCACCATTTTTTAAAAATAATGTATCAATAAATGTGATGAGGATTTATTTGAGTATAGATATTGTCTAGAAGATAATATTTTATTCAAACTCACGTTTTACTATTGTAATAATAAAGTTGTAGTTGTTTACATACCATGTATTGACAACTCGAATAGGTGATGTATACCTATTTTGGGGGCGTCACGATTGGTATCGAGCTTAGGGATATGATCTCTGGCGGAGATCGGGAATAGAACTAGGAGGGAGAGACGAGTAAATCCTTCGCTAGTGTGTCCTACCTAAGCTTATTTGTTAGTTGGTCAAGATATAGGGATATTATGTGATATATTGATTTCCTTAATTAACCCTTGTTTTATGACGATATTTGAGAATGTCGATTTGAGAATATTAACAATGGAAATGAGACCGTGGAGATGCTGTACTCACCAACGAGGAGAACGTGCAACAGCAATGGCAATGTTCCTCCCGTGAACAACACCATTGAAAGCGAGATGATGAGCGAGGGGATGTTTAGAAGTTTTTGCGAGTTCATGCAAAAATCGGGCGAGGAGACTCGTGTTCAAAATACGAGGAGGAAATGATAGCAATTCACGGGTTGTCACAACCCAAGCGATCCAAAGAGTTGGGACCACGAATTTAAGGGAAAGCGGATCCGATCATGGGCGGAAACATGGGTCAAACAAATTACCAAGATATTTGATGTCTTGGGATGCACGGAGAACGAAGGTTCCATTCGCCACCTTTATGTTCCGTGGCGGCGAGGCGGACTCTTCGGTGGGAGTCTCATGAAGCGTACCCATCCAAATTTTTCGGCATGTCTTGGGAGACGTTTGAAAGCTATTTAATGACAAATACTTTCACGAAAGTGTTAAATCGTATGAAGGAAGTGGAGTTCATCGATTGGAACAAAACAACATGGCGGTGTCTCGAAGACGAGGCAAAGTTTGCACCTCATTTGGTGGAGAATGTGGAACGTATGACGCGGATGTTTCTTAGAGGTTTGAAACCCGGCATACGTCAAGATCTCATTTCTCATAAATTTTCTCTTTATTCGGATGTTATGTAAATGGCTCAATTATTAGAGCGAGATAACGAGTACAGTCAACCGAGGACCACAACCGAGGATCGTGTCGAGAGATAGCGATCAATGAATAATGATAACTGCGGAGAAAGAAAGCAGAGACAGACGAAATGGTAACCACTCTGGTGGTAATCATGGCCATGAAAATAGAAGAAGCGAGTCGGAGGAGATTTTAAAAGAGGAGATTTAACAACGACCATGTAAAGATGAGCGGTCTGCGTGAAGAATCGGTTCTAAGGGAGGAGAACGACCACCCATCATATGCTACAAATGCGGAAAAGAGGGACATATCGATCCAAACCGCCCTGCAGACAGCTCAAGGTATGCTATAATTGTGGAAAGGAAGGACATATCGCTCGAGATTATGCGATGAGCGAAGCCTAGTTCAATGAGGACGGTGACTCAAAAAGATGTCCCGAAAAAGTCAAAGTCAACGATTCCGGAAGAAGCGTTTGTTGTGGTTGGTCATAATAATGCGAGGAACCCAAACGAGGTGATCACGGGTAAGCTATTTATAAATTCTTGCGAAGTTTATACCTTACTTGATCTGGGGTGCTACCCATTCATTTATCTCTCTGCATGTGCTCAACGTTTAAACTTGACTCAGGAGAAATTAGACTTTGACCTATCTGTGGAAACTCCGTTAGGAGAAACTTTCATCACATCCACTGTTTATAAATCTTGTTTGATTCAAGTTGGCACCATCACCTTACATTGACCTTATCTCTTTAAAGATACTTGCTTTTGATGTGATTTTAGGGATTGATTGGTTAACTACTCATCATGCCAAAATTGATTGTTTTTGTAAGGTTGTTAGTTTTCATGTTCCTAACCAACTGTTATGCAATTCAAGCAACTAAACCATTAAAATCAATCACTATCATATCTAATCATAAAGCTATTCGTTTATTGAAAAAGCGGATGTCAAGCTTTCTTAGCCCATGTTATGGATTTGAATAAAGACACGTCAAATTTGAATAATATTCTGTTGTTATTGACTTTCCGATGTATTTCCAAGAAGAACTTCCGGTCTACCCCGAACGTGAAGTTGAATTCTTTATTGATCTTGAACTTTGGTACAAAGCCCATTTCTAAAACCCCATATCGAATGGCTCTATTGAACTTCAGGAGTTAAAGGTCCAACTACGAGGAATTGTTGGACATTGGTTTCATTCGCCCTAGTACATCTCCTTGGGGTGCTCTGTTTTATTTGTAAAGAAGAAAAAGCGGGGAGTATGCGACTTTGTATTTGACTATCGGGAATTGAACCATGTCACCATCAAGAATAGGTATCCTCTACCTCATATTGATGACTTGTTTGACCGATTTGCAAGGGGCACAATTCTTTTCAAAAATCGATCTTAGCTTACGGATATCATCAATTGAAGATTAGAATCGAGGATATTCAAAGACGCCTTTAGAACTTCGATGCGGGCATTATGAATTCTTAGTCATGTCTTTCGGACTGACTAATGCTCCTGCGGCTTTCATGGATATGATGAATCGAGTATTCAAGGAATATTTGGATCAATTCGTTGTTGTCTTTATTGATGACATCCTCATATATTCCAAAAGCCGTGAAGATCATAAGCACCATTTGAAGTCGGGTACTCCAAAGGCTTCGTGAAAACCAACTATATGCCAAATTGAAGAAATGCGAGTTACGGCTTGAGGAAGTAGCATTCCTTGGGCACGTGGTGTCGAAACATGGAGTATCTGTTGATCCGTGAAGATTGAAGCAATACTGAAGTTGGGAGCAACCAAAGTCGGTGGTCAAGTGCACGTAGCTTTTTGGGCTTAGTTGGTTATTATCGGAGATTCGTGAAAGGGTTTTCTCGAATCGCTACTCCATTAACTCATTAACTCGGAAGGATACAAAATTCGTTTGGAGCGAAGAATGTGAGAAAAGTTTCCAAGAGCTTAAGAGGAGACTTATTTCGGCACTGTTTCTAACAATACCATCCGGTTGGATGGATTTGTTATCTGGCGATGATTGGAGCAAAGGGTTAGGATGTGTTCTCATGCAACGTGGAAAAGTCATAGCCTATGCCTCATGACAACTTAAAGAGTATGAGAGGAATTATCCTACTCATGATCTAGAGTTAGCGATGATGTCGTTTCTTAAAGATATGGAGGCACTATCTATATGGGGAGAAAGTGGAGATATATTCGGACCATAAAAGCCTTAAATATTTCTTCACTCAAAAGAACTCAACATCGGCGGCGACGTTGGCTCGAGCTATTGAAAGACTACGACCACACTATTCAATACCATCCCGGTAAAGCGAACGTGGTAGTGACGCGTTGAGTAGAAGATCATATCACGCGAGGAACGAGTGCGATGATGTCAAGTATCGCATAGAGCCAACTTTAATAGAAAAAGTTAAGGTTGCTCAAGCCACCCATCTTGGCCGGAGCGATGCGTATGAAGAAGAAAGTACAAGAAGGAGCTATTAGGGCGAGAATTGATGAAGAAGGAATACTTCGAGTCCACTCTAGACTTTGTGTTCCTAACGACTCTGATTTGAAGTACAAGATTATGATGGAGGCACACAATACACCATTTGCAATCCATCCTGGAAGTACTAAAATGTATCGTGATCTTCGACATACATTTTGGTGGAACAATATGAAAAGAGAGATTGCAAAGTTTATCTCAATGTGTTTAACTTGTCAACGTGTAAAGGTGGAGCATCTAGTACCTAAGGGTCCGTTGCAACCACTTGAGATTCCGGAATGGAAGTGGGAACACATTACCATGGATTTCGTTACGGGTCTTCCTACGGTTTCTCAAGGCATCAATGCTATTTGGGTTATTGTTGATAGATTAACCAAGTCTGCTCATTTCTTGCCGATATGGGAGACTTATTCCCTTGAACGTCTTGCTAGTATGTACGTGAATGAAATTGTGAGGTTGCATGGCATATAGTTTCGGATCGTGACCCAAGATTCACTTTAAGATTTTGGGTTAGCTTGCAAAAAGCTATGGGCGCAGTTTGCGATTTAGTTGACATACCATCCCCAAACCAGACGGACAATCGAGAGGACTATTCAAACTCTTGAAGATTTATTAAGACTCGTGTCCTGAGACTTCAAGGCGGTTGGGATAAGTATTTACCATTGGTGGAATTCTCCTACAACAACGATTTATCGAGCAAGTATAGGTGTGGCTCCATTCAAGCATTATATGGGCGAAAATGTCGTTCTCCAATATGTTGGGATGAGGTGGGTGAAGCAACATTGTTGGGACCCGAGTTAAACGTATGACTCACCGAAAAGATCCAAATGATTCGACAACGTATACAAAGCGGCACAAGATCGACAAAGAGTTATCTTGATCTTCATCGAAAGGAGGTGGAATTTAATGTAGGGGATCATGTATTGTTGCGAGTTGCTCCATGGAAGGGAGTTACAAGATTTGGGAAGAGAGGAAAGCTCAATCCACGATTTATTGGTCCATTTCAAATTCTTGACCGAGTAGGAAATGTAGCCTTATAGACTTGCGTTACCTCAAAGTATGTCTCGTGTTCATAATGTGTTTCACATATCGTACTTAAGTAAATATGTGAAAGACCCGAACCACGTTATTGAGTTAGAACCGACGAGATAGCCAAGACTTAACGTATGAGAGAGGTACTGTCAAGATCTTGGATAGGAAGGAGCATGTCCTACGCTATGAAAGGTCATACCACAAGTTAAAGTTTTGTGGAGGAATCATGCTATAGAGGAAATGACACGGAATTGGAAGCGGAAATGAAAGCGAGGTATCCTCACCTTTTCAAAAACACCAGTACGTCGTCAATTTCGAGGACGAAATTTCATAACGAGGGAGGTTATAAGACCCCAAATTTTTTAAATAAAAAGGAATTTCCTTTATTTATTATTTTGAAATAGTAAGGGTTGATTTGATTAATGTGGATAGTTAAGGGTTAAATACGCAAATATTTCAAAATAAGCAAGTGGTTATAAAATATTCATTATCGTCGGGGAATATTCGTTTGGTCGTGGAATATTAAATACTATCGGGAATATTAAATGCACCACCAGTAGCGACCATGTGTGTGGGCCCCATAACTTGAAAGCGATTGGATGAAGAAAACGACAAATATAAGTTGTTTTTAAATAACTACGTAGTAGTTATTCACCAGATTATCTTTGTTGGAATACCCGTGGTTAAAACACACTAATACGCGTTGTTGAAGAGATAGCACGCGGTATTGCACCAATTATTGATTCTTACGTAAAGAAGGCACTACTCAATAATGGTTACGATAATTCTTTATTCGATATTTTATTGAGTTAATAATTGCTACGTTGATATTTTATATTCTTTGTTGTTTGATAATTGTCATTACACGATTATTTTCATTATCGAAGCAATAATTCATATTATCTGAATAATATTATTAGATAACATTATTGGCAATGTCTAGAAAGTTACATCTAAGGAGAGGTTTGGTCACCTAATTGCGCGCTTGCGCCATGAAGGAAAAATTCTTATTGGAAAACCCCTCTTTCACGGGAACCTGCACGGTTGTCGATATTGTGATTCTGTAATATTATTTGTGAATAATTAATTATTGATTTATATGATGAGAAAAATATTTATTTTATGTGGATATAGATGGAGAAAAAGTTTAATGTGACAATTGTTGAAAATTGAAATTTTATCTTTTTACGATAAAATAATTCATTTAAATATATTATTATATTTTAATAATATAATAATGGTGATATTTTTACAACGAATGTGGGATATATGAGTATCTGAGGAGGAAGAGTATTTTTTTGTTGCAATAAATGTTTAAAACATGTTAAACATGTCGGTGGACCCCATTTATTGACTGAAATTTGATTATAGCCTGTAAAATCACCCGTTTGTGGATTTCGGTTAATTTCTATTTGGAATTTGGAAAAACTTTCTTCTGCAAAGTTGTAGAGAATTGAAATTCCTATAAAAACACGCGAGATTCGAATTTTCTGATGAAAGGGCTATTTATTATGAATTATTGAAGTTCTGAAGCTCCGAAATAATTAAATTTTTGAAGTTTTAAATATTTTTAATAAGAAAAACGTTTTTTTTGAGTTAGGCAAGGCGAGTCACTCTTGGTGGCTGATGGTTTGAATCAGATTTTGGGTGCGTAGGAATTTAATAATTATATATTAATATTTTATTAAATTTTACGCTTTGGTGTTCTAAGCATTTCCTATAAATAGGGTCTTTAGGTTAGAATTGAAAATCACACCGTAAATGAAGTTTTCTCTCTATATTATCGAGCGTATTCTTGTGAGTATTTTGAGTATACTTTGAGTATTGTTAGACGGATGCAAGTTCCATTCGAGACTATATCCTGTGTTTTAATTAAGAATCTTGATCTTTCGAGGTAAGGATATATTATTTTTTTTCGTAATGATATTATTTCTTCAATATCATTATCTTTGAAATGTTGATCTGAAGTTTTATCAAATTTGGAACTTTTTAATGTCCGGGTTACTATTCATGAGTTACTATTCACGAGTTACTATTCACGAGTTACTATTCACGAAGTCTTATTCATGAAGCGTGAAGATGTTTTTGTGGAATTTCTATCTTTTGGTGTCGAGTTACTATTCACGTATCGGCACTATTCACGTGATATGGTACTATTCACTTTAAAAAATAAAATTTCTTCTTTTCGTCCAAAACATCTATTCCGGATACTAACTCGATTGTATCCATGTTTTGATCATTCTTGAATTTTACACCACTATGATTATTTTTGAGGTATTTTTGGGCGTGGATAAAACCAAGTACGAATCCTTAATCCTTAATCCTTGTCATTTTGTTTCACCGGATTCGTTTCTTTAAAAAAAATATTTTCATCATCCTCGGTCTTAAATGATGATATTATGGAATATCTTTGGCCTATAGTGCAAATGAATGATTTCTTAAGAATATCTTTGGCACAGTAGTGCAAAGATGAATGATTTCTGAATATCTTTGGCCCGTAGTAGTGCAAAGATGAGCAGTGTTTAAATGAACATGACCAATGATGAATATCTTTGGCGTGTAGTGCAAAAGATGAATATTTGATTCCGGATGTATATTGATTGATGTTACGGGATAAAAGATGAGCGATGAACTTTAAAATTCATACATAGAAGATAGTAGTTTGCATTCTCTACTTAACTCTTCTAATGAATTATTATTTCATTGCGAATATTGATTTAAAATTTGTTGTCTATTGTATTCTATTATATTTTTCCTGTTGAAGACTAACGATAATTTGTTGTATATTATCTTAGTCATAATATTCTTTATTAGCTAGTTGAGCTCACCCTTTTCCTTTTGTTCCATTTTTCTCGGGAGGCGAGAATATAAGCGAATGCAGTCGGGGTATGGAATGAAGGTTTTAGAAAGGATTGTTTAGTAGTCCTCACCATTTTTGTAAAATAATGTATCAATAAATGTGATGAGGATTTATTTGAGTATAGATATTGTCTAGAAGATAATATTTGTATTCAAACTCATAGTTTTACTGTTGTAATAATAAAGTTGTAGTTGTTTCTGTACCATGTATTGACAACTCAGAATAGGTGATGTATACCTATTTTGGGGGCATCACATGAGTAGTAACTCATGAATAGTATTTCTTACACAAAAAGGTAGAAATTCCACAATAAAATCCATACCAATATTTCGGTATAATGATATTGAAAGAATAACATTTCTTAAACTTATAAACAATTTATTTTAATTGTTTACACTTTACTAAATAATGCATTTAATCATCATAAAATGCCAAACCTATAAGATTTCATCACCAATAACTAAAACCCTCATCAAAAATCTGCATATACCACATATATGATTCTCAAGCCATAAAATCATATTTTCCAATTTTTTCCTTCACATAACATATTTAACTCATTTATTCATAACTAGTCCATTTTCATGAAAAATACCAAATCAGTACCAAAAATATTTCTTTTCTGGGATTTAGCAGAATATAGTCCCATATTGAACATATATTTTTCTTAGAATTTTTAAAATTCATTTACTATTTTTCATATGAACAAAACCGCCGAATATTCAGACATTTATCATAAATTGTCCTTTTATCCAAAAATTTCAAAATTCACAGAGTACACTGATATTATATAGATGTACTCCCAATAAATATTTCATCAATTTTGGAGTTAACCACAAGGAGTTATAAGCAGTTACTTTTAAAATAGTCTTTTCTCATAAAATTCATAACTCTTAATCTATACATCCAAAAACCACCATTTTTGGACACAATCAATAAAACTCATCAACATATCATTTCAAAATTTTCCAGAATTTTCGGAAGGTCAGAAGAAGTACGAACTGAAAAACATAATAACCCTTAAAATCCCTTACTATCCCTTACAATCCCTTATCTCAAAAGAGCAGCACTTCTGACTGGATATCGAATATGACGCTGAAGGAAACTTGCACTGATGAATATCAACTCACCAAGTATCTAAATACTCACAAAATACACTCAATAATCTAGAGAGAGAAAGAGAGAAAGCTTATGTTTATGGTGTGATTTTCAATTCTAACTTAGCCCTCTATTTATAGGAAAATGTTAGCACGCCGAAGCAAACTTGACCTGTAACCTGATGGCTTTACCTGCTACTATTCCCACCCACCACATTTAAAATAAAATTCAGCACATTTATTCACCAACCACAAGTGGGGCCCACTCAATTCTAGAATTTTCCACCAAAATCATTTATAACCTAATTTCCGAATCAGTCACATTTTAAAATTCATAACAAATTATACACTCATTTTTAACGGTTCAAAATTTGTGTACATATACTCAACTTATATATGTATAACATATCCAAAAATTACAACGATCCAACGGTCGGATTAAATATTATAACTCACACAATAAAGCTGTAATAACACCGATTTGATCTTTTAATACCTCCAATCCGACAAAATACTAATAAAACACCTCAACATTAACTCCTTCATTTATAACCACATAAATAAATCCATTATTTATATCTACATCAAATAAATATTTCTTTATCATATAAATCAATAATTAATTATTCATAAATAATATTACAGAATCACAATAATGACAACCAGACAGTTCCCAGGAAAGAGGGGGCTTTCCGATAAGGGGATTTCCTTCTACTGGCGCGCAATTAGGTGACCAAACCTCTCCTTGACAGAACTTTCTACACATTGCCAATAATGCTATCTAATAATATTATTCAAATAATATGAATTATTGATCTGATAATGGACAAATACTGTGCAGTGACAATTATTGAAACCATAATAATATAAAATATTAACGCAACAATTATTGAATCAATAAAATAAAATATTAAACAGTAACTACTGTAACAATTATTGAGTAGTGCCTTCTTACGTAAGGATCAATAATTCAACAATACTGTGCAATACCGTGTCTTCTTTGTGCGACCACGCCAGCGTATTCACGTATTTTAACCCACCGTATTCCAACAGTCTTAACGGTAACAACTACGCCGTTATTTATAAAAACTCAAACTTTGTCATTTTCTTCATCCGACAGTTATCTATTATGGGACCCACAAATAGTTGCATCGTCGTACGAATATTCCACGACAGAAAGAATATTCCACGACCAAACGAATATCCCGATAAATGAATATTTTATAACCACTTGCGTATTTTGAAAAAAATTCATATATCACCCTGAACTTTAACTTTTATCAATTTAACCATTTACTAAATCAAAAAATTCAATTCTTTTATTTCATAAAATTCGGGGTCTTATAATCTCCCCTCTTTATGAAATTTCGTCCCCGAAATTTACGTACCCGGTATTTCAAAGAGTTGAGAATACCTTGCTTTCATTTCAGATTCCATCTTCCCTGTCATCTTGATTTCTTCATTGCTCATCTCCTGTATTTCAGATATCATTCTAGAATACAGCTTCAAAACAAGGGTTAATTGAACAATTTAACATATCACATAATATCCCGATATTATGACTGACCAACAAATAAGCTTAGGTAGGACACACTAGCGAAGGATTTACTCATCTCTCCCCTCCTTGTTTTATTCCCCGATCTCCGCCAGAGATCATATCCCTAAGCTCTGATACCAAATGTGACAAATGTCCCATCAGTGGACAGCACCTCACATTGGTACCTATCAGTTTGCCACCGCAGAACGGCGTCCCCTACGGAGAGTCTGGCTTCGGTGCATCCCCCATTAATAGGAAGTCACCAGCGAGAGGCTCGGGGCTCTTTACTAATAGCTCTGATACCAAATGTGACGACCCCAAAATAGGTCCATTCCATCCAACCCATTCTGAGTCGCCAAATACATGGTAAATAACTACAACTTTATTACAACAATTGTCGTGCAAAATACAACAACACATATACTGTGAGTTTGGATACAAATATATACCAAATGTGACACATGTCCCAACCGTGGACAGCACCTCACAGTGACACCTTACATAAAGGTATAATCAAAAACTGTTTTAGAAACTAAAATCTTTGGGAAGTGCTCAAGGAAACCTTCGTACATGGGAGGCCATGCTTCTAGGTTATGATAGATATCATATGGCCATAGAATTATCCTTGGTTGAACCAATAGACCCAAAAGAAAAACGAGAAGATTACTATCATATTCTTCCCAATGGTGAGTCTTTTCTTGATTTATCATTATCTCCACTGTCTCAAATTGAGAATTATACTTCAAACAAACACCAAGATTATTTAGGTAGTGCTCGTAAATATACTCAGCAAGTGGATGAGCACAACCCTGTCTTATGATGACACGAGGTTGTATGTCATTAGACATCTTGTATGATAGTGGCAAAACACCCTTCCAACGTTGGGTTCGCCTCTCCCTATATGATTCACCAAATATAACTACTAAAAGATGTATACAACACACTTGTCTATACTGTTTAGGGAGAACTCCACAACTAGAGACCACCGTTCTATTCCCTTGTTACCCCCCGCTCGACCCAGCTACACTTTTATTACCTAAAAGGAATTGTGAAGCAAAAGGGTGAGCACAACTAGCTCAGTAAAGAATATCATGACTAAAGATAATTAAATTATCAATAGCCTTCATTAATAACAAATCAGAGATTTAGAACATATGGTAGATGATAAAAATTTTAACCATAGTTGCAGCGGAACGAGCAATCCATTAGAAGAGTCAAATAGACCATAAAGTCTACTATCTTCTCCACATTAAAAGTCCACCAACAGTGTTTTATCCCTTTAACATCACTCAACAGTTCCTTTCCACAATTATATGAATAACTCATAATCATACTTGTGATTCTAAATTCCTCTTCGCACCCATGACGAAGATAATTTTCATCACATGTCTTTACCTAAAATATCAAAGATCATGGTTATACCAAATCACAGTTCCTGTTCATAATCATACTAATAAATTCATCTTTGCACTACGGGCCAAAGATATTCATCCACGATTCATCTTCGCACTAATCGACCAAAGATATTCAACAACAATGTCATCTTTTGCACTCACGGGCCAAAGATATTCATTAACATTCATCTTTGCACTCATGGCCAAAGATATTCATCAACAATTCATCTTTTTTTCTACGGCCAAAGATATTAATATCTCAAAGAAATATATAATCACTTGAATTTAATAAACAATAATTATAACCATGTTGATCAATTCACCTTTGCACTTAAGCTAAAGATATTCAATTATAAATTCAATGGTCATGATCATACCAGTCACAATTCAACTTTTCACTACTGGCTAAAGAGAACCCTAGTCATGATCATACCAATAATCTACTCATCTTTACACTCCAGTGAAAGAGAATTTCAACATCATGGTTATAGAAATGTTATATATGATAATAAAATTAATATAATCAATATATAGTTTTAATCTCCAGAGTAATATTCATAAATCAACTACAATTTGGTTAGAAAAAGAAACCAATTTTGTCGTGAATAGTAACTCGTGAATAGTAACTCATGAATAGTAACCCTGACACAAAAAGGTAGAAATTCCACAATAAAATCCATACCAATATTTCGGTATAATGATATTGAAAGAATAACATTTCTTAAACTTATAAACAATTTATTTTAATTGTTTACACTTTACTAAATAATACATTTAATCATCATAAAATGCCAAACTTATAAGATTTCATCACCAATAACTAAAACCCTCATTAAAAATCTACATATACCACATATATGATTCTCAAGCCATAAAATCATATTTTTCAATTTTTTCCTTTACATAACATATTTAACTCATTTATTCATAACTAGTCCATTTTCATAAAAATACCAAATCAAGTACCAAAAATATTTCTTTTAAGGGATTTAGCGAAATATAGTCCCATATTGAACATATATTTTTCTTAGAATTTTTAAAATTCATTTATTATTTTTCATATGACCAAAACCGCCGAATATTTAGACATTTATCATAAATTGTCCTTTTATCCAAAATTTTCAAAATTCACAGAGTACACTGATATTAAATAGATGTACTCCCAATAAATATTTCATCAATTTTGGAGTTAACCACAAGGAGTTATAAGCGGTTACTTTTAAAATAGTCTTTTCTCATAAAATTCATAACTCTTAATCTATACATCTAAAAATCACCATTTTTGGACACAATCAATAAAACTCATCAACATATCATTTCAAATTTTTCCAGAATTTTCTGAAGGTCAGAAGAAGTACGAACTGAAAAACATAATAACCCTTAAAATCCCTTACTATCCCTTACAATCCCTTACCTCAAAAGAGCATCACTTCTGACTGGATATCGGATATGACGCTGAAGGAAACTTGCACTGATGAATATCAACTCACCAAGTATCTAAATACTCATAAAATACACTCAATAATCTAGAGAGAGAGAGAGAGAAAGCTTATGTTTCTGGTGTGATTTTCAATTCTAACTTAGCCCTCTATTTATAGGAAAATGTTAGCACTTAGGCATTTCGGACTTGACTGTAACTGATGGCTTTACCTGCTACTATTCCCACCCACCACATTTAAAATAAAATTCAGCACATTTCTTCACCAACCACAAGTGGGGCCCACTCAATTCTAGAATTTTCCACCAAAATCATTTATAACCTAATTTCCGAATCAGTCACCTTTTAAAATTCATAACAAATTATACACTCAGTTTTAACGGTTCAAAATTTGTGTACATATACTCAACTTATATATGTATAACATATCCAAAAATTACAACGATCCAACGGTCGGATTAAATATTATAACTCACACAATAAAGTCATAATAACAACGATTTGATCTTTTAATACCTCCAATCCGACAAAATACTAATAAAACACCTCAACATTAACTCCTTCATTTATAACCACATAAATAAATCCATTATTTATATCCACATCAAATAAATATTTCCTTATCATATAAATCAATAATTAATTATTCATAAATAATATTACGAGAATCATGATAATAATGACAAACGGTTAGGTTCAAGAAAGAGGGGGCTTTCCGATAAGGATTTCTCCTTACTGGCGCGCAATTAGGTGACCAAACCTCTCCTTGACAGAACTTTCTACACATTGCCAATAATGCTATCTAATAATATTATTCAAATAATATGAATTATTGATCTGATAATGGAGAAATACTGTGCAGTGACAATTATTGAAACCACAATAATATAAAATATCAACGCAACAATTATTGAATCAATAAAATAAAATATTGAACAGTAACTACTGTAACAATTATTGAGTAGTGCCTTCTTACGTAAGGATCAATAATTCAACAATATTGTGCAATATCTTGTGCTACTGTGCAACCACGCGTATTACTGTATTTTAACCAACGGGTATTCCAATAGTCTTAACGGTAACAACTACGCCGTTATTTATAAAAACTCAAACTTTGTCGTTTTCTTCATCCGACAGTTATCTGTTATGGGACCCACAAATAGTTGCGCCGTCGTACGAATATTCCCTGACAGAAAGAATATTTCACGACCAAACGAATACCCTGATAAATGAATATTTTATAACCACTTGCGTATTTTAAAAAAAATTCATATATCACCCTTAACTTTAACTTTTATCAATTTAACCATTTACTGAATCAAAAATTGAATACTTTTATTTCATAAAATTCGGGGTCTTACAGTGACTAACTAGCATAGTTTGACTGTCCATTTTAACATATCTGTTTGTTGATTATGACATCTAGAGTCATGGATCTATAGACAAACTAACACGTTACAACATGGTTACAACAACAACAACATATCATTAAAAACCTGACAGATCAAGAGAGTTAAACATCTTGTTAGACGGACTTTCTAACTTTCTCGGGTGCCCGAAATTTGGTTGAAACTCGACTTGATTCAACGTGGTTTGACCGTTAATAATTCACGATCTATACATCGATGGTTGTAATACCACTTGCGAGAATAAAGCCCTTATACGGATCTACCAATCCAAAACATCCGAACACGAAAAATCAAAAATGCAGACCGCGGATCCGTGGCTCGACATTAACTTGTCGGACCACAAATCGTGTTCTTGACGATTTTAGAAAAACTCGATTTTAAAGCATTTTGATGCTATGGATCTATGTTATATCAACATAGATCATCATTAAACATCATCTAACAAAGATCTAAACACATAAACACGAAATTTTTCTTAACCACTTGGATCAAAATCAAAAATAGGTTTATACCTTCTTGTTCCAATTCTTGATCTATGATCTCCAATATGTTATTGTTTGATCTAGGGCTGCTAATGAGACCGATTTACTTGATAAATTCGAAGCTTCTAGAGAGAGAGGGAGTTGGTGAGAGCAAAATAGAAAAATGGCAAGTTTTATGATTTTTCTCTCTCCCAAATCTATATATATTGTGATATGTTGCTATGGCTGATCACTTGGGCCAATTTCTTTGCTTGCTTTTTGAGTAAAAATGTCAATGGAGTTGGTGAACCACTAAAGCTTTAGCCATTTCTACAAGTAATCTAATAAAAATCCCATAAAGGGCAATTTTGTCATTTATAATTTAAATTTAATGGTAAACATGGAATTTGTACAAACCCTTAGGGTTTAGGGTTTGGGTTAGGGTTTAGGGTTTGAACACATTAGGGTTTAGGGTTTAAACCCTTTAGGTTTACAATTTAATTTCCAAGATTTTTGAATTTCAGTTTTCAAAATTGAAAATTAATATTCCAAAATTATAATTAGGATTCAATAATTATATAATCTTGGAACATATTCTACGCACCAAGGTTATACCTCAAGTCAAAGTTTTGTGGAGAAACCACGATGTTGAGAAAATGACTTGGGAGTTAGAATCTAAAATGAAATCAATGTATCCTTACCTCTTCGACATACCAGGTACGTACCCTAATTTCGAGGGCGAAATTTCATAAGAAGGGGAGATTGTAAAACCCCAACTTTTTGAATAAAGATGAATTTTCTATAAATATTATTTTTGAATATTATGGAGTGAAATTGATATAATAGTTGTGGGTAATATTTATAAATTTTGCAAAGTATGCAAGTTGTTATATAATATTCGATTGGTCGGGGAATATTCGTTTTAACAGGGAATATTAGTACAACGGCACAATCATTGGTGGACCCCATAACGGAATTATTGTCGGATTGAGAAAACGACAAAAATACTTTATGAAAATAACGGTGGAAGTTTTACTGATTAATCGCTGAAACAACACCGGTGTTAAAAAATACAATAATCTGGCGTGGTTGCATAGTAGCACACGGTATTAATTATTGATGCTTAAGTGATAAGTCACTCAGTTTTATTGGTATTATTAATGTAATAATACAGAAAATCTTTTTATATAAAAATGAATACTTTTATAAAGTTATTACATAAATAGAATATATTATATTCTATTATGCAAAGTGTTGCGTAATTATGCTGCATAGTGTTTTGCATAGTAAAATCTTTTTATATAAAACAGAATACTTTTATAAAGCTATCTGTTTTATTAGACAATAATTAGAATATATTATATTTTATTATGCATAGTGTTTGCATAGTGCCTACATAGTGTTTGCATAGTAAAATCTTTTATAAAGTTATTCATTTTATTAGATTATAAATAGAATATATTATATTTTATTTTGCTTTAAATATAGACCGTCAGATTTAAGTAAATCAATCTCGACCGTTCATGAGTTAGTTACTATGCATTCCATTTTTCTATAAATAGAAGCTCATTCATTCATTATTTTCTTACAAATTCACTGAAACTCTAAAGAGATAAACTATAGAGAGAGAGAAGAAAGTATTCTCGCTACTTCACTACTTATATATCCAAAGACTCTTCTTCTTAAGGTAGGGAATATTATTTGTTGTATTAAGTAAGGGGTGTTATTCTTTCTTATTCATGAAGAGAAACTGTTGTTATTCCATTGCTTATTATTACATTGGAATAACTTTGTATCTGCTATCTACCCTATACTTGGTGACATTCTTCTATTATTAAAATCTTTTATTATTACATTGGAATATCCTCATGCATGCGTTTTACGCCGGACACTGGTTAAAATCTTTATTATTATTACATTGGAATATCCTCACATGCATGCGTTTTACTTGGGACACGATTCCGTCCTTATTAGTATTTTGTTGGAATAACTTTTATACATGAGAAAATACCGCATGCATGGTGATTTACATTATTATTCCATTCTTCTATTATTACTGTTGGAACATCACATGCATGTATTTTACACCGACTGGTTCCGTCTTTATTATTATTCCGCTGGAACATCACATGCTGCGTGTTTTACAGGACTGGTTCCGCTCTTTATTATTACTGTTGGAACATCCGGTAAATTGCACAAATTTTGCACGACTTTGGTTCCGTTATTATTATTCTGTTGGAATAACTTTGTCTATCTGAATCGCATGCATGCATGTTAATTTCTTTTGTTATTCCATTCTTTATTATACTCAGTTGGTTAAAGTTTCAACTTCTATACTCCAAGAAATTAGTAGAATATCCTGTATATTTGCGCTTCATCCAGTATCTTTTCATGGAAATATTCTTTTGATCATTCTTGAATTTTACTCTACAAAACAGTATCATGTTGACAATTTAGACGTTAATAATTCCTGGATAAAATAATTCTTGAACTTGTTTTATTGAATTCTTATATCATTGTCACCATCCTCATGTTTATATTATGTTGAAAGTCATATGTGGCCTGTAGTGCATAGATGGACTTGGTATGATTATGACCAGGGATTATTCGGTATAATCATGACCGTAATGTTACAAATGATGTGGAAAAAGTCCTTATTGGCCCGTAGTGCATTGATGGACAGTTTTTGGTATGATTATGGCTATGGATTCTCTTCGGCCAAGGGTGCAAAGATGAATTGTTTTATGGCAATTAATGAATACACAAATATTCTTGGCCCGTAGTGTATGGATAATTGTGGTCGTGATACTAAAGAATATCCTTGACCGTAGTGCAGGGGTGATTCGATGATGTGGAATATTTATTAAGCTGAGTCTCAGCGATAACAGTGATGAAAAACCTTTTAAATCATAAAAGATAGTAGATTTTATTTTCTTCATTATCTTAGTCATAATATTTCTTACTGGGCTAGTTGAGCTCACCCTTTCTTTCACTGTTCTCTTCAGGAAATGAGAATATAGATGGGACGAGTTGGGAAACGGAGTGATGGTCCAGAGGATAGCATTAGTAGTCCTCACTATTCTGTGAAATAGTGTGATAATAATTGTAACGAGGACTCCTTTTGAGTTTGTATAATTTCTAGTAGATAATATTTGTATTCAAACTCACAGTTTATGTTTGTCGTATTGTACACGATAGTTGTATTAGTAAGTTGTATTTTAATTCTGTACCATGTATCTGACGACCCAAGATGGGTGATGTATACCTAATTTTGGGGGCGTCACAGTTGGTATCAAAGCTTAGGGATATGATCCCTGGCTAAGATGTGAGACTAGAACTAAGAGGGGAGAGATGGGGAATTCCTTCGCTAGTATGACCTACTTAAATTTATTTTGTATTTAAATTGGTTGGTCAGAGTTTAGAGATATTATGTTACATGTCAATTAACCTTTGTTTTGTGGCAGTAGCTGAAAATGACATCTGAAAATGTTGAGAATAGCAATGGAGCACAAGAGACCGTTGAATCTCCACATATCAATAATCAAGAGAATGTGCATCAGGAAGGCGACAATCCTCATGCAAACAACAACACTGACCAAATGCTGAATTATGGATTGTTCAGAGGCTTTATGGAATTCATGCAACAGCAGGCGAGAGCGGCTCCTGTCCAAAATGTAGGTGGAAACACTGGAAACTCTCAAGCGGTCACCGCTAAACAGTTCAAGGGGCTGGGACCACCGGAGTTTAAGGGAGAGCCAAAACCACTTATGGCAGAAGCATGGATAAAGCAGATCACCAAGATATTTGATGTCTTGGGATGCTCCGAGGAGCAAAAGGTTCCTTTTGCCGCCTTTATGTTGCTTGAGAGAGGCGATTATTGGTGGGAATCGGTAAAACGTACTCAACCTGCCGTACTGAAGATGTCTTGGGAGAAGTTCAAAGAGCTGTTCAACGAAAAATACTTTCCCGAAAGTATTCATCACATGAAGGAGGTGGAGTTTATCAAATTGGAGCAAAACAATATGACCGTGTCGCAATACGAGGCAAAATTTGCGGAGTTATCCCGGTTTGCGTCGCACTTGGTGGATAATGAAGAGAGAATGGCGCAAATGTTTTGAAGAGGTTTGAAGCCTGAAATACGTCAACATCTTATTTCTCATAAACTGTGTTTGTATTCAGATGTTGTAAATATGGCTCAATTGGTGGAGCGCGATAACGAGTCAATGACCAAAAGAAGAGCGCGGTAAACAAAATGATAATACCGGTGAGAGCGATCATCGAAGCGGTGACAACAAGCGTGGAGGAATCAACGGGCGAAATGGTAACCACTTGGTGGTAATCGAGGCAAAAAACAATAAGAATGGACATTTCAAGAAGAGGAGATTCAACAATGATGGAAAGACGTCAGCACCAGCACCCGTTGTTAAGGAAGGAGAAAGACCACCTATCATATGCTTCAAATGCGGAGGGGAGGGACACATCAGTCTAAATTATGCGATGTCGTCCAAAGCATGTTATAATTGTGGAAAAGAAGGTCACTTAGCCTGATTTTGTCGTTCATTGAAGACAAATTCAGCTAGGATGGAGGCACCAAAGGCATCCCCGAAAAAGTCAAAGCCAGATGGTCTGAGGAGAGCGTTTGTTGTGACCTCCCAGAGAGCAAGGAACCCGAATGAGGTCATCACGGGTAAGCTTATCATAAACTCTAGCGAAGTATACACTTTATTTGATACCGGTTCTACCCATTCTTTTATTTCTCCTACTTGCGCTCAACGATTAAATTTGACTCCGGAGAAATTAGACTTTGACTTATCTGTGGAAAATCCGTTGGGAGAAACCTTCATTACATCCACGTTTTATAAGTCTTGTTTAGTTCAAGTTGTTACCCACACATTACCCGTCGATCTTATTGCATTAAAAATACTTGCATTTGATGTAATTCTAGGGATTGATTGGTTAACTACTCATCATACAAAAATTGATTATTTTCGTAAGGTTGTTAGCTTTCATATTCCTAATCGACCTATTATGCGAATTCAAGCAAACAAACCATTAAAATCAATCACTGTCATCTCAAGCCATAAAGCTATTCGTTTATTGAAAAACGTATGTCAAGCTTTCGTAGCTCATGTCACAGATCTAAACAAAAATACGTCAGTTTTGAATAATATTTCTATTGTTAATGAATTTCCTGACGTATTCCCTGAAGAACTTCCTGGCCTACCCCCAGAGTGTGAAATTAAATTTTGTATCGACCTTGAACCCGGTACAAAACCCATTTCCAAAGCCCTATATCGAATGGCTCTATTGAACTTCGAGGAGTTAAAGACTTCAACTACGAGAATTGTTAGACATTGGCTTTATTAAGTCCTAGTACTTCTCCTTGGGGTGCTTCGTTCTATTCGTGAAGAAGAAAGATGGGAGTATGCGACTTTGTATTGATTATCGGGAGTTGAATCATGTCACCATCAAAAATAGGTACCCATTGCCACGCGTTGATGACTGTTTGACCCGATTCATAAGGAGCCAAATTCTTTTAAAGATTGATCTTCGTTTGGATATCACCAATTGAAGATTAGAACCAGATGATATTCCAAAGACGGCTTTCGGAACTCCGATGCGGGCATTATGAATTCCTAGTCATGTCCTTTGGATTGACTAATGCTCCTGCTGCCTTCATGGATATGATGAACCGAGTATTCAAGGAATATTTGGACATTTTGTGGTCGTCTTTATTGATGACATCCTCATATATTCCAAAAGCCGTGAAGATCATGAGGAACACTTGAGGCTGATACTCCAAAAGCTTCGTGAATACAAGCTTTATGCCAAGTTGAAGAAATGCGAGTTCTGGCTTGAGGAAGTAGCATTCCTTGGGCACGTAGTATCAAGTCATGGAATATCTGTTGACCCAGCAAAGATTGAAGCTATTCAAAGCTGGGAGCAACCTAAATCGATGATGCCAAAATCGTAGCTTTCTCGGCTTATTTGGTTATTATCGAAGATTAAGTAGAAGGTTTTCTCGAATCGCTACTCCACTAACTCAGCTGACTCAGAAAGATACAAAGTTCGGTTGGAGCGAGGAATGTGAGAAGAGTCTTCAAGAACTCAAGAGGAGACTCATTTCAGCACTTGTTCTGATAATACCATCTAGTTCGGAGGGATTTGTCATCTACAGTGATGCTTCGGGCAAAGGGTTAGGATGTGTTCTCATGCAACATGGGAAAGTCATAGCTTATGCCTCACGATAACTCAAAGAATATGAGAGGAATTATCCTACTCATGACCTAGAGTTAGCAGCTATTGTCTTCGCACTTAAAATTTGGAGGCATTACTTGTATGGGGAGAAAGTGGAGATCTTTACGGATCATAAAAGCCTCAAATATTTCTTCACTCAAAAGGAACTCAACATGCGACAACAACGTTGGCTTGAACTGTTGAAAGATTATGATCATACCATCCAATACCATCCTGGAAAAGCGAACGTGGTAGCTGACGCATTGAGTAGAAGATCATATGTGGGTACGAGTACAATATTGTCAACGCAAAGGCCCATTTTGTATGACTTGCAAAGGATGGAGATAGAGATAAAGACTCTTGGGACCCACGTGATGATGGCAAATATACGAGTAGAACCGACTTTAATTGATAAAATTAAAGCTGCACAAATTACAGATCCGGAGCTGATGCGTATGAGGAAGAAAGTGCAAGAAGGTGCGATGCCGGAAGCAAGAAAAAATGAAGAAGGAATACTTCGAGTCAACTCCAGACTTTGTGTTCCTAACGACCCTGATTTAAAGTATAAAATCATGATGGAGGCGCACAACACACCATTTGCAATCCATCTTGGGAGTACCAAAATGTATCATGATCTTCGACATACATTTTGGTGGGGCAATATGAAGAGAGAGATAGCGATGTTTATCTCAAGGTGTCTAACGTGTCAACGAGTCAAGGTGGAGCATTAAGTACCGAAAGGTCCATTGCAACCACTTGAAATTCCAGAATGGAAGTGGGAGCACATTACCATGGATTTCAATTCTTTGGTCTTCCCAAGGTTTCTCAAGGCGTAGATGCGATTTGGGTCATTATTGATAGATTGACCAAATCTGCTCATTTCTTCTGCGAATCTGAGAGACTTATACACTTGAACGTCTTGCTCGCATGTACATAAACGAGATTGTAAGATCGCATAGTATGCGGTATCCATAGTTTACGATCGAGACCCAAGATTCACTTCACGATTTTGGGTTGGTTTGCGAAAAGCTATGGGCACAAATTCTGATTTAGCTCGGCATATCATCCTCGAGGACGGACGGACGATCGGGAGAGGACTATTCAAACTCTTGAAGATCTATTAAGACTCTGTGTCCTTGATTTCAAGGGAAGTTGGGACAAGTTCTTACCATTGGTGGAGTTTTCCTATAACAACAGTTATCAAGCAAGTATTGGCATGGCTCCATTCGAGCGTTGTATGGAAGAAAGTGTCGTTCTCCAGTATGCTGGGATGAGGTGGGTGAAGCAACGTTGTTGGGACCGGAGTTGGTATGTATGACTACAGAAAAGATTCCAACGATCTGGCAATGTATAAAAACCTCACAAGATCGACAAAAGAGTTATGCTAATCTTCATCGAAGGGACGTGGAATTCGATATAGGAGATCATGTGTTGTTACGTGTTGCTCTATGGAAAGGGGTTATGAGATTTGGAAAGAGAGGAAAGCTCAATCCTCGATTTATCGGCCTATTTTTAATCCTTGATCGAGTAGGAACTATGGCCTATAGACTCGCTTTACCGCCAAGTATGTTGTAAAACCCCAACTTTTGAATAAAGATGAATTTTCTATAAATATTATTTTTGAATATTATGGAGTGAAATTGATATAATAGTTGTGGGGTAATATTTATAAATTTTGCAAAGTATGCATGAGTTGTTATATAATATTAGATTGGTGGGGAATATTCGTTTTAACGAGGAATATTAGTACAACAACGACACAATCATTGGTGGACCCCATAGCGGAATTATTGTCGGATTGAGAAAATGACAAAAATACTTTATGAAAATAACGGCGGAAGTTTTTCTGAGTTAATTTGTTGAAACACCCGGTGTTAAAAATGCGATGTCTGGCGTGGTTGCATAGTAGCACACGGTATTAATTATTGATGCTTAAGTGATAAGTCACTCGGTTTTGTTGGTATTATTAATGTAATAATCTGAAAAATCTTTTATATAAAAGCAAATACTTTTATAAAGTTATTACATAAATAGAATATATTATATTCTATTATGCATAGTGTTGCATAGTGTATGCATAGTATTTTGCATAGTAAAATCTTTTTATATAAAAGCAGAATACTTTTATAAAGCTATATATGTTTTATTAGACAATAATTAGAATATATTATATTTTATTATGCATAGTGTTTGCATAGTGCACGTAGTGTTTGCATAGTAAAATCTTTTATAAAGTTATTAGTTTTATTAGATTATAAATAGAATATATTATATTTTATTTAAAAGATTTTGCTTTAAATATGGATAGTCGATTAAAGTAAATCAATCTCGATAGTTCATGAGTTAGTTCTTATGCATTCCATTTTTCTATAAATAGAAGCTCATTCATTCATTATTTTCTTACAATTCACTTTGAAACTCTAGAGATAAACTATAGAGAGAAAAAAGAAAGTATTACTACTTCTTCTACTTATATATCCGATTACTCTTCTTCTTAAGGTAGGGAATATTATTTGTTGTATTAAATGAGGGGTGTTATTCTTTCTTATTCATGAAGAAGAACTATTGTTATTCCATTCTTTATTATTACATTGGAATAACTTTTGTATCTGTGATCTACCTATACTTGGTGACATTCTTCTATTATTTCGTCTTTTATTATTACATTTGAAATATCACATGCATGTGTTTCTGTGGGACTGGTTTAAAATCTTTATTATTATTACATTGGAATATCACATGCATGCGTTTTACGGGACTGATTAAAAATCTTTATTATTATTACATTGGAATATCACATGAGTATGTATGTGTTTTTTTGGGACTGGTTCCATTCTTTATTATTATATTGGAACATCCATGTGTACATTTCACATGACTGTTCCGTCTCTTTATTATTATTACATTGGAACATCACATTGGTTTTTACACTGGACATTATTTATTATTCTTTATTATTACATTGGAACATCCATACGGTTTAAATTTTGCACGACTGTTCCGTTATTATTATTACATTGGAATAACTTTGTCTGTCATGAAATCTGCATGCATGGTGATTTCTTTTGTTATTCCATTCTTTATTATACTCGGTTGGTTAAAGTTTTGACTTCTATACTCCATGAAATTAGTAGAATATCCTTGATATTTGCGCTTCATCGATATCTTTTCATGGAAATATTCTTACGATCATTCTTGAATTTTACTCTACAAAAGCGATATCATGTTGACAATTTGGGCGTTAATAATTCTGGATAAAATAATTCTTGAACTTGTTTTATTGAATTCTTATATCATTGTCATCATCCTCATGTTTTTATTTTGTTGAAAGTCATACATGGGCACATAGTGCATAGATGGACTTGGTATGATTATGACCGAGGGATTATTGATTATAATCATGGTAGTAATATTACAAATGATGTGGTAAAAGTCCTCGTTGGCCCGTAGTGCATTGATGGGCCGATTGTTGGCATGATCATGACCATTAATGAATACACAAATATTCTTGGCATTAGTAGTGCATGGATAATTGTGGTGGTGATACTAAAATAATATCCTTGGCCGTAGTGCGGGGTGATTCGATGATGTGGAATATTTATTAAAATTTGAGTCTCGGCGATAACGATGATGATGAAAAACCTTTTAAATCATAAAAGATAGTAGATTTTATTTTCTACTTGACTCTTTTAATGGATTGCTTTTGTTCATTGCGAGTTAAACTTGATGTCTATTATATTTTATCGGTTTAACATTGTTGGGAGACTAATGATAATTTATTACGCATTATCTTAGTCAATATTTCTTCTTTGGCTAGTTGAGCTCACCCTTTCTTTCTTTTTCTCTCTTGAGAAATGAGAATATAGGCTTGGGACGAGTCGGGGAGCGGAGTGATGGTCGAGAGGATAGCATTAGTAGTCCTCACTATTACGTGAAATAGTGTGATAATAATAATTGTAATGAGGACTCCTTTTGAGTTTGTATAATCTCTAGTAGATAATATTTGTATTCAAACTCACGGTTTATGTTTTGTCGTATTGTACCACGACGAGTTGTATTAGTAAGTTGTATTTGAATTACATACCATGTATCGGCGACCCAAGATGGGTGATGTATACCTAATTTTGGGGGCGTCACGGTTGGTATCAAAGCTTAGGGATATGATCCACAGCTAAGATGTGAGACTAGAACTAGGAGGGAGAGCGGGAATTTCCTTGCTAGTATGACCTACTTAAATTTATTTTGTATTTAAATTGGTTGGTCGAGTTTAGAGATATTATGTTACATGTCAATTAACCTTTGTTTTGTGGCGATGTCTGAAAATGACATCCAAAAAAATGTTGAGAATAGCAATGGAGCACAAGAGAGGCCGTTGAGTCTCCACATATCGATAATCGGGAGAATGTGCATCGGAAGGCGACAATCCTCATGCAAACAACAACAACTTGACCAAATGATGAATGATGGATTGTTCGGAGGCTTTATGCAATTCATGCAACGGCGACGAGAGCGGCTCTGTCCAAAATGTAGGTGGAAACACTGAAACTCTCTCGGTGGTCACCATTTAAGCGATTCAAGGCTGGGACCACCGGAGTTTAAGGGAGAGCCAAAACCACTTATGGCGGAAGCATGGATAAAGCGAGATCACCAAGATATTTGATGTCTTGGGATGCTCAGAGAGAAGCAAAGGTTCCCTTTACGCCTTTTTATGTTCTTGAGAGGCGGATTCTTGGTGGGAATCGGTAAAAGCGTACTCAACTGCCGTCTTTGAAGATGTCTTGGGAGAAGTTCAAAGAGTATTCAACGACAAATACTTTCCCGAAAGTATTCGTCACATGAAGGAGGTGGAGTTTATCAAATTGGAGCAAAACAATATGGCCAGTAATCGCATGATCTGAGGCAAAATTTGCGGAGTTATCCGGTTCGTCCACTTGGTGGATAATGAAGAGAGAATGGCGCGAATGTTTTAAAGAGGTTTGAAGCGGAAATCGTCGACATCTTATTTCTCATAAAGCTGTGTTTGTATTCGGATGTTGTAAATAGGGCTCGATTGGTGGAAGTAGCGATAACGAGTCAATATGACGAAAGAGAAGCGGTAAACAAAATGATAATAATACCGGTGAGAAGCGATCATCGAGCGGTGACAACAAGCGTGGAGGAATCAACGGGCGAAATGGTAACCACTTGGTGGTAATCGAGGCCAAAAATAATAAGAATGGACATTTCAAGAAGAGGAGATTCAACAATGATGGAAAGAGCGTCGGCACCGACACCGTTGTTAAGGAAGGAGAAAGACCACCTATCATATGCTTCAAATGCGGAGGGAGGGACACATCGGTCAAATTAACGCGATGTCGTCAAAAGCGTGTTATAATTGTGGAAGAAAGGTCACTTAGCCCGATTTTGTCGTTCACAGAAGACAAATTCAACTAGGATGGAGGCACCAAAAGGCATCCCCGGAAAAAGTCAAAGCCGGTTAGTCTGAGGAGGCGTTTGTTGTGACCTCCCGAAAGCAAGGAACGAATGAGGTCATCACGGGTAAGCTTATCATAAACTCTAGCGAAGTCTACACTTTATTTGATCTGGGTTCTACCCATTCTTTTATTTCTCCTACTTGCGCTCAGCGATTAAATTTGACTCAGGAGAAATTAGACTTTGACTTATCTGTGGAAACTCCGTTGGGAGAAACCTTCATTACATCCACGGTTTATAAGTCTTGTTTGGTTCAAGTTGGTACCCACACATTACACATCGATCTTATTGCATTAAAAATACTTGCATTTGATGTAATTCTAGGGATTGATTGGTTAACTACTCATCATACAAAAATTGATTGTTTTAAATAAGGTTGTTAGCTTTCATATTCCTAATCGACCTATTATGCGAATTCAAACAACCAAACCATTAAAATCAATCAACTGTCATCTCGAAGCCATAAAGCTATTAGTTTATTGAAAAAGCGGATGTCAAGCTTTCTTAGCTCATATCACGAATCTAAACAAAAATAAATCGATTTTGAATAATATTTCTATTGTTAATGAATTTCTGACGTATTCCACGAAGAACTTCTGGCCTACCCCGGGCGTGAAATTGAATTTTGTATCGACCTTGACCCGATTACAAAACCCATTTCCAAAGCCCATGTCGAATGGCTCTATTGAACTTGAGGAGTTAAAGACTCAGCTGCGAGGAATTGTTAGACATTGGCTTTATTAGTCTAGTACTTCTCCTTGGGGTGCTCTGTACTATTAAGTGAAGAAGAAAGATGGGAGTATCGACTTTGTATTGATTATCGGGAGTTGAATCATGTCACCATCAAAAATAGGTACCCATTGCCCGCGTATTGATGACTGTTTGACCCGATTACAAGGAGCCAAATTCTTTTCAAAGATTGATCTTCGTTAGGATATCACCAATTGAAGATTAGAGCAGATGATATTCCAAAGGCGGCTTTGAGAACTTCGATGCGGGCATTATGAATTCCTAGTCATGTCCTTTGGATTGACTAATGCTCCTAACGCCTTCATGGATATGATGAGCCAAGTATTCAAGGAATATTTGGATCATTTTGTGGTCGTCTTTATTGATGACATCCTCATATATTCCAAAAGCCGTGAAGATCATGAGGAACACTTGAAATTTGATACTCCAAAAGCTTCGTGAATATAAGCTTTATGCGAAGTTGAAGAAATCACGAGTTACGGCTTGAGAGTAGCATTCCTTGGGCACGTGGTATCAAGTCATGGAATATCTGTTGACCAATGATTGAAGCTATTCAAAGTGGGAGAAACCTAAATCGATGGCCAAAATCGTAGCTTTCTCGGCTTAGGTGGTTATTATCGGAGATTAAATAGAAGGGTTTTCTCGAATCGCTACTCCACTAACTTTCGGTGACTCGGAAAGATCTGAAAGTTCGGTTGGAGCGAGGAATGTGAGAAGAGTTTTCAAGAACTTCGAGAGAGACTCATTTCGATTTTGTTACGATAATACCATCTGGTTGGAGGGATTTGTCATCTCTGATGATGCTTGAGGCAAAGGGTTAGGATGTGTTCTCATGCAACATGGGAAAGTCATAGCTTATGCCTCACGACAACTCAAAGAATATGAGAGGAATTATCCTACTCATGACTAGAGTTTAGCATTTGTTGTCTTCGCACTTAAAATTTGGAGGCATTACTTGTATGGGGAGAAAGTGGAGATCTTTACGGATCATAAAAAGCCTCAAATATTTCTTCACTCAAAAGAACTTCGACATGCGACAACGACGTTGGCTTGAACTGTTGAAAGATTATGATCATACCATCGATACCATCTGGAAAAGCGAGCGTGGTAGTAGTGGCGCATTGAGTAGAAGATCATATCTGGAATGCGAGTGCAATATTATCAATCATGAAGGCCCATTTTGTATGACTTGCAAAGGATGGAGATAGAGATAAAGACTCGAGGGACCCACGTGATGATGGCAAATATCTGAGTAGAACCAGGCTTTAATTGATAAAATTAAAATTTGCTCAAATTCTGAATCCGGAGGCGATCATTATGAGGAAGAAAGTGCGAGAAGGTGCGATCTTAGGAAGCAAGAATCGATGAAGAAGGAATACTTGAGTCAACTCCGGACTTTGTGTTCTAACGACCACGATTTAAAGTATAAAATCATGATGGAGGCGCACAACACACACCGTTTTGCAATCCATCTTGGAGTACCAAAATGTATCATGATCTTGACATACATTTTGGTGGGGCGATATGAAGAGAGAGATAGCGATTTGTTATCTCGAGGTGTCTAACGTGTCAGCGAGTCAAGTGGAGACATCAAGTACCAAAAGGTCCATTGCAACCACTTGAAATTCGAATGGAAGTGGGAGCACATTACCATGGATTTAGTTCTTTGGTCTTCCCAAGGTTTCTCAAGGCGTAGATGCGATTTGGGTCATTGTTGATAGATTGACCAAATCTGCTCATTTCTTGCGATCGAGAAACTTATACACTTGAGCGTCTTGCTCGTATGTACATAAACGAGATTGTAAGATTGCATGGTATGCGGTATCCATAGTTTACGATCGAGACCCAAAGATTCACTTCACGATTTTGGGTTAGTTTGCAAAAAGCTATGGGCGCAATTTACGATTTAGCTTCGGCATATCATCCTCGGACGGACGACGAGACGGTCGGAGACTATTTCAACTCTTGAAGATCTATTAAGACTCTGTGTCCTTGATTTCAAGGAAGTTGGGACAAGTTCTTACCATTGGTGGAGTTTTCCTACTGACAACAGTTATCAAGCAAGTATTGGCATGGCTCCATTCGAGCGTTGTATGGAAGAAAGTGTCGTTCTCGGTATCTTTGGGATGAGGTGGGTGAAACAACGTTGTTGGGACCGAGTTGATGCGTATGACTACGAAAAAAGATTCAAACGATCCGTGACGTATAAAAACCTCACAAGATCGACAAAAGAGTTATCTTGATCTTCATCGAAAGGGCGTGGAATTCGATATAGGAGATCGTGTGTTTGTTACGTGTTGCTCCATGGAAAGGGTTACGAGATTTGGAAAGAGAGGAAAGCTCGATCCTCGATTTATCGGCCCATTTTAATCCTTGATCGAGTAGGAACTATGGCTATAGACTCGCTTTCTGCTTGAAGTATGTCTACCGTGTTCATAACGTTTTTCACATATCCATATTACGTAAATATGTGGAAGACCGAACCACATTATTGAGTTGGAACCGAGGACGAAATAGCGGAAGATTTGGCGTATGAAGAGGTTCTGTTCAAATCTTGGATAAAAGGAACATATTCTACGCACGAGGTTATACCTCCTCAAGTCGAAAGTTTTGTGGAGAAACCACGATGTTGAGGAAATGACTTGGGAGTTAGAATCTGAAATGAAATCAAGGTATCCTTACCTCTTGACATACCAGTCGTACCCTAATTTCGAGGCGAAATTTCATAAGAAGGGAGATTGTAAAACCCCACTTTTTGAATAAAGATGAATTTTCTATAAATATTATTTTTGAATATTATGGAGTGAAATTGATATAATAGTTGTGGGTAATATTTATAAATTTTGCAAAATCATGAAGTTGTTATATAATATTAGATTGGTTGGGGAATATTAGTTTTAACAGGGAATATTAGTACAACGACACAATCATTGGTGGACCCCTAGCGGAATTATTGTCGGATTGAGAAAATGACAAAAATACTTTATGAAAATAACGGCGGAAGTTTCTGGTTAAGCTGTTGAAACACCGGTGTTAAAAAAATCGATGTCTGGCGTGGGTTGCATAGTAGCTGCGGTATTAATTATTGATGCTTAAGTGATAAGTCACTCGGTTTTGTTGGTATTATTAATGTAATAATCTGAGAAAAATCTTTTATATATAAAAAGCAGAATACTTTTATAAAGTTATTACATAAATAGAATATATTATATTCTATTATGCATAGTGTTGCGTAGTGTGCGTAGTATTTTTGCATAGTAAAATCTTTTTTATATATAAAAGCAGAATACTTTTATAAAGCTATACATTTTATTAGACAATAATTAGAATATATTATATTTTATTATGCATAGTGTTTGCATAGTGTTTGCGTAGTGTTTGCATAGTAAAATCTTTTATAAAGTTATTAGTTTTATTAGATTATAAATAGAATATATTATATTTTATTTTGATTTTAAAATATGGATAGTCAGATTAAAGTAAATCAATCTCGACCAGTTCATGAGTTAGTTACTATGCATTCCATTTTTCTATAAATAGAAGCTCATTCATTCATTATTTTCTTACAAATTCACTTTGAAACTCTACAGAGATAAACTATAGAGAGAAAGAAAGAAAGTATTACGCTACTTCACTACTTATATATCCGATACTCTTCTTCTTCTTAGGTAGGGAATATTATTTGTTGTATTAAGTAAGGGTGTTATTCTTTCTTATTCATGAAGAAGAAGCTGTTGTTATTCCATTTCTTATTATTACATTGGAATAACTTTTGTATCTGTGATCTACCTATACTTGGTGACATTCTTCTATTATTATTTTATTATTACATTGGAATATCATATGCATGCGTTTTACATGGGACTGGTTCCGTCTTTATTATTATTCTTTGGAATATCATGTGCATGTGTTTTACGCGGGACTGATTAAAATCTTTATTATATTACATTGGAATATCACATGCATGAGAAGTATGTGGTGATTTACATTATTCCATTCTTATATTATTCTATTGGAACATCACATGCATGTATTTTACACTGGTTCCGTCTTTATTATTATTCGTTATTCCATCACATGCATGTGTTTTTACACCGGACCGTTCCGTCTTTATTATTACATTGGAACATCCCATGTTGGTGCAAATTTTGCACGACTGGTTAAGTTATTATTATTACTGTTGGAATAACTTTTGTCTATCTGCAATCTGCGCATGCGTGGTGATTTCTTTTGTTATTCCATTCTTTATTATACTCGGTTGGTTAAAGTTTTGACTTCTATACTCCATGAAATTAGTAGAATATCCTTGATATTTGCGCTTCATCGATATCTTTTCATGGAAATATTCTTACGATCATTCTTGAATTTTACTCTACAAAAGCGATATCATGTTGACAATTTGGGCGTTAATAATTCCTGGATAAAATAATTCTTGAACTTGTTTTATTGAATTCTTATATCATTGTCATCATCCTCATGTTTATATTATGTTGAAAGTCATATGTGGCACATTTTATAGTGCATAGATGGACTTGGTATGATTATGACCGGGGATTATTGGTTGTAATCATCATGGCCGTAATGTTACAAATGATGTGGTAAAAGTCCTCATTGGCCCGTAGTGCATTGATGATGGATGATTGTTGGCATGATCATGACCATTAATGAATACACAAATATTCTTGGCCCGTAGTGTATGGATAATTGTGGTGCGTGATACTAAAGAATATCCTTGGCCGTAGTGCGGGGGTGATTCGATGATGTGGAATATTTATTAAGTGAGTCTCGGCGATAATTGATGATGAAAAACTTTTTTAAATCATAAAAGATAGTAGATTTTATTTTCTACTTGACTCTTTTAATGGATTGCTTGTTCATTGCGATTAAACTTGATGTCTATTATATTTTATCGGTTTAACATTGTTGGAGACTAATGATAATTTATTACGCATTATCTTAGTCATAATATTTCTTCTTGGGCTAGTTGAGCTCACCCTTTCTTTCAACTTTTTTCTCTCTTGAAGAAATGAGAATATAGGCGGGGGCGAGTCGGGGAGCGGAGTGATGGTCGGAGGATAGCATTAGTAGTCCTCACTATTACATGAAATAGTGTGATAATAATTGTAATGAGGACTCCTTTTGAGTTTGTATAATCTCTAGTAGATAATATTTGTATTCAACTCACGGTTTATGTTTGTCGTATTGTACCTGACAGTTGTATTAGTAAGTTGTATTTGAATTACGTACCATGTATCGATGACCCAAGATGGGTGATGTATACCTAATTTTGGGGATTAGAAAAATAAATTTTCTAAATTATAATTAGGGTTTGTAAAATAGAAATTAAAATAACTAAAATATAATTAGGGTTTTCTAATCATATTAAAGTTTAATAAACACCTTAGGCTTGTCAATTAGGATTAGGGTTTCCTAATTTAGGTTTTAGGATTCCCGAATATGAAATTAGGGTTTCCCGGCGTACAATTAGGGTTTCTAACGGTACTTGAGGGTTTTTAATTCTGAGATTAGGGTTTCTAATCTCTTATTAGGGTTTATAATTTTAAACCTTATTCGATCAATCATTGATCAAAATTTTTATACAGTACAAACACAAACTCATTAATATAATTATTTTAATTATATTTTCTATCGAATCTCTATCCGGACTTAGGGTTAGGGTTTCTATTCTTTATAAAGCACAACTCTATTCTAATTTTATTAGTCAATACACAAATGGACCTTCTCGGGACTCGTATCACAGATACTTGTCACAAAATTGATAATTAATATTAATATTAATTATATAAAAAAAAATTATTCGCAAATTTTGATTATTCGAAATCTCGGGTTATCACATTCACCCCTCCTTAAAAAGGATTCCGTCCTCGGAATAACCACTTTTTTATTCACTACAATCTTTTAAAGTTGTATCAGCAATTCATTCTTAACAACACAATATTAATTTGTGTTTCAATTCTAACTTGTGACTTGAATCTTTACAAGAAAACAAATCACAACAATATCTAACCAAGATTACTAGCGTAATTAAATTTCTAACCGAACTCGTTACTTGTCACCTCTTCATGGGCAGCTGCTGCATTTGGAACTGTCATGCTAAAAGTGAATGTTGTTGGTCTTCCTGGCTGTGCAGGTCCTCAAATCGCCAAGGTTCCGCTACCGGGTCCCTTGTTGGCACTTCTCCTCTCTACATTTCTCTTCGGACAATTTCGGACCAGATGATCGGTCGATCCACACGCAAAACAACCTTGTGTCTTCTTTGGAATGGGACACTGGGGTGACATGTGTCCCTCTTGACCACAGTTGTAACAGACTCCTTTGTACTTCAAACAAACTCCTTGATGACGCTTCCAGCAAACTACGCACGGCACGCCTTTCTTCCTAATCTCTACTGGATTATTTCCTGAATTAATATCACCACCCCTCTTACGTTTATTAACATTACTACTTCCACTACCACCTATCATAATATTTCCTTCAGCTTCCTTTCTTTTTTCTTGACTATTCTTCAATACAGCTTCAATTTCTCCTTCAGCGATAATGGCTTTTTCTAATAACGTTGAAAATGAACTAATTTGCAGCACATCCATCTTCTCGAGTACCAACGATTTCAATCCGTTCCTAAAACATGTGCTTTAAGCTCCTCAGTGTCCACTCGATGTGGAGTAAATTTTGCTAACTCGTTGAACTTGACAAAATATTCTGCCACTGACATATTCTTCTGCTTCAGATTCACAAATTTTTCTTCCATATTTTCCTTTAGACTTCCTTTCCTTGGCGGCATTATCTGATAAAAATCTTACATTAATTCTCCTTCTCTACGCGGATTTTTTTTATTAATAACACAATAAGAAAAAAAATCTCATATAATCGCATATTTATTCAAATAGCACACAATACATTTAGAAATTAACACATATCACTATCCCTTTTTAAATAATATCAGGATTAACAACACAACTTTACACAAAAAGTTGTTATTCTCCATTCACACACGGTTATTACCAGTTCATCAAACTTACCACACTTATGAGTTTCAGAACTTGCCACAATTATATGAGTGTATGAACTTATCCTAGTCGAACCTTTAGCGTCCATTCATTTGAGGGTTCGAAACATTTCATATAATTATGAGTCATTAACTTACCATAAGTATGAGTTTTAAGAACACACAAATTAATCTTAATCTTATATTCATATAGAAAATAAGGATTTCATTCCTATAAACATATATATATATATATATATTTTACATATGCTTAAACATCGTTCTCGATATTACAACACTTAATATCATACACTTCTACCAAAAGACACTATTACATATATCTAAGTTGTCTACCGACCACTCCCTTCACCAATCTTCTTCTTGTTGGGACACTTGTTGAATCCGTGACCCGTCTGCCCACATAAAAAACACTTCCTCAAATTTGGCTTAGGACAATGCAGAGAAATATGTCCTTCCTACTTGCAGTTGAAGCACACATTCTTCCACATCATATATTCTCCCACGGGAGTCTTTCCACACTTGCTGCAGACTTGCTTCTTCTTCAGGTTTGACTTTTCAAAATCATCGCTGTCGTTGTCCCTCTTTCTGTTTTTCTTGCCTTTGTGCTGCTTGATTGTCCCTTTAGATGATCCACCACCTTCAGTCTTCATCCTCTCCACCTGCGCCTTCAGCTTGTTCCGTTCTTCAGTCATTTCGTGTAACGCTCGCTCCGTCTTCCACAACTCCTCCAAGAGAAACACTTTACTCCGGAGTTCTTGAACTTCTACAGATAGTTGATCTTATTCTCCAACTTTGATCTTATTCTCTTTCTCTATCTTAGCTTCTTCGGACTCCGCCTTCTCATCACCACTCCGATACATCTCGGGATAATCATCATGATCACTCCCCAGATTTACCATAGGTTTATCTTTTCCCATCACTTCAACTGATTCGTTTTGCTACCGGCACCTCGACTCTCGGCATGTGCAATGCAAATTTGCTAGCATCTCACTTACTTATTTCATCTTTTCCAGACATCCTACAATCAGTCTAAATGACTTGATTAATACTTCACCAGTATGAACTTCTCACACACGATGTCCACACATCTTTCTATTGATGCGCTTCGGCACTCCCTCACTTAGTACTCTAAATGAGTATTCTAGATTTCGCTTATGGTTATAATCCTAGGGTTTTCCCCACCCCACTTAAGGTTTATAGCCTACAGCTAGCTCTTCTACCACTTGTGACACCTTGGTCGCTACAGCTCTGATACCAACCTGTGACACCCCCAAATCTGGGTTACCTGACCCCCGAGTTTGGTGTTCACGATCCACATTATTATAACATCTAACTACCCATTCATATAGAAATAGGAATACATAACTCATTAACATATGTTGTTAATACATAAGTCCCAGATTTTCTAACCTTTAAATTACATACATACCCCTTAGATAAACAAAAAGGGTTTACAATACAACATGATATTAATAATGTTCATTATAACTACTTCAGCATCTTGCCTTAGCCTTTGTTCTTCTTTGATCCGCTGGCCTCTTCGATCCTAACTGAAATGTTTTATTTATAGCAAGGGTGAGCAACAAGTTTGCCCCGTAAGTTAAGACATACAATAAATGTATACGAATCAATAAGAACAGACTATCTATTTTGATAGAATGAAACCAAATTTCGGTGAACTTTGAAATAGCTGAACAAATTGTTAATCAATAACAAGTCTTCTAGTATTCTAGGCAACACAATAATCTAATAATGAAAGAGTACAACACTTTCAAAGTTTCTACGATATTCTATTGAATAATCAAGAATTAATTCTCTTAAATAGCAAAGTGGAATGCTTTCCAGATTTATGCTGAGTGATCTCACCAGATCTTTGAACTTATTTTCTCTGGAATCTATCAAAGATTTACTTTGATACATACGCAAGAGTATCAGATAACTATAAAGATTAAATCATACCCCTCTGCAAATACTTAGAGTCGGCCAACTCCTTGTACCCTATATTATGCATAATACTTAACAGCACGCAATGGTCGAATATACGACCCAAAATGTTCCCTTTATATAAAAGGTTGTTCTTCTCAGTCTCAGAATCAAGATTTTGATTTAACAATGAAATACTGTGATTTCAAATTGTAAGACCCCAGCTTTTATAAATAAAGATGAATTTTTCTATAAATATTAGTTTTGAATATTATGGAATAAATTTGATATAATGTTATAGTTGTGGGTAATATTTATAAATTTTGCAAAGTATGCAAGTTGTTATAAAATATTCGTTTTGGTCGGGAATATTCTTTTTGTTAGGGAATATTCGTCTAACTATGACTCAATCATTGGTAGACCCCTAAATGAAATTATTATCGGATTGATCGAAAACGACAAAAATATTTTATAAAAATAACTTGCGGAGGTGTTACTGTTAAAACTGTTGAACTACCCTAAGTGGTAAAAATACGAATGTCTGGCGTGGTTGCATAGTAGCACACGGTATTGATTATTGATGCTTACGTGAGAAGTCACTCAGCTATGCTCAATTATTGCTACAGTAATTGCTGCATCATATCTCTTATATTATTGATTCAATTATTGTCACAGTATCATCTGTATAATATGTTATAGTATTAAATCAATAATTGAGACAACAAGTTATAAATGATTAATAATTGTTGAAAGATTAAATATGTGTTGATGAAAAAAAATGATTTGTGGTAAGTTTGATTATTTTATGGGGGGCTCATATGTCATCATCGAAGAGTCTCTTCATCAATAGTAATTACCTTTGGGAATAGTAATTACCTTTGTGAATAGTATTTACCTTCGTCAATAGTATTTACCTTCGTCAATAGTAATTACCTTCGTCAATAGTAATTACCCTTATGAATAGTAATTACCTTCGTTAATAGTAATTACCTTTACCAGACGTCGAACCACTTGTCGTTTCACATTACAGGCGTCGAACCACTTGTCGTTTCACATTACAGGCGTCAAACCACTTTTCTTTTCAAATCATTAGTCGTCAAGCCACTTGCCTTTTCACACGGCAGGTGCTAAGCTAGAAATCTTCTATAAATAGAGGCCTAGGGCTTCATTATTTTTCACGAATTTATTCAAGCTATAGAGAGAAAAGTATAGAGAGGATAAGAGAGAAAGAAGAAGAGTATTTTGTTACTACACCGTCAAGTAAGATATTCAATCTCCTACCAAAAGTAAGGGGTGTTATTCTTTCTTATTCATGAAGAGAGCAGTTGTTATTCCATTGCTTATTATTACATTGGAATAACTTTTGTATAAGTGGTTTACCCTATACTTGGTGACATTCTTCTATTATTACATTGGAACATCCACATGCGTGTGTTTTACAGGACACTGGTTCCGCTCTTTATTATTATTACATTGGAACATCCTGTGCGTGTGTTTTACACCGGACACTGGTTCCGTCTTTATTATTCTCGCTGGAACATCACATGCATGTGTTTTACACCTTGACCGGTTAAAATCTTTATCATTACATTGGAATATCCTATCTGTGTGTTTTACACCGGATCTGGTTCCATCTTTATTATTCTGTTGGAACATCCTGTCGGTGTGAATTTCACCTGACCTGGTTCCGTTATTTATTATTCTGTTGGAATAACCTGCCTGTGCGGTCTATCGCATGCATGGTGATTTCTTTTGTTATTCCATTCTTCATTATACTCAGTTGGTTAAAACTTTGACTTCTATACTCCATGAAATTAGTGGAATATCCTTGATATTTGCGCTTCATCCAGTATCCTTTTATGGAAATATTCTTCTCAGTATTCTTGAATTTTACTCTACAAAACAAGATCATGTTGATAATTTGGGCGTTAATAATTCTGGATAAAATAATTCTTGAACTTGTTTTATTGAATTCTTATATCATTGTCATCATCCTCATGTTTATATTATGTTGAAAGTCATCGTGGCTCAGTAGTGCATAGATGGACTTGGTATGATTATGACCGAGAGACTATTCGGTGTAATCATGGCCGTAATGTTACAAATGATGTGATAAAAATCCTCGATGGTAGTAGTGCATTGATGGATGAGTTGTTGGCATGATCATGACCATTAATGAATACACAAATATTCTTGGCCGTAGTGCATGAATAATTGTGGTCGTGATACTAAAGAATATCATTGGTAGTAGTAGTGCGGGGGTGATTCGATGATGTGGAATATTTATTAAAGTCGAGTCTCATTTATAACGATGATGAAAAACCTTTTAAATCATAAAAGATAGTAGACTTTATTTTCTACTTGACTCTTTTAATGGATTGCATATTCATTTATTGCAGTTAAACCGGTTGTCTATTGTATTTTATCGGTTTAACATTGTTGAAGACTATTGATAATTTATTCTCGCATTATCTTAGTCATAATATTTCTTCTTGGGCTAGTTGAGCTCACCCTTTCTTTCAATCGTTCTCTTTAGGAAATGAGAATATAGGCTTGGACGAGTCGGGAAGCAGTGATGGTCCTGAAGATAGCATTAGTAGTCCTCACTATTACGTGAAATAGTGTGATAATAATTAATGAGGACTCCTTTTTGAGTTTGTATAATATCTAGTAGGCGATATTTGTATTTAAACTCACGGTTTATGTCGTATTGTACCCTGCAGCGCTTATGTTAGTAAGTTGTATTTAAATTCTGTACCATGTAAGTGGCGACCCAAGATGGGTGATGTATACCTAATTTTGGGGGCGTCACACAAATTCTATTTACTTATCGATCTAGCCGAAATAATTGGCATCGATCTACCAATAACAATTGAATTCTTTTCTTGAATTTATCAAGTTCTAACAAATGTTCGTCTAGCCAGAATAATTAGCTAAGATATTTCTCAACATAATTTGACAATAAATGAGAATTATCATCTTATCAATTCTATCTTCTACGAATATGAATATCCAACAACAGTTATTCTACAAATGTATTTTCTCCGAATTAGTAATTTAATTTGAATTATTAATCATGCACTAACTACGAATAATCAACAATAAATTCCCTGGACATGGTATAATTAGCAATAATTAACCATTATAATAATTGAATGAATATAACTCGAGGTTGAGTTAGGAAACTTGCCTTAAGCGTTGATTACGACTACACAATATAATTAATCTGCGTTAAGTAAGACCTATATTCAACAATATCGGTCTCCTCACAATTAGCACAATCATTTATAACACGTAACACTTGTATTTTTACGATCAAACTTCTCTGAACACATTCTGCATAGCCACATTAGTGTTTATAACCTATATAAGCAGCTTAACAAGTCTAACTAGTTCGATGCAGTTGGACTTTGGTCCATTCTCGTGTTACGAATCACCCTATCGACAATTAACACATTGACCAATCAACTAAACTTGGTCTCTAAGCTTCAATATTATTTTAGATAAGTTAAATATTGTTTATAATATTTTTCTAGGAAGCTTTTAATAATTTATAAAATTTATTACAATTTATAATAATTTTTCAAACACTTAAATCATTTTAAATGATTTAATTATCAAATAATCTTATTATTAGTAATATTTAATAATATAAAATATTAATAATATACTTGTCAAAATATTAAAGTTTTTATTAATAACTTAAAATATTTTTAAATCATCAATATTCTACTTAAATGATTTTTAAAATCATTTTAAATCATCACCATTAATATTTAAATATTAATGAAATTATCATCAAAATATTAAAAGTAATTAATTATCACTTAAAATATTTTTAATTCATTTCTCTTATTTTTAAATGATTTTTAAATCAATAATATCATTTTTAATTCATTTATTTAATATAATAATTAAATAAATCTAATGTCATTAATATTAATTTATTAATGAGAATTCTCCAAAAATATTAAAAATTATATTTTATAATTCAAAATATTTTCTAACATTTTATTCTTATTTAAAATAATTTTAAATCCATAAAATCATTTTTAAATTATTTATTTAATTTAATAATTAAATAAATCTAATATCATTAATATTAAATTATTAATGAAAATTCTCCAAAAATATTAAAAGTCACATTTTATAACTCAAAATATTTTTAAATACATTATTCTTATTTAAAATGATTTTTCATAATATTAAATCATTTTTCTCTAATTTATTTAATACACTAATTAAATAAATTAAATACTTTTAATATTTAAATTATTATAAATATTAAAGAAAAATATTCCAATTGGTCAGAAATAATTTTTTATAATTTAAAATAATTTTTAAAACCATTTTTGGTAATTTTTATAATTTATTTCTATTTTAAAATAATTTTCAGATTTTCAAAAATTAAATAAATTGAAAACCGTCGCTAATGACCTTTAGTGACACTTTACTGTGGTCATAGGTGTTCTTGGCCTCAAGAACACTGACAAGGCAGTGTTCGAGGTCCTCTGTTTGACCGTCAATAACTCTTTGATTAATAGGGTTCTGGGTTAACTAAAACTTTCACCTTGTAGTGATTTTTTAACACTACAATTATAACTAACAATCTGAACTAAACATCAATAAACCTTAAAGATTCAAGCCATCAAAGTTGTTGTCAGGATGCACCTGGGTTTTCTGGGTAAACCCAGAAACCCAGCTGTTACAGGTGGTCACTTTCTAGCCTAATTATTTAGGTGTTCTGTTAATCAAATGATAATTATTATGGTTCTATAATGTATTATACATAACAATGAACAACAAGATAACAAGATCGCAGTCCAAAAACAACAAAATCACAGGTTATGACACGGTCAAACCTTGTCGGGAAAAATTAGAAACCGTTTACGGGTTTTCCCGAAACTACCTTCGTGACCAACTAAAGCATAGTTTGGTTCGTCCATTTTAACATATCTATTAGTTGATTATGACATCTAGAGTCATGGATCTATATACTGAAACTAACACGCTACAACATGGTTACAACAAAAACAACATATCATTAAAAACACCGCGGATCAAGAGAGAGTTAAACATCTTGTCGAGACGGACTTTCTAACTTTACGGTTTGCCCGAATTTGATCGTCGACTTCGGTCAACGTGGTTTGGCCGTTAATAATTCACGATCTATACATCGATGGTTGTAATACCACTTGTAGAATAAATCCCTCATACCGGACTACCAATCCAAAACATCAAACAAGAAAAATCAAAAAGCAGACCGCGGATCTGTGGCTCTCGACATTAACTTGTCGGACCACAAATCGTGTTCTTGGCGATTTAGAAAAACTCGATTTTAAAGCATTTTGATGCTATGGATCTATGTTATATCAACATAGATCATCATTAAACATCATCTAACAAAGATCTAAACACATAAGCACGAAATTTTCTTAGCCACTTGGATCAAAATCAAAATAGGTTTATACCTTCTTGTTCCAATTCTTGATCTATGCTCTCCAATATGTTATTGTTTGATCTAGGGTTGCTAATGAGGCCGATTTACTTGATAAATTCGAGACTTCTAGAGAGAGGGGAGTTGGTGAGAGCAAAATAGAAAAATGGCAAGTTTTATGATTTTTCTCTCTCCCAAATCTATATATATTGTGATATGTTTCTATGGCTGATCACTTGGACGAATTTTCTGCAGATTTTTGAGTAAAAATGTCAATGGAGTTGGTGAACCACTAAAGCTTTAGCCATTTCTACAAGTAATCTAATAAAAATCCCATAAAGGGCAATTTTGTCATTTGTAATTTAAATTTAATGGTAAACATGGAATTTGTACAAACCCTTAGGGTTTAGGGTTGGGGTTAGGGTTTAGGGTTTGAACACATTAGGGTTTAGGGTTTAAACCCTTTAGGTTTGCAATTTAATTTCCAAAATTTTTGAATTTCGGTTTTCAAAATAGAAAATTAAAATTCCAAAATTATAATTAGGATTCAATAATTATATAATATTTCCTAATCATAAAATTCAATCTTGCTAATTAGGATTAATATTCCTAATTAAAATTGCTTAATTTAGCAATTAGGATCAAAATGGTCATTAGGGTTTATAACCCACGAATTAGGGTTTTAATTAGAAAAATAAATTTTCTAAATTACAATTAGGGTTTGTAAAATAGAAATTAAAATAACTAAAATATAATTAGGGTTTTCTAATCATATTAAAATTTAATAAACACCTTAGGCTTGTCAATTAGGATTAGGGTTTCCTAATTTAGGGTTTAGGATTCCCGAATATGAAATTAGGGTTTCCCGGCGTAGAATTAGGGTTTCTAACAGTACTTTAGGGTTTCTAATTCTGAGATTAGGGTTTTTAATCTCTTATTAGGGTTTATAATTTTAAACCTATTCCGATCAATCATTGATCAAAATTTCTATACAGTACAAACACAAACTCATTAATATAATTATTTTAATTATATTTTCTATCGAATTCCTATCCGGACTTAGGGTTAGGGTTTCTATTCTTTATAAAGCACAACTCTACTCTAATTTTATTAGTCAATACACAAATGGACCTTCTCGGGACTCGTATCACAGATACTTGTCACAAAATTGATAATTAATATTAATATTAATTATATAAAAAAAAATTATTCGCAAATTTTGATTATTCGAAATCTCGGGTTATCACACTAACTCCCAGGTCATTTCTTCCACATCGTGGTTTCTCCACAAAACTTTGACTTGAGGTATAACCTTGGAGCGTAGAATATAATCCTTTTTATCCAAGATTTTAACAGGTAACTCTTCATACGTTAAATCTTCCTCTATCTCGTCTGGTTCTAATTCAATAATGTGGTTCGGGTCTTTCACATATTTATGTAACATATATATGTGAAAAACGTTATGAACACGAGACAAACTTGACGGTAAAGCGAGTCTATACGCCACAGTTCCTACTCGATCGAGGATTAAAAATGGGCCAATGAATCGAGGGTTGTGCTTTCCTCTCTTTCCAAATCCTGTAACTCCTTTCCATGGAGCAACACGTAACAACACATGATCTCCTATATCGAATTCCACGTCCTTTCGATGAAGATCAACATAACTCTTTTGTCGATCTTGTGAGGTTTTTATACGTTGTTGGATCGTTTGAATCTTTTCCGTAGTCATACGTACCAACTCTGGTCCCAACAACGTTGCTTCACCCACCTCATCCCAAAGATCTTGGAGAGCGACACTTTCTTCCATACTGGCGCTTGAATGGAGCCATGCCAATACTTGCTTGATAAGCTGTTGTTGTGAGAAAACTCCACCAATGGTAAGAACTTGTCCCAACTTCCTTGAAGTCAAAGACACGAGTCTTAATAGATCTTCAAGAGTTTGAATCATCCTCTCCATTGCCCGTCCGTCTCGAGGATGATATCTTAAAACTAAATCGTAAATCCATGCCCATAGCTTTTTGCAAACTAACCCAAAATCTTGAAGTGAATCTTGGGTCTCTATCAGAAACTATGGATACTGGTATACCATGCAATCTTACAACCTCGTTTATGTACATACGAGCAAGACATTCAAGTGTATAAGTTTCTCGTATCGGTAAGAAATGAGCAGACTTGGTCAATCTATCAACAATGACCCAAATCGCATCTATGCCTTGAGAAACTTTGGAAAGACCGGTAACGAAATCCATGGTAATGTGCTCCCACTTCCATTTTGGAATTTCAAGTGGTTGCAATGGACCTTTTGGTACTTGATGTTCTACCTTGACTCGTTGACACGTTAGACACCTTGAGATAAACAGCGTTATCTCTCTCTTCTTATTGCTCCACCAAAATGTATAACGAATATCATGATACATTTTGGTACTCCCAGGATGGATTGCAAACGGTGTATTATGCACCTCCATCATGATTTTATACTTTAAATCAGGGTCGTTAGGAACACAAAGTCTGGAGTTGACTCGAAGTATTCCTTCTTCATCGATTCTTCCTTCCGGCATAGCACCTTCTTGCACTTTCTTCTTCATACGCATTAGCTCCAGGTCTAAAGCTTGAGCAGCTTTAACTTTATCGATTAAAGTCGGTTCTACTCGTATGTTCGTCATCATCACATGGGTTCCTGGAGTCTTTAACTCTATCTCCATCCTTTTCAAGTCACACAAAATGGACCTTTGTGTTGACAATATCGCAGTCACACTTGCATATGATCTTCTACTCAATGCGTCAGCTACCACATTCGTTTTTCCAAGATGGTATTGGATGGTATGATCATAATCTTTCAACAGTTCAAGCCAACGTCGTTGTCGCATGTTGAGTTCCTTTTGAGTGAAGAAATATTTGAGGCTTTTATGATCCGTAAAGATCTCCACTTTCTCCCATCTGGTAATGCCTCCAAATCTTTAGTGCGAAGACAACATTTGCCAACTCTAGATCATGAGTAGGATAATTCCTCTCATATTCTTTGAGTTAATCGTGAGGCATAAAGCTATAACTTTCCCATGTTGCATGAGAACACATCCTAACCCTTTGCCTAGAAGCATCATCAGATGACAAATCCCTCCGAACCGGATGGTATTGTCGAGCAGTCTTTGAAATGAGTCTCCTCTTGAGTCCTTGAAAACTCTTCTCACATTCCTCGCTCCAACCGAACTTTGTATCTTTCCGAGTCACCGAGTTAATGGAGTAGCGATTCAAGAAAATCCTTCCATGAATCTCAGATAATAACCAAATTAAAACCGAAAAGCTACGATATTCGATCAACGATTTGGGTTGCTCCCAGCTTTGAATAGCTTCAATCTTTACCGGGTCAATGGATATTCCATGACTTGATACTACGTGCCCAAGGATTGCTACTTCCTCAAGCTAGAACTCGCATTTCTTTAACTTGGCATAAAGCTTATATTCACGAAGCTTTTGGAGTATGAGCCTCAAGTGTTGTTCATGATCTTCACTGCTTTTGGAATAAATAAGGATGTCATCAATAAAGACGACCACAAAGTGATCCAAATATTCCTTAAATAATCGGTTCATCATATCCATGAAGGCAGCATGAGCATTAGTCAATCCAAAAGACATGACTAAGAATTCATAATGCCCGTACCGAGTTCTGAAGGCAGTCTTTGGAATATACTCAGTTTTAACCTTCAGCTGATGATATCCATAACGAAGATCGATCTTTAAAAAAAATTGTGCTCCTTATGGCCATCAAACAGTCATCAATACGTGGCAATGGGTACCTATTTTTGATGGTATCATGATTCAACTCCAGATAATCAATACAAAGTCGCATACTCCCATCTTTCTTCTTCACGAATAGAACAGGGAGCACCCCAAGGAGACGTCTTAAGGCAGATGAAACCAATGTCTAACAATTCTCGCAATTGGGTTTTAACTCCACGAAGTTCAATAGAGCCATTCGATATGGGGCTTTGGAAATGGATTTTGTACTGGGGTTCAAGGTCGATACAAAATTCAACTTCACGCCTCTGGGGTAGTAGGGAAGTTCTTGAGGAATAAGTCGAAAATTTATTAACAATAGAAATATCCTTCAACTCGGCGTATTTTTGTTTAAATCCGTGACATGAGCTAAGAAAGCTTGACATCCGCTTTTCAATAAGCGAATAGCTTTATGGCTTGAGATGGCCGTGATTGATTTTAATGGTTTGGTCGCAATTACGCATAATAGGTTTATTAGGAATATGAAAGCTAACAACCTTACGAAAACAATCAATTTTAGCATGATGAGTAGTTAACCAATCAATCCCTAGAATCACGTCAAATGCAAGTATTTTTAAGGAGATAAGATCGACAAGTAACGTGCGGTTACCGATTTGAATCAAACAAGACTTATAAACAGTGGATGTAATGAAGGTTTCTCCTAATGGAGTTTCAACAGATAAGTCAAAGTCTAATTTCTCCGGAGTCAAATTTAAACGTTGAGCGCAAGTAGGAGAAATAAAAGAATGGGTAGAACCGGTATCAAATAAGGTATAGACTTCACTAGAGTTTATGATAAGCTTACCCGTGATAACCTCGTTCGGGTTCCTTGCTTTCTGGGAGGTCATAAAAAATGCTCTCCCTTGCACTACCGGCTTTAACTTTTCTGGGACGGCCTTTGGTGCCTCCATCCTAGCTGAATTTGTCTTCGGTGAACGACAAAATCGAGCTAAGTGACCTTCTCTTCCACAATTATAACATGCTTTGGACGACATCGCTAGATTTGGTGATGTGTCCCTCCCTCCGCATTTGAAGCATATGATAGGTGGTCGTTCTCCTTCCTTAACAACGGGTCTTTGGTCTTGGCGTCTTTCCATCATTGTTGAATCTCCTTTTCTTGAAATATCCATTTTTATTGTCTTGGTTATGATTACCACCGAAGTGGTTACCATTTCTAGCATGTTGATTCCCTCCACGTTTGTTGTCACCGCTTCGATGACTATTACCACTTGTTTTTTCATTCTGCCGGCTGCTTTCTCTTGGTTGCGTTGACTTGTTATCGCGCTCCAACAACTGAGCCCTATTTACAACATCTAATTACAAACACAGTTTATGAGAAATAAGATATTGTCGTATCTCCGGTTTTAAACCTCTTAAAAATATTCGGGTCATTCGCTCCTCATTATCAACCAAATGGGATGCAAACCAGGATAACTCCGTAAATTTAGCCTCGTATTGGGACACGGTCATATTGTTTTGTTCCAACTTGATAAACTCCACCTCCTTCATGTGACGAATACTTTCGGGAAAGTACTTATCGTTGAACAGCTCTTGAAACTTCTCCCAAGACATCTTGAGTCGTCGAAATTTGGAGTACGTCTTCTGATTCCCACCAGTAATCTGCCTCTTCACGCAACATAAAGGTGGCGAAGGGAACCTTTTGTTCCTCGGAGCATCCCAAGACATCAAATATCTTGGTGATCTGCTTTATCCATGCTTCAGCCTTAAGTGATTTTGGCTCTCCAATAAACTCTGGTGGTCCCAGCTCCTTGAACTGTTTAGTGGTGAACGTTTGAGAGTTTCCAGTGTTTCCACCTGCATTTTGAACAGGAGTCGCCTTCGCCTGATGTTGCATGAATTGCATGAAGCCTCGGAACATTCCATTGTTCATTATTTGGTCAGTGTTGTTGTTTGCATGAGTATTGTCGCCTTCCTGATGCACATTGTCCTGGTTATTGATCTATGGAGACTCAACGGTCTCCTGTGCTCCATTGATGTTCTCAACATTCTCGGATGCCATTTTCAAACACTGCCACAAAACAAGGGTTAATTGACATGCAACATATTATCTCTATACTCTGACCAACCAATTAAATACCAAAAATTTAGGTAGGTCATACTAGCAAAGGAATTCCCTGTCCCTCCCCTCCTAGTTCTAGTCTCACATCTTAGCCAGGGATCATATCCCTAAGCTTTGATACCAACTGTGACGCCCCCAAAACAGGTATACATCACCTATTCTTGAGTCACCAAATACATGGTACAGAATTCAAATACAACTCAATAATACAACTGTCGTGTACAATACGACAAAACATAAACTGTGAGTTTGAATACAAATATTGTCTACTAGTGTAAGACCCCAACTTATTATTAATGAAATTTAATTTTCTCTATTTTGAAATAGTAAGGGTTGATTTGATTAATGTGGATAGTTAGGGGTAAAATACGCAAATATTTTAAAATAAGCAAGTGGTTATAAAATATTCATTGTTGTCGGGAATATTCGTTTGGTCGTGGAATATTCATACCGCTGTCGGGAATATTAAATGCGACGCGCTATGACCGTATGTGGGCCCCATGCTTGAAAGCAATTGGATGAAGAAAATGACAAATATAAGTTGTTTAAAAATAACTTGGCGTAGTTGTTACCATTAATCTTTGTTAAAATACTCGGTGGGTTAAAACACAAAGAAGTAGCACGGTATTGCACCAATTATTGATTCTTACGTGAAAGGCACTACTCAATAATGGTTACGATAATTACTTATTCAATATTTTTATTGATTTAATAATTCTTTGCGTTGATATTTTATATTCTTTGTTGTTTGATAATTGTCGTTACACGTATTTTTTATTATCGAAACAATAATTCATATTATCTGAATAATATTATTAGATAACATTATTGGCAATGTCTAGAAAGTTACATCTAAGGAGAGGTTTGATCACCTAATTGCGCCGCCCTAGAAGGAGAAATTCTTATTGGAAAGCCCCCTCTTTCTTGGGAACTGCCTGATTGTCAATATTGTGATTCTGTAATATTATTTGTGAATAATTAATTATTGATTCATATGATGAGAAAAATATAGATTTTATGTGGATATAGATGGAGAAAATTTTTAATGTGACAATTGTTGAAAATTGAAATTTTATCTTTTTCTGATAAAATAATTCATTTAAATATATTATTATATTTTAATAATATAATAATGGGGATATTTTTACAACGAATGTGGGATATATGAGTATACGAGGAGGAGGAGTATTTTTGTTGCAATAAATGTTTAAAACATGTTAAACATGTCGGTGGACCCCATTTATTGACTGAAATTTGATTATAGCCTATAAAATCGCCCGTTTGTGGATTTCGGTCAATTTTTGTTTGGAATTTAGAAAAACTTTCTTCTGCAAAGTTGTAGAGAATTGAATTTCCTATAAAAAAGTCGCGAGTTTCGAATTTTCTGACAAAAGGGCTATTTATTGTGAATTATTGAAGTTCAAAACTCAAAATAATTGATTTTGGAAGTTTAAATTATTTTAAATTAGAAAAACGTTTTTTCTTACTTTTTCTAGAAGGTGGCATGTGCTTATTGAGCTGAAATCAGATTTCAAGAGTGGCGTAGGAATTTTGATATATATAATAATATTAAATTAAATTTTACGCTTTGGTGTTCTAAGATTTCCTATAAATAGGGTGTTTAGGTTAGAATTGAAAATTACACGAGAAATCAAGTTTTCTCTCTATATTATCGGCGTATTCTTGTGAGTATTTTGAGTATACTTTGAGTATTGTTATACGGTGCAAGTTTCAAGTCATAGCTTTATATCCTGTGTTTTGAACTAGAAGATCTTGTCTTTGTGAGGTAAGGGATATTATTTTTTTTCGTAATGATATTATTTCTTCAATATCATTATGTTGAAATATTGATCTGAAGTTTTTATCAAATTTAGAACTTTTGGTGTCGGAGTTACTATTCACGTATCACGACTTTATTCACGATATCTGATTATTCACGAATACGGCACTATTCATTGAAAAATGAAAAATTTTCTTTTAAATCCAAAATATCTATTCGGATACTAGCTTTGATTGTATCCATTTTGATCATTCTTGAATTTTACACCACTATAATTATTTTTGAGGTATTTTGGACATGGATAAAACAAAGTACGAATCCTTAATCCTTAATCCTTGTCATTTTGTTTCCTTTGGATTCGTTTCTTTAAAAATATTTTTCATCATCCTCGGTCTTAAATGATGATATTATTGAATATCTTTGGCACAGTAGTGCAAAGATGAATGATTTTTGAAGAATATCTTTGGCGTAGTAGTGCAAAGATGAGCAGTGTTTAGATGAACATGACCAATCGATGAATATCTTTGGCACAGAGTGCAAAGATGAATATTTGATTCGAGATATATATTAATTGATGTTACGGGGATAAAAGATAGAGCGATGAACTTTTAAATTCATACATAGAAGATAGTAGTTTGCATTCTCTACTTAACTCTTCTAATGAATTATTATTTCATTGCGAATATTGATTTAAAATTTGTTGTCTATTGTATTCTATTAGATTTTTCCTGTTGAAGACTAACGGTAATTTGTTGTATATTATCTTAGTCATAATATTCTTTCTTTGGCTAGTTGAGCTCACCCTTTTCCTTTTTGTTCCATTTTTCTTCTCGGGATGCGAGAATATAAGCGAGTATGCAGTGGGGGTATGGAATGAAGGTTCTAGAGAGAGTTGTTTAGTAGTCCTCACCATTTTTGTAAAATAATGTATCAATAAATGTGATGAGGATTTATTTGAGTATAGATATTGTCTAGAAGATAATATTTGTATTCAAACTCACGCTTTTCTTGTTGTAATAATAAAGTTGTAGTTGTTTCTGTACCATGTATTGACAACTCAGAATGGATGATGTATACCTATTTTGGGGCGTCACAACTAGAGAGTATACAAACTCAAAAAGAGTTCTCATTACAATTATTATCACACTATTTCACGAATAGTGAGGACTACTAATGCACCATCTAGGACCATCACTCGGTTCCACGACTGCGTCCCGCTATATTCTCATTTCACGAAGAGAACGGTGAAAGAAAGGGTGAGCTCAACTAGCCCAATAAAAAATATTATGACTAAGATAATGCGAAATATATTATCATTAGCCTTAAAACGATATTAAAATCGTCTGATATAACAAACATCAAGTTTAAGCTGCGGCGGAATAAGCAATCCATTAAAAAAGTTAAGTAGAAATAAAATCTACTATCTTTTATGATTTAAAAGGTTTTTCATCACTTTTATCATTGGGACTCGACAATAAATAATCCACATCATCGAATCACCCCTGCACTACTCTGGCGAGGATATTCTTTAGTATCCGACGACCACAATTATCCATACCTTTCTACGGGCCAAGAATATTTGTGTATTCATTAATGGTCATGATCATGCCAACAAGCATCCATCAATGCACTCTGCGGGCCAATGAGGACTTTTACCACATCATTTGTAACATTACGGTCGTGATTACACAAGAATAATCCTCGTCATAATCATACCAAGTCCATCTATGCACTATCTGGACCACGAGATGACTTTCAAAAAATATATATACATGAGGATGATGACAATGATATAAGAATTCAATAAAAACAAGTTCAAGAATTAATTTATACAGGAACTAATAATGTCCAAATTGTCAATATGATACGGCTTTGTAGGGTAAAATTCAAGAATGCTCAGAAGAATATTTCCATGAAAAGATACTGGATGAAACGCAAATATCAAGGAAATTCCACTAATTTCATGGAGTATAGAAGTCAAAACTTTAACCAACTGAGTATAACAAGGAATGGAATAACAAAAGAAATCACCGGGCATGCGATAGACCGCTTGCAGGCGGAGTTATTCCAATGAATAATAAATAACGAGAATCGGTCCCATGTAAACGCATGCAGACGAGATATTCCAACTGAATAATAAAGACGGAATCGTGTCCGCGTAAAAGCATAGTAAACGGGATATTCCAACGAGAATAATAAAGAGCGGAACCGGTCCCAAGTGTAGAACACATGACGAGGATGTTCCAATGAATAATAAATAATGGAACCAGTCCGGTAAACGCGCCTGAACGTGATGTTCCAACAGAATGATAAATAATGGAACCAGGTCCAGCGTAAACGCATAGACAGGATGTTCCAACAGAATGATAAAGAATGGAATAACAGAAGAATTTCACTAAGTATAGGGTAGCTCGCGTATACAGGTTATTCCAATAGAATAATAAAGAATGGAATAACAGAAGTTCTCTTCATGGATAAGAAAGAAATAATACTCCCTACGAGTACAACAAATAATATTTCCTACCTTGGAAAAATTGGATACTGGAATAGTGAGGTAGCAGACTTCTCTTCTTCTTTCTATAATTTCTCTCTATAATAATCGCTCTAAAGCTTTTGTGAATTGGTGAGAAATGAAGGAAGAATGAGCTTATTTATAGAAAATATAGTTTCGATAATTGCACGTTTTGGGGCTCAAAAATTACAATCTGATGCCTCTAACTTTTCCTTTATTTTTAATTTAGTCATGGAAGTATTATCAAACTTGCACCTCCCCCTAATAGTAAATAATGTGATTCAATAGTAAATTATGTGAATCAATAGTTCTAACATGTGAAAATACTGAATTACAATATAGTACCTCCATCTATACCTCCATTTTAAGTTAGTCATGCAAATATTATCAATCTTGCACCAACTCCCTAATAGTAACAAGAATGTGAAACAATAGTATACACATGTGAATAAATAGTTATAATCATGTGAAATAATAGCAATCAATTGCTCATTTATCCTAAGTAAATACGATTGGTCAATATAACCTCCAAACATCAATTATTATCGAAATAATTGTCGATTTTCACCAACACAAATAATTCCAACACAATGAAACCATTTTTATCAAAAATATAAATTTTGAAATTTCAAGTTTGACTTTTCCCAAAAAAAGTCAACTGTTGACTTTTTCGACCAAATAGTGAATTACGAAAATTTGTGTTTATAGACTATTTTACTAATTTCATCGTTCTGGACTCAAATATCACGTCCGCGTCTCCAAATTCAGCTCCGAACACAACTTCAATTTTAATAACATTCATCATTAATATTATAACTCACAATATTTATCAACCAGGTCATTCTCAAGAAAGAGAGGGCTTTCCAATAAGGATTTCTCCATATTGGCTCGCAATTAGGTGACCAAACCTCTCCTTGACAGAACTTCTAGACATTGTAAATATTGTAATTTAATAATATGAATAACTTTTTCGTCTCAATTATTGATTTAATAAAATAACATATTATGCAGATGATATTATGACAATAATCGAATCAATAATATGAGAAATATGATGCAGCAATTACTGTAGCAATAATTAAGTATAACTGAGTGACTTCTCACGTAAGCATCAATAATCAATCTTGTGTGCTACTTTATGCAACCACGCGTATTATTGTACTTTTACTACTTAAAGTAGTTCAACAGCTTAACGATAAAACTTCCGCCATTATTTTCATAAAGTATTTTTATCGTTTTCTCGATCAAATGATAATTCCGTTAATGAGGGTCCCACCAATGATTGTGTAGATTATGCGAATATTCCTGTTAAAACGAATATTCCCCAGCCAATCGAATATTATATAACAACTTGCGAACTTTGCAAAATTTGTAAATATTACCCACAACTATAATATTATATCAAATCCACACCATAATATTCAAAAATATATTTTGAGAAAATTTAATCTTTATTCAAAAAGTTGGGGTCTTACAATATCTCCGCCCTACCCGTCGGAATACTCTTCTTTTTAAGGTAAGGGGTATTATTCTTTCGTATTCATGAAGAGAGTTATTTTCTTTCAATACTCGTAAGGGTTGTTATTTCATTCTTTATTATTATGTTGGAATAACCTGTTTATGAGAAGTACCGCATACATGGTGAAATTCTTCTGTTATTCCATTCTTTATTATTCTATTGGAATAGCATGTCTGTGCGGTCTATCACATGCCTGGTGAATTATGTTGTTATTCCATTCTTTATTATTACATTGGAACATCACATGCATGCGGATTACACATGACTGGTTCCATTCTTTATTATTCTTCTGGAATATCATGTGCATGCAAGTTCTGCATGACCTAGTTCTATTCTTTATTATTACATTGGAATAACATGTATGCATGCGGATTACGCACGCTTTGGTGAATTCTTACATTATTCCATTTTTATTATTACATTGGAATAATCATACTACGTGGATTACTGCATGGCGGCAAAAAATCAATTTACGGTTTCATATATATTCTATTATACTCGGTTGGTTAAAGTTTTGGCTTATACTCCATGAAATTAGTGGAATATCCTTGATATTTACGCTTGACCATATCTTTTTATGGAAATATTCTTCTAAGCATTCTTGAATTTTACTCCATAAAAGCGAAATCATGTTGACAATTTGGACGTTATTGAGTTCAGGATAAATTAACTTATAAATCTTTAAAATTTATTCTTGAACTTGTTTTATTAAATTGTCATCATGGTCATGTTTATAATATGTTGAAAGTCATCTGTGGCCTGTAGTGCATAGATGAATCGACTTGGTGTGATTATGACCAGGGATTATTCGGTATAATCATGACCGCAATATTACAAATGATGTGATAAAAGTCCTCATTGGCCGTAGTGCATTGATGGACAGTTGTTGGCATGATCATGGTCATTGATGAATACACGAATATCTTTGGCCCGTAGTGCATGGATAATTTGTGGTCATGATACTAATGAATATCCTTGGTCGTAGTGCAGGGATGATGTGGGTTATTTATTAAGCTGAGTCTCAGCGATAAAAGTAATGAAAAACTTTTTAAATCATAGAAGATAGTAGATTTTATTCTCTACTTGACTCTTCTAATGGATTGCTTGTTCATTGCAGATTAAACTTGATGTTTGTTATATTTTATCGGTTTAACAACATTGTTGAAGGCTAATGATAATTTATTACGCATTATCTTAGTCATAATATTTCTTCTTTGGGCTAGTTGAGCTCACCTTTTTGCTTTCATTGTTCTCTTCGTGAAATGAGAACGTGGCGAGGGACTAGTCGGGGAATGGAGTGACGATTCAGATGATAGCATTAGTAGTCCTCACTATTCTATGAAATAGTGTGACAATAAATGTAATGAGAACTCCATTGAGTGTGGATATTGTCTAGATGACAATATTCTTATTAAAACTCTTAGATTATATTTTGTCGTATTTTACACGACTGTTGTATAATTAAGTTGTATTTGAATTTTGTACCATATATTTGGCGACTCAAGATGGGTGATGTATACCTATTTTGGGGGCGTCACGCATGGGTCAAATATAGGCCAACTCATATTTTAAATTTCAAATTTACCATTATTATGATCCAATTGTTAGTATTTGAGCCTAAATAAATGTGGATGTCATTAATTATTTTTAATGATTCCATATATTAATATGTTCTACTCCATGAGTAGATTAAATTAAGTATTTGGAAGCTCAATTCCATGGAGTAATAAATGATATATTAACTCCCAAAGATCACACTTGGAAATGATAAATAATAATAAATACATATGAGAAAAAACTAAGTCCCGCATAGGTTAGAAATTAAAATTTCTATATGTTTCACTTTTGTGGAAGGGAGAGGACTTAGCCAAGGTTTGGTTCAAACCCACACGTGCGCGCCATCGACAAGCCGGGCTCGTGGGTCTGGGTCTAATTTAAAATTTATTTATTTAATTCTATTATCAAAATTGTGTCGTTTTGATAAACGGTATTTATTATATCAAAACGACGCATTTTCTACAAATGCTAAAACTACGTAGTTTTGATTCTGGTTCTGCTAATGCTAAAACTACGTCGTTTTAAAAGTCCGAATAGACGCGTCCATACCGCAAATGATCAAAACTACGTCATTTTGACCAAATGATGCCCATACATGTCTTTTTAGTAGCATCTCATGCCTTTTCAAGAGATAAGTACCCATCTGAAGGGTCACCAACCCCTCCTCCAAATAGATAGGAGTGGGCAGCCTTCTCATTCATTCATTTCTCAAGCATTCAAGCATATTAGAGCTTTCAAGTCTTTAAGTCTTTATTTCTTCATCAATTTCATAGTTAATTTTGTGAGAGAGAGTCCAAGCTCAACACCAATTAAATAAATTATGTATGATATTTAATTTATATATTCGTTCACCTTCTATCTCTAATATTTTATTCATTTTTCCTCTCTCTAAAATTTTTTATACACCCTTTGAAATTTTTAAATATTCTCTCTAAAATTTTTGTGCACTTGCTTTCTCTGTACTAATCAAATTGATGTCCAAAACTTGACTTGCAGATCCATGTGCGGCTGCTTTCACCCTAACCCTTAAGCTCATCTCCCCATAAAATATATAAATACTATACAAATTTATAATAATTAAACATATATTATCCAAATTTGTAAAGTAATCAAAAGCGCTGAATGACACTTCTATCCTTCAAGTTATCACTCATTTTTAAAATCGTCCTTAATATTTATTTTTTATCAATTAAATCCTTAAAATGATTTTTTTTTTTTTGCGTTTCCGTTCTTTTTACCCGATTTGACCCCAATTCAACCATTTTTAAACCCAACTCCACCCAATTTAACCCGACCACAATTTCACAAATTAAATTTTTTAAAAAAACTAAAAAGTTTTAAAATAATTATTATTTTAAAAATAAGTTTTATTTTTAAAATAATATTTTATTTAATAATATTAAATATAATTATTATTTTAACTATTTTTAAAATTTATTATTATTTTAGGAAAAAATATTATAAACTTTTTTTTCATGAGTAAAGTTTCATAAAATATAGATTCAAAAAATTAAATACGAAAATATAACTTTATTTTCAAAAAATATTTTTTTTCATTTTATATGTAAAAATTTATTTTCAAAAAGAATTATGTCTGCCATTATTATATGTACAATTTTTTATTAAAAAAATAAATTAAATTTTTTAAAAATATTTATTATTTTCAAGGAAAAAATTTAAAATTTTTTGTTTTTAAAAAAATGAGTAAAGTTTTATAAAATATAGATTTAAAAAATAAAACTTTATTTTCATTACTAAGTAATTGTCATAATCAAATTAAAATTTATTAGAGCTTGAGTTTCATATTTCTATTAGGATTAGAATTTCAAGTAAATTTTGTCAATATAAACATTAATATAGAATTCTATTAAACTTAAATAAAATTAAAATAATTATTTTTCACAAAAACATAACTAAATAAAAATACACTTTATTCAAATATTTAGCTTAATAATTGATCGAAGTAACCTATAACATATAATTCAATATTTATTATTTAAATAAATACTTAGTAATCTAATAATTACAATTATCTTCTCAAAATCCTAATTAATATTTATCTAATTAATAATATAATAAATCATTATCTTCAATCATTTTATATTTCTTTCAAATTTTAAAAGAAAAGAAAATAATACTAGTAGCTAACCGTTCAATTGGTTTTAATTTCTTTATGTATTATGATTAAATAAAAACTAAGAAAAATGGATAATTAATATTCACTGTATAGTCATGTATATGCTATGTTTATATAAATTATGTCACTTTTAAATTTAAAAATAATTTAAATTGATTTTTAAAAAATTAATATTAATCTTATAATTTAAAATTGATGAATTACTATACATACAGTAATATGTGGCGTTTAACTATTAGACAGAACTCAAGATATGTGAAAGTAATTGAATAAAAACTCAATAATGAGAGGTAGATGATTCACGTTAAAGTTCATTACTTGGGAGAGAACTTTCCTGGCAAGATGTGTTATTAATATGGGTCAAAATTAGTTAAATTAGTTTTATCTCATATTTTTAAGGGTTCAATAACATTAATATACAATAATTAAAAAGTAATTATAACATTAGTGCATCTATAAAATAATTACAAAAATAACACAATAAATTAGTATGCCTCAATTTCACAATAATACGGAACTAAATTTAAGGAGCAATGATTGCCCTCCACGTCAGTTACTGAATATCAGTAACCAACTAATCTCCTAAATTCAAAATAACGATAAAACAGTAAGACAAATTTTGCAAATCGGAGAAGACGAAATCAGAAGAACATTCAAGATCGGAGAAGACAAAATCAATAGACGACTCCGGAGTTTCCAAAAACGATTCCGAAGTTTCCATATCAGCAGAACATTCAAGATCAACAGGAGATTTGAATTCAGCATTCAGGGATTACATATGTAAGTAAACAATGTGTTTATGATTTCGGTTTACAATCAGTAACCAGAGACAAAACTACTATAATGATTATTGGTTGTTTATTGATTGGTTACATATTTGTATACTAAGGTATGTGACTTACAAGATTATATGCATCTATTTACCCGTAGTCACTACATAATCATATATTAGTTACCTTCATCGAATTTTTCGATCTTTAATTGGACACAAAGTCAGTATATTGAGTGTTTTGATTGTAAAATGCATAGAAAAAATGTGTTTATGTTATGGTTACTAACTACATATATATATATATATATATATATATATATAGGTCCGTTTCCTGTAAGGGCACCCTTACATTTGTTAAAATGCAGACTTTTTTTTTTGTTTTTTTTTTTAAAATAACTAAAAAAAAAAAAAGTTTAATATTTTATGGGCCCGAATTTTTTCATATCTGAGTGTTTTGGATGTGATTTGGATACGTATAACAAAACAGGTCTGTACAGTCTGTGCAGACTGTACCACCATTTTTTTGGTATAGGTATCTAAATCACCCCCAAAACATTGTATTTTGAAAAAATTTCAGTTTCATAAAATATTAATATTTTTTTTAGTTGTTTTAAAAAAAAACAAAAAAACCAAAAAAAAAAGTGTATGAAAAAATGTGTTTAACTGTATAATGTTTAATTTAATTGGTCACAAAGTCATTATATTGACTGTTTTGATTGTAAGCTGCATGAAAAAATGTGTTTAATATTGATGGTTACTAAGTAGATACATCTTGGTTACTGTCTAATCTGAATTTGGTTGTTCTATAATAATGATTGGGTTACTGATATTTTTTAGGCTTCTTTACAGAAATATATAACAATTAGAAAGTAATTACACCATTAGTGCATTAAAAAATAATTACAAAAATAATACATTTTTTCATATTTATTTATAATATTAGAGCAATTAGGAATCCTTAATTTAGGGAATTAGTATAGGATTCAATTCCTAATAATAAGGAAACCTAAAATCAAGGAGAAATAATTGTCATAATTAATAATTCAAATATCTTAGATCTAACAACAAAAATAAATTCAAATTCAAAAATAATAATTCAAATTCAAATATTCAAAGTTTGGCAACGTCATCTTCCTCCTCCCCTTCGCCGGTCATCTTCCTCCTCCCCTTCGCCGGTGAGACCCAATTTCATGTCCAAAAGAAAATAAGAACACTATATAGGAAAGAGAGAGATAAGAGAGTGATGTGTAATGTAATGTTGATAATCAAACCTTCTTAAAAAAGGTAACCAAACTTTTATACCAATGTAACTAAACCTTTATACCAAGGTAACCAATCTACCTCCACACCTGCAGTATGAATTGGTTATCTTGGTCTGAAAGTTTAGCAACCAACTGATGAAGGTTTGGCTACAAACTGCATCACATTCAAAATAAATTGGTAACTTAATAAAACTGAATTGGTTACCTTGGTATGAAAATTTTGTTACCTTCGTATAAAAGTGATATGGTACAACAATTTTAGCAATTTATCGAAGGCAAACAGTCAGATCTATTGTTAGAGTAATTTCGTTAACCCCATTTCCAGTTATTGTTGGCCTCCTCATTGACCTCAAGATCTTGAATTCTGAGCTCGGCCGCCTTTCTTTGGCATCTGCACTAATATATGACATGATCAATGATGGTGTAAATGTAATATCCCGATATTTTCTATAAAATTAAATCAGAAATTTTGCGTATAATTTTTTTTTTATTTAATGATGAGAATATGTGTCAAGTACTGTGAATGATAAATGCAAATATATTTATTTCTTGAAAAATTAGAAATAATTTTAGAATTATTAATTATTACAAATTATCTTTTTACGATAATTAGTTTTGTAAGCGAAATGTTTTATTAATTATTTTCCATGAAAATATGATTTGATATTATTAAATAATATATGAAATGATGACAACATTATTATAATAATTATTTTATTATATGAATTTATTTCAGATTAATTAAGTTAATTATTTAACTTAATTAATAATGTTATATATAATGAATAAATCGATATGGAATACAAACCTTAATTTTGATTTTGATCAAAGAATGAGAATAATAATATTATATTATTATTTGTCGAATGTTATAGATATGTATGTTATGTGTAATGTTAATGTGTGAAAGCAGTTTAAATGTTACTAGTAAACCCTAATACTAGTCCGATAAACCCTAATTACAGTTCGAAATAAGGAATGATGATAATGATATAATATTATATGTATATTAATTTTTCAGTGCTATAAATATGTATTGTATATGTGTGGACAGATAATGATTGGTCAATTGTGGTAAATTAGGTCATAACCTAATATTGTGTTGTTAAACCGTAATTATTAAACTCAGTTATGAGATAAGACTGGGTAGTAATTGTGTTATATGAACTTTACTGTGTTAGAATTTCTGTATTTAGAAATCGTAATTACTGTGTTAGTAAGATATACAGATAATTAGGAAACCCTAATTGTTAATTTTAAAAACCCTAATATCTAATGAAAATCCTAATTTTAAATTATTGTATTTAATTTATTAAATCTTTAGGGTTAAACTATAAACCCTAAAGTGATAAACCCTAAACTCTAAGGGTTGTAACCAATGACTAAAATGTCCTTGAGGTTAAAAGTGAAAAGTCTAAAATACCCTTGTGCATTATTAAAGGTAGAATTCAATTATTGGTGTGGAAATTACTAAAATACCATTTTTGTCCCATTTAGTGTATTATTGTAGCCAATTATTCCACAAAAGCCAGCCATCTAGAATTTACCTATGATACTATAGCATTACCAGCACATGATTAGCCATTACAATTATTGCATACATGATTTACTAGATTTAAGAGAGAGAGAAAGTGCACATTTTAACTAAAATTGTGCAACAAAAACTTAGCCATACTCTCAAGACCAAACCTCCGAAATTCTCTTGCTAGATCAGTCCCAAAACAAGCCCCACAATCAACAACAATAAATCAGAAACATAGAAACAAGAATCGATGTATAAAAGGTATAAAACCCTAATTAAGAATTTGATCTTTGATCTTCTGTTAAAAATTGTGATTATGTGTTGTAATATGTTCTATGTAGTGTCTATAAGTGATCTGGGTTGGCACATGTTAGATTCATAACATCAAAGTGCTCGAAATCTAAGTTTTTCAAAATCTGGAAAAACTGTTTTCTGTTGTCTGACAGTTAATGTCAGGAGCTTTAAATCTTTTTATGTTATTGGTTTTTGTTGTTTTAAAGTTTTAAGCTATAGCCTGTCATGTTATCTTTAATATGAAAAGGGAATCAGAGTCATAACTATTATAGATTTGAAGTTATAATCGGTCAAAGGTCGTTGACCGACCATGATCGAGTGGAAATCTGGGCAGCCCAGAATGTTGAAATAGAGTCTGACAAGAAGTTCTAGGTCATAGATCTGTCAGGTTTGTTAATGTTTGTTGATGTTGTTGTATTCAATCTGTAGCTGGTTATGTGGACTCTCGATCCATGGTTTTATATTTCTTAAACAGTAAGTAGATTAAGTGTAGTGTGTGGTCAAACGTAACCAGTTGATGACAAAGTGCAATTTCTGGAAATTCCAGAAATCATAAGAACAGGCGTCCTGAGAAGGTTTGACCAAGTCATAGATTGTGGATCTGTTGTTGGTTAATAGCTTTATTGTTATGTTAATGTTCCTTGTCATGTATACTATAGGTTTAAACCATAAAACGTCATAAAGCATGGTCAGAACTAAGCTAAAATCGAACCACAAAGTGGTACCTCGCGACTGTCTGGGTTTCTGGGTTACCCAGAAAACCCAGATGTTGTCTGACAGCATGTTTGCTAGCTTAGATCTCATAGACTTGTTATGTTTTGGCCATGAAAGTTCATTAAAGTTGTAGTGTGTCAGTAATACTACAATATTAGTGAAAAATTAAACCCAGAAACATTTTAGATTGCGATTTACGGTAAATTGGCCAAACCGAGACCCTCGAACAACGGCACTCGTCGTTGTTCTTGAGCTCAAGAACACCTAAAAGACGCTTTTACTCGTCATGCCATAAAGCTTTAGTGACGAGACTTAATTAATTTAATTTCGTATTTTACGAAAATTACTTAGAAATAGAAAAATAGTTTTAATTATTAAAAATACAAAATAAATTACGAAAAAATTATTTTAAAGTCCGAAAAATAGTTTTAATTATTTTGAGTATATTTCAAAAATATTTAGTATTTTGGAATATAAAAGGTATTTATTTATTTAATTATAATATTAAATAAATTATTTAAAAATGACTTTAATTCATGAAAAATCATGAAAAATTATATTATTGTGTTAGAAAATATTTTAAGTTATTTTTGATGAATTTTAATATTTTGTGATGAAATTTCATTAATTAATTAATATTAATGATGTTTAAGTTATTTAATAAATATATTAAATAGATTATGAAAAATTGAATTAATGATTTAAAAATCATTTAATGTATTATAAAAATATTTTAAGTTATAAAATATAACTTTTGATATTTTGTCATGAAAAATATTAATAATTTAATATTAATGATATTAATTTAATATAAATGATATTAAGTTTATTTAATAATTATATTAAATAAATAGTTTTAAAATAGTTTTCTTTATTTAAAAATCATTTAAAAGGATATAAATGAATTAAAATATTTTCGGTTATTATAAATAACTTTAATATTTTGGCAATGGATTCATTAATAGTTAATATTAATTAAATGATATTAGAATTATTTGATATTTAAATCATTTTATAATGATTCCTTGTTTGAAAATTTGTGATAAATTATTTTAATTGTTTAAAAATTATCAGTAAGTCGAGTTAAAAACGATATATATTTATATTTAAATAGTCTATATGGATATTGAACTATATGATAGAGTCTTAGACTCGATAATTACCCGATAAAGTCGCTTAGCTGCACGCCGCTGTGTTTCGTAAATTGATCTGAGCATACGCATATCAGGTCTGCGTATATGTGTTTATTTGTGATTCTGGTATCGTGAAATGTATGTGGCAATGTGATTAGGTTATGTCTTTGTTCTGATAAGCAGTGTTGTGTGTTATGATATGTGATTCTAATCGAACGAATGATCTGATTAATGATAGGTTTCGGTATAAAAGATAAATCTAAATTGCATAACTGTAAGCAGCAGACCAAAAAAGTATCCTACCTTTGCATTTTCTTTATGTAATGGACATGAGTAAGAGGTTTCGAAATTATATATTATTAACTCTATTATGATATATTCTATATCCGATCATTGTTTATCAACATGTTAGTATATAGTAATTCGGATATATATTATGTTCATTAATTTTTTATAAAATGGTTTTACAAGTGTCCCCATTGGATAATCATTGTATTCAATTACATGTTGATATATATATATATATATATATATATATATATATATATATATATATATATACATCTAATCTATTCGATCACTAGACACGATTCGTAAATATCGTTGATTATGATAAAACCTTTTTGTATCCAATCAAATTTCTTTGGTTTGGACTCAAGACTAAGTATGAACATCCCTAATATGAGAAAATTTTATGCTACTAAAGCGACGAGTGAACGATAACATCGTTCTTGTATGTAGTATTGATCAATCTGAGGTCCATGGGATGTACACCTGCGTGCGTAAGATATGACGGTTTGCTTGCGATGAATTTACATCTAACCATTTTGAAAACAGAAAACAATGTTCATAATATGTCCACTACCCTATATATATATAGTCAATACGTAGTTTCAAAAGTTTTGGTATAGAATTGATAGATGGTTATGATTTGTTCGGTTTACTCACAACTATTAATTAGATTGTAGAAGTGATATACAAAGAAAACATTTATTTCTTTCAAATTTAATTATACTTATAATTGTTATTACTTCTTTGGGCACTCAAATGCTCATCCTTGCTTAAATTTAAATGTTTTCATTAGCGCTGATCAACCTAAGGTACAAATGCAAGAACAAGTGAAAAGAAAAGCAAAATGAATATGTTTAATGGTATCTTTTGTAATGGTTAGACAATATATAGACCATGGTATTTATTATCTATCATGTAATATATTGTAGCAAAGGTTGCATGTGACTTAGGATTAGACTACGATAAATGTAAGTTAAGTTTGAAATTCATATTATTGATATTATTGTTAGTATTATTTCGCTTCATAGAAATGGTATCGTAAAAGCACCAAGTTCGGTTTCAAGTACCGGATTTGGGGCGTTCTGATAAATGTTGTTCTTGACGCGCTTTAATTTATATGGCGGTTTTTGGAGTTCCTATTAGTTTGATCACGCTTAATACAAAATATGTTTGTTGCTCTGGCGGTGGTGTCTACGCACCCTGTTCTTAAGAATTATCAAATTGACACCAAGGAAAGCACGTGAAAAACTCCTACGTTGCTCGATTTGTTGTGGAGTTCTTGCTTGGTATAGGCAGTGACAACGTGGGACAACCCTACCATTTTGGCCCCTTTTGATGGGATTGGTTTCTAAGTATATATGTATGTATGTATGTGTATATATATATATATATATATATATATATATATATATATATATATATATATACTTATAAAGAATACGTTGAATGAAGAATAAAGGTGATGACTAACTTATGCAGATGTTCTAGATGACTAACTAATGCAGTTGTTCTATATGAGGAGAGAGAGAAGAAGCCATGGGGATAACTAATCCCTAAATTAAGAAATCTTAATTTCATACTAATTCCCTAAATTAAGGAATCCTAATTGCATTAATATTGTAAATAAATATGAAATTATATTAATTGTGTAAATATTTTATAAGTACACTATTATTGTAATTATTTTCAAAAATATAATAGAATATGTAATTCATCCTATTTTTTATATTGATAGTTAATTATTAGATATATTAGTTACCTTCATCCAATTTTTCGGTTTTTAATTGGACACAAAGTCAATATACTGAATGTTTTTAATATCGATGTGTTTTATATTGAAGGTTACTTATTAGCTACATTTGTTAGCTTTATACAACTGTTAGTCTTTAATTGGTAAAAAACTCATTACACTGAGTGATTTGATTATAAAATGCATTGGAAATTGTGTTTTATGTTCTGGTTACTAAGTACATATATGTTGGATACTGACTAACCTTGATATGGTTACTGTACAATGCTGATTCCGTTGTCAGACAATGGAGATGATTCCAGTTGTACTTTATTTTAACGGAACGTGGACTAACAGTAACCAATACAACAAATTTGAAGTTACTGGCCTACTAGTTCCATCAACTACTTCGTTCAGAGAAATGCAAAACTTGGTATGCAGTGCAATAAGGCTAGACACAAACACAACAACCTTGTCAATCAAATTTCAGATTAGAAGCGACATTCCACCGATTACTATATCAGATGAATAAACCTTTAAATTCTTTATGGAAGTCAGTAGAAAATCTGATGAGCAAGGCAAGTTCCCACTGATTATAGAGAATGTATACAGCAGACGATGCACAACAATATTGCAGAACTTGATAAATGTAGAAGAAAATAAGATTCATGATGTAACGCCAATCAGATCAACACAATGAAATTCAGAACTTGTACCACTAACAACACAAGATTGCCAAATTAGAACGTAGTATGCTGATCAGCTTGTCATGGAAGTTATTGAACAACAACAAGACAAACTACATGACAGATCATACACAGAAGAACGATCTGATGATGTAATAACAGATCCGAATGAACGTGAAGTAAAATTACATCAAACTTACAAAGACAAAAAAATCCTATCATAAGCAATAAGACTGCATTCAATTAGGAAAAATAGACAACACAAAGTTGAACGAACAAGTTGTAGAGACTTTGTGCTAGTGTACATAGATAATGAAAATTGCAGATGGAAGTTAAGAGCATCAAGGTTTTGAAAAACCAGTATGTTCAAGGTTAGAGAATTCAATGATATCCACACATGTTCAATCAACGTACTGCTGGGAGACCACAGACATGCAAATAGTGAGTTGGTTAGTGAATGCATAATGCACAGATTAACAAATCTGAAGAAAATATACACACCAACAGATATTGTGGAGAACATGATGACAGAATATAATGTGTCTATCTCTTACCAAAAAGCATGGAGATCAAAGGAGAAAGCATTGAAAAATGTGAGAGAAAATCCACACGACTACTCACTGATACCATCATGGTTGCACGTGTTGAAGAAAAAAAATTCAGGTAACAGTTGAAAACAATTTATTTATTTTTTATAATTAGTTGGTTACCCAAATCAAATGATTTGGTTACCTTAGTATGTAGGCTTAGTTATCAACTGTACTATAAAAAAATTATGTGCAACAATAATTTTTTGTATGTGATCAATATCTACACAAAAGGTTACAGTTTAATGACATTTTGGACACCATCTGCACCATATTAAAAACATTAAGATGATAATTAGTTGCATACCCTTAACCATATAAATGGTTACCCTCTACAACAAGTTTGGATACTGTCTACTACTTGTAATTATATTTTTAAAGGTAAAATTTCATATCAGGTTCCATCACAGCACTGGAGTTGGAAACAAATGGTCGTTTCAAGTATCTATTCTTTGCCATTGGAGCATCGATTCAAGCATGTAATCATTGCTTCCCAATCATTGTAATTGATGACACGTTCATTCAATCAACCTACGGGGGGACACTCATAGCAAGCACACAAGATGCAAACAGAAACATTGTTCTGATTGCTTTTGCAGTGGTTGACAGTGAAAATGAATTATCTTGGAGATGATTTTTCGTAAATTTAAGAAATGTTTGTGGAGTTAGGAAAGGCTAATGCATTGTTTCAGATAGACATGAAACCATTGTACAAGGACTAAATTTTGTGTTCCCCAATGTCATGCATGGTTCATGTACATACCATATATTGAAAAATATAAAAAAACAAATTCAAAAAGGGAGGAGAAGAACTCAAAAAGGCATACAATGGGGATTATAGAGCTTACACTATAGAACAATTCATCAAACACATGGGTGAACTTGATGCAATTGATGCACAAATAAGGACTTATTTGGAGGAAGATGTTAAGTTGGAGAAGTGCACAAAGCTCCATGGGACTGTAAGCAAGTACTCGACAATGACTTCATACACAGCAGAATCTATCAACAATGCAATCAAGGGGATCAGAAAACTTCCAGTTACAACAATGATTGAATGTATCCGTTGTATGATTCAAAGATGGTATTTCACAAACAAACAAGCAGTCATATCAACATTCACTACCCTTTTCGCAACAGCCGAGAGAAGATTGCAATCTAATATCACCGAATTAAAGAAACTTAAGGTAACTACTACAACTTTTAACTTATTACATCAGAATTTGCATTTGCATTTTATGGAAACCTCATTACTTATTATTGGTTACTTGTATATGATGAGAAGGTTACCAACATTACATATAACTGTCATTCTTTCGATTTAAACAAACTAAATATTTATACATACTAACAACACACTTAAATTTTGTTGTAGGTTGAGACATCAAACCTAGTTATTTTCACTGTTTATGATGTCACCAAACAATATATTGAACAAAGGACATGCACATGTCATAAATTTCAGTACCATGAGATGCCTTGTCCACACGTTGCTGCTGTTATCAACAAGAGAAATTTGAGCTATTATGAATTTTGCTCAACAAAATACTTAAAAACAACTTTGGTAGACACATATTCAACTTCCATCATGCCGTTAGATGACAACGAGAATTGGGATGTGCCAGAAAAAGTAAGAAACATATGTGTAAAACCACTAAACACAAGAAGACCAACGGAAAGACCAAAAATAAGGAGGTACAAGCACAAATTTGAAAAAAGAATTCAAAACAAATGCAGCAGGTGCTAAGAAAAGGGACACAACAGGAAAACATGCAATAATCCACCGATTTTACGACCAAAAAAGGTCTGATAAAGTACATATGCAAAAAGAGTGTAAATACATGAATATATTGTTGTTTACTATGAGTAACCATTAACCAGATATTTGGTAACCTTTTTGATGATGTAAAGTAACTAAAATTGTGTTACACAAAGTTGAATAATGTTTTGATTTGTGATTCCAACATAATTTATCAATATAAAGCAAACATATATATTGAACAATTGGATACTATTATGAAACATTTTTATGTAAATTTGGTTACTCATAAAAAATAAAATGGTTACCTCTTTATGCATATTTAGCTACCACCTGGACCATATCCAACTAATTTTTACAAGTATGTAAAATATAAGTATACATCAGCTAGATAAATGGGCACTCTCACATTTACATTTAGCACTTGATAACTGTTCTGATATAAGTTTACAAATATCTGGTTACTAAAAAAACTAAAATGGTTATCCTTATATGAATGTTTGGATACTAACTGCATCTTTCAAACTATTTTTTTTGAAATATGTAATTTATAAGTGACCATCCTCTATATAAATGGGTACACTTAATTGGAGTTTCTAATTCCATCCCGATGACAGAGTATAAATAAAACATATACATTTAACACTTGATAACATGACTGATATAACCTTATAATTATATGGTTACTAACAAAAACTAAATTGGTTACCCTTATATGCAGGTTTGAATACCAACTACACTTTCAACTAAAATAGCTGATGAATACTGTTCTGAAACATTTTTATGTAATTTTGGTTACTCACAAAACATAAAATGGTTACCTCTATATGCAGATTTAGCTACCAACTGGGCCATATCCAAATAACTTTTATAAATATGTAATTTAAAAGTATCCATCAGCTAGATAAATGGGAACCCTCACATGTACATTAAGCACTTGATAACTGTTCTGATATAAGTTTTTAATTATTTGGTTACTAATAAAAACTAAAATGGTTATCCTTATATGCAGGCTTGGATACCAACTACACCTCTCAAACTATTTTTATTTTAATATGAGATCTATAAGTGACCATTATATATATAAATGGGAACTCTTAATTGGAGTTTCTTATTCCATCATGATGACATGGTATAAATAAAACATATACACTTAACACTTTATAACAGTCCTCATAAAAACTTATAATTATCTAGTTACTAACAAAAACAAAAATGTTTACCATATATGTAGGTTTGGATACCAACCTAACATTTCAACTGAAATATCTGATGGATACTGTTCTGAACCAATTTTATGTAAATTTGGTTACTCACAAAAAATAAATGGTTACCTCTATATGCATATTTAAATACCAATTGTACAATTTTTAGATAATTTTTATGAGTATGTAATTTATAAGTATACATCAGCTAGATAAATAGGATACTCTCACATGTACATTTAACACTTGATGTTTGTCCTGATACAAGCTTGTAATTATCTGGTTATTAATAACAGTAACCATAATGTAACATAATAAAATAGTAACCACATAATTATATGATAGTAACCAGAACATGTTTTAATGGTAACCAAAACAGAAATATCATGTAATGAAACCCAATTTAGGCAATCAATGTATACTAAACAATTACATATTAACCAGAATAAAAAATAAAAGTAACCAAAATCTCACATTGAGGGCACAATAATAGTAGCGAAATCATAAGATAACAAATAACCAAAACATACTACGAAGTAACCAAATAGTTATACTGAAAACTAACGAGCAGTTTTAATGATAACCAAAATGCGAAACTCATATATCCAACCCGATTTAAGCGACCCATGTATACTCTCACATGTACATTTAACACTTGATATATGTCACGATACAAGCTTATAACTATCCGGTTACTACAAAAAAAATAAAATGGTTACCCTTACATCCATGTTTGGTTACCAATTTTGCACATTTCAAACAATGTATCGATACCTGACTTAGAAGTAACAAATACTAACCAACAAACAATGTCAAATCACTGGTAATATAATCAAATATGTAATCCCATTTACATAAGCTCCAATAAATATTACACTCACTAACCATAACAAATGGTTATGGATATCCAACAAAAACCAAAGTACGAAACACAATTCAGAAGGACAAGACAACGACAACCAAACTAATCAAAATCTGGTACAAATCTTCCTGAAAATTCTCTATCAGTCTCATATCCCTCTTACTGTTTGTTCCTAGCATGCATGTAGAGGTTTGTGCATAATTTCTTCCGATACTGCGGAATGGAGAATGGACTAGGAATTTCAGCAAACTTTTGGAGAATAACATGCTCAGCAAAACAAATCGTGAACATCCCACAATCACTGTACAAACAGACAAAAGAAAACAAAAATCAACCTTGATTTAATAATTAAAGAAATGTAAACATTGTAAACCTTACCCCTCAACTTGTTTAGGTACCCCCTCTGTAAATTCCAAATTCAATTATATCATCTTCATCCTTGTTACGATACGGTTCATTACTAAAGTCAATATCAAACATATCCCTCCAAAAACCACTCTTACGCATTATTGTGGATAACATGAAGATATAGGGCTCACAAACATCCATAATTTTTGTCTGCACTATTCTCTTGTTTGGCTGCAGAGAATAAATTTTTAAACGTCTGTGATGCACATCAAATGTCAGCAAAAACCAGTGATCCGGTGATGACATGTGAATGGGAACAACACGTAATCAACATTGACCCATGGTGTGTTTACATCCATGAACAACTCACGGATGTATTCACCAACATCACCCTCCTCAGACATGATACTCTTATCTGCATTTTTACTCGTGTATTCCTCAAAAAGAGCAGTCATCTTGCCATGAAACCAACGATGCGTATGCGTTGCCCTTATCTAAACAACTTTGCCGAGAGTGTACGGCCAATTCTGTAGTAGTAATATAATGTAATATTGATGTAAAAAATCCATAAGATATTAACAGTTGCTGAAAAATATAAATTTGTAATGAAGGTAACTAGCACTGTTAACACTAGTTACTAAACCAACTAAATAATGTAACCATAACTAGAACAACATAATTTGAAGAAAAAAAAAAGAACTCACATCGTCATCTAACCCTTTGTCAAGAGTCTTGATTTGTAGAAACGACATTTTGGATGATATTGGGATAGCACGAAATATAAATCGAGGTTCGATTTTGTCGTTTTTTCTCAAAAATTTATCGATACTTGATATAAAAGCATATTAGTATACCTAACAACATTACAATTACCGTATTAGTATACACACTACCCAAATCGGACTTGAGCGATTCGATAATTAACAATATAATCAACAATTTGAATTGTAAACAATTACCTAGTAACCAAAATAATAAAATAATGCTTAGTAATCAAATAGTAGTCGACCACGTAACAAAAGCGATAACAAAACATAAAATAATAGTAACGGACCATAATTTAATAGTAACCAAAAAAAAAACATCATAAATAAACCATAATTTAAGCAAAATGAATGTACTAAACAAATACCTAATAATCAAAATATAATATTAACAAACACTTTACTTCAATGGAATATTAACAGAAACCAAATATAGCATAATAGTAACCATAATAAACTATAGTAGTAACCAAAACCTAATATGACAGTAACCAGAATATAATAGTAAATCAAACAGAAACATCATGTAATCAAAACCAATTTAAGCAACATGTGTATACCAAACAATTACATAGTAACCAAAAATATAATATGATATTAACCAAAATCCCATTTTGCGTGCACAATAATGGTATCCAAATCATAATATAACAGTAACCAGAACATGATAAAACAGAACTAGAATACAACATAATAGTAACCATTTGTTTCTACATGAAAACAAATTTATTTGTTTAATAAAAAACTATACCATTGTTAAACAACAAAAAAACAAACATTTTCCTGTTATTTAGTCCAATTTTAAACCATTGATCAAACGCCTCTTCACATTTTGACGACATGGTCATCCCGAGAAAGACACTGCAGTATTTGACTAGCACCCACGGTGATGAGCGATGAACGTAGATCAAACTTTATTGTATGTGGAGCCTTGAAATGGCACTCTTTGCGGGAGTTCAGCGGGCCAATCTACCATCTAGTTTATCGATGGTTCTCTCCACTCGTCACATAGATCTATGTCACGATGAGATGTGAAAAGCAAATAAACACTTGGGATCGTCCGACCACCTTCAAAGAGTGCCACTTTGTGATGACATACAACAAAGTTCGATCGATCGGTTCATCGCTCACCGTCAGGTGCTAGTCAACATTTGCATCAGTGTCTTTCTCGCATTCCCAAAAATACGCACGGTCATGCCAAAAAATATGAAGAGGCGTTGTTTGATCAATGGTTTAAAATTGGACTAAACAACAGGAAAAAGTTTGTTTTTTGTTGTTTAACAATGGTATAGTTTTTTATAAAAACAAATAAATTTGTTTTCATGTAGAAACAAATGGTTAATATTAAATAAATGTTATGGTTACTATTATGTTGTATTCTAGTTCTACTTTATCATGTTCTGATTATTGTTATATTATGAATTGGATACCATTATTGTGTACTCAAAATAGGATTTTGGTTAATATCATATTATATTTTTGGTTACTATGTAATTGTTTAGTATACGCAAGTTGCTTAAATTGGTTTCGATTACATGATGTTTCTGTTTGATTTACTATCATATTATATTCTGGTTACTGTCATATTAGATTTTGGTTACTACTATAGTAAATTATGGTTACTATTATGCTATATTTGGTTTTTGTTAATGTTCCATCGAAGTAAAGTGTTTGTTAATATTATATTATATTTTGATTACTAGGTATTTGTTTAGTACATTCAGGTTGCTTAAATTATGGATGATTACATGATGTTTCTGTTTTGATTACTATTAAATTATGGTTTGGTTACTGTTTTGTTATGTGTTGGCTACTATTTGATTATGGTTACTATCTTATTATTTGTTGGTTACCAGGTAACTGTTTACAATTCAGTTGTTGATTAGATTGTTAATTATTGACTGTTCAAGTCTGATTTGGGTAGTGTGTATACTAATATGGTAATTGTTAATGTTAACGTGTATACTAATATGCTTTTATATTGAAGGACTGACAAATTCCTGGGGAAAACGACAAAATTGAACCTGCATTTATATTTGGGGCTATCCCAATATCATCCAAAATATGATTCTACAAATTGAAGACTCCTGGATAGTAGTTAGATGACAATGTGAGTTCTTTTTTTTTCAAATTATGTTGTTCTAGTTATAGTTACATTATTTAGCTAGTTTAGTAACTAGTGTTAACAGTGCTGGTTACCTTCATTACATATTTATATTTTTCAGCAACTATTAATATCTTATGGATTTTGTTTTTTTTTTGTTCAGCACATCAACATTACATTATATTACTTCCGTAAATTGGTCAGATACTCCGACAGTGTTCATATAAGGGCAACAACCACATACTGTTGGTTTCATGGCAAGATGACTGCTCTTTGAGAAATACACAAGTAAAAATGCATATAAGAGTATCCTGTCTGGGGAGGGTGATGTTGGTGAATACATCCGTGGGTTGTTCATGGATGTGAACACACCATGGGTCAATGTTGATTATGTGTTGTTCCCGATTCACATGTCATCGTCGGATCACTGGTTTTTGCTGACATTTGATGTGCATCGCAGACGTTTAACAGTTTACAATTCTCTGCAGCCAAACAAGAGAACAATGCAGACAAAAATTATGATGTTTGTGAGCCCTATATCTTCATGATACCCACAAAACTACGTAAGAGTGGTTTTTGGAGGGATAAGTTTGATATTGACTTTAGTAGTGAACCGTATCGTAACAAGGATGAAGATGATATAATTGAATTGGAATTTGCAAAGGGGGTACCTGAACAAGTTGAGGGGGTAAGGTTTACATTTCTTTAATTATTACATCTAAGTTGATTTTAGTTTTGATTTTTGTTTTCTTTTGTCTGTTTGTATAGTGATTGTGGAATGTTCACGATTTGTTTTGCTGAGCATGTTATTCACCAGAAGTTTACTAAAATTCCTAGTCCATTCCCCATTCCACAGTATCGAAAGAAATTATGCACAAACCTCTACATGCATGCTAGGAACAAACAGTTAGAGGGATATAAAACTGATAGAGAATTTTCAGGAAGATTTGTACCAAATTTTGATTAGTTCGGTTGTCGTTGTCTTGTCATTATGAATTGTGTTTCGTACTTTGGTTTTTGTTGGATATCCATAACCATTTGTTATGGTTAGTGAGTCTGTAATGTTTATTGGAGCTTATGTAAATGAGATTACATATTTGATTATATTACCAGTGATTTGATATTATTTGTTAGTTCGTATTTGTTACTTCTAAGTTGTGTCTGATACATTGTTTGAAAGGTGCAGTTAGTAACCAAACATGCATAGAAGGGTTAACCATTTTATTTTTTAGTAGTAACCAGATAATTACAAGCTTGTATCAGGACATATATCAAGTGTTAAATGTACATGTGAGAGTATACAGGTGTTGCCTAAACTGGGTTGGATATACATGTTTCTGTTTTGGTTATTAAATCAACATTATATAGTAACCAAATCAATATTATATAGTAACCGAATCAGAATTATACAGTAACCAATATGTATATACTTAGTAACCAGAACATAAAACACATTTGTTCATGCAGGTTACAATCAAAACACTCAGTATAATGACTTTGTGACCAATTAAAGACAGAAAAATTGCATGAAGATAACCAACATATGTAATAAGTAACCATCAATATAAAAATCATCAGTAGAAAACACATTAATATTATATAGCAATCAAATCAAACATTATACAGTAACCAGATTAATATTAGACAGTAACCAATATATATATATAGTTAGTAACCATAACATAAACACATTTTTTCCATGCATTTTACAATCAAAACACTCAATATACTGACTTTGTGTCCAATTGAAGATCGAAAAATTCGATGAAGGTAACTAATATATGATTATGTAGTGACTACGGGTAAATAGATGCATATAATTTTGAAAGTCACATACCACAGTATACAAATATGTAACCAATCAATAAACAACCAATAATCATTATAGTAGTTTTGTCTCTGATTACTGATAGTAAACCGAAATCATAAACACATTGTTTACTTACATATGTAATCCCTGAACGCCGAATTCAAACCTCCTGTTGATCTTGAATGTTCTGCTAATATGGAAATTTTGGAATCGTTTTTGGAAACTCTGGAGTCATCTGTTGATTTCGTCTTCTCCGATCTTGAATGTTCTTCTGATTCCGTCTTCTCCAATTTGCAAAATTCGTCCTACTGTTTTATTGTTATTTTGAATTTAGGAGATTAGTTGGTTACTGATATTTGGTAACTGACGTGGAGGGCAGTTATTGCTCCTTAATTTTAGTTTTGTATTATTGTGAAATTTAGGCATACTAATTTATTATATTATTTTTGTAATTATTTTATAGATGCACTAATGTTGTAATTACTTTTTAATTATTGTATATTAATATAAAGGACCCTAATATTAATTAACTAGATAGTTCTCGACTTAAATTAACAGGTCTACGTAGAGCATCTATCCATTCACCATCAAACTGTCAAATTTTCAACCTTCTAAATGATCCTCCCTAGTTCCATAAAATATGTTCATTTTTCGTTAAAAAAATATAAATAAATTGTAACATATAAAAAGAATCCCACTTTTATTGATGGTGATACAAATATCACCTTTTTAAGTTTAACATTATAATTTTATTATCATGCTACAACTATTAAACTAAACAATTATTAAATTTAAGGGTAAATACAAAACAAAAATATAATCCAAAAATTGCAAATGAGACTCATTTTGTAAAACTGAAGTTATAATAGGTTTGGGCTTTTATCTCATCTGGGTTTCAACAGCATTATATACAAAGAACACTATATTAAATTCTCCAACGATGAATTGGGATTAAATGCTTTCTAAGTCACTGTACTTTACGTTAACTTACAAATGAATCACTAAACTTTTTTTTCTTACAGTCAACTCACTGAACTACATTTTACTAACAAAAATTTAAATTTTTGTAACAGACGTTAATTAATTGGACGGGAAAATGACGTGTAAAACGAAGGGTCCCACTTAATCCTAGCTAGAGCCTACCTGTAACTTATTTTAACACCTAAGCTATAGCCCACCCATGAAAAACTAACCTACCCAACAAAGATCCGATCCATGCTCTCTTTTTCCTCCATCTCCCTGCCCCTCTCTATACGGCCAACCCGTTTCCCCTCCTTCCCTTTCCCTTCCCTTCGGCCCACCAACCTCCTGCCTTTCTCCACCTTCATGCTTGGTGACTGTTTAGCTTTACCGGCGGCTAAATTAGAAACCTCCCTAAAATTAATTTTTCCGATCTATGCATAGCCGAGTCCGAGGGGCTATAGATCGTGTGGTTCCTTGTCTCGAATAGTAGGGAGTATGTTTTCGTAGTTCAGGGCTTGGAGTGCTGATTTTTAATTGAGGATGCTGGGACTGTTTTTGGGGTATTGGATCTGAGTGGTTTTGAGTTTTGATGTTTGGTCGTGAGGGGTTTGTTTAGGATCTACGTTCTTCCGTGACATACATATATTGATTCCGTACATATAGACAAATACACATAATTTCTCTCCCTATTTTCTCTCTGCAGTTGTTTACAGATTCGTTGAAATCCAGTTCGTGGTCGTCAGATTCGCAGAGGTATTGTGGTAAATCTTTTAATACTGAATTTGAATGATTTGTATATAGTCACCGTTTTCGTTAGTCATTGTGGCCAATGATTGCATTTAACCCGCGAAGATTGTGGTAGTTTGTTTCAAGATTTGGGTGGTGGTTTTCAGGTCAATAGGGGGCGACGGCAACGGCGGCGGTGGATGAGGGTGGTGGTTCATGGTTAAGAGAGAGAAAGTGTGGTGGTGATTGAATTGCCTCAATTATAATTGCCATGTATTATCAACAACAAAAAAACTAAATAAATTTGCAATGAATTTCACATGGGTGAATATTATGCTGATATTTTTAAAGTAATGGCGTCATCAAATTTATTATAATTTTCTTTTATTTCTCCTTAAATATATTTCACATTTCCCCCTTAATTTTAATTAACTTAATTTTAAATTTTGTATTTTATAAATGATTTAATTATAAATAAAAATTATTTGATATTAATTTAAAAATAATTAAATATATTTTTTTGGAAAATTTTCTAATTTATATTATTATATTTGTAAATAATTAAACAAAAATTTATTTTATATTAATTACAAAAATAATTGAATATATATTTCATTTATTTTCTTATTTTTGGCAAAATTTTCTAATTTATATATTATATTTGTAAATAATTAAACAAAAATTCATTTTATATTAATTACAAAAATAATTGAATATATATTTCATTTATTTTCTTATTTTTGTAAACTTTTTTAATTTATATTATTATATTTGTAAATAATTAAATAAAAATTCATTTGATATTAATTACAAAATAATTGAATATATATTTCATTTATTTTTTTATTTTGACAAACTTTTCTAATTTATATTATTATATTTGTAAAGAATTAAATAAAAATTCATTTGATATTAATTACAAAATAATTGAATATATATTTCATTTATTTTTTTTTTTTTTGGCAAACTTTTCTAATTTATATTATTATATTTGTAAAGATTAAATAAAAATTCATTTGATATTAATTACAAAATAATTGAATCTATTTTTCATTTATTTTCTTATTTTTTTTACTAACTTTTCTAATTTATATTATTACATTTGTAAATTTTCCTCCATTTCCACATAATGAAAGTCACATGGGACTGATCTGTGCCACATTAGAAATTTTTTACACGTCAACAGCTTACGTGGCACATTCCGTCCAAAGTCAACATACTTAACGGAATAATAAACGTTTTGTTAGTAAACTAAAATTCAATGAGTTGACTATAAAAAAAAATTTCAGTGACCTATTTGTAAGTCGACCTATAGTACAGTGACCTAGAAAGATTTAACCCAGATGAATTGCCTAGGAAACTAGCAATGAATTCCCTGCATTCTAAAAAAAGGGTATTCTAATAATTTCTCTGTTGGCCAGATTTAGAAGCACAATTCCCTATTTGAATCACAATTTTACATTGTACAAGCAGAACTTTTCCTATACAAATCAAAAGTTGGAAGCAAACCTAACACGCTAACCTTTCCTCTCTAGCTAGAATAGAATTGCATATATATATATAGCTTCCATTTCAAAGCACAAAACAATAATTTTAGTTCTTAATCAAAACTTAAGAATTGCGCACCATTACAACTTTAAACAATATCAGCTAGTACAAACCTGAGGCCTGAAAATCTAGAGCATCTCTAGCTACTTGCAAGTGTAGCAAGAGAATGTAGTAATTGATTAAGATATTTTCACGGCCAAATCTTTGGTCAAATAAAAGGAAACCATCAACTTTTATAACTGATTCAAGCCAACAAAGGTACTGAACAGACCATATTCGACCAATTACCCTTGTTGAATACAAAGTTTTTCTGTTAATGACAGTTAAACAAGTCATATAGAAAGCTAATTATACAGAGTGACACAAATAAAAGGTTGTATTCAAAGAAAATACCAACCTTTTCGAGACCAGGTTTATTGAGTCTTCTTCAGGTGTGAAGTGGAAGAGTTGGGTGGCGTGGGTCTTTGATCTAAATTAGAAGCCCTGATTATGAAAAGAAGTGTTTCAATGAGCATTCCGCCAACCAATCCAAGGATGCCTCCAGCAGCATTCTGAAATAGGGATTGAAGAACCACTGATTAAGGTACTACCACATGAATAGAAATAGATATAGCTCGTTCTCTCAAGAGTAAAGGAAGCATGTTTAAAATCCCCTAGTATTGCAAACGGATGAAAATTTAAGATGGTGATTCTGAAGTTACCATAACAGGACTGTGGCCGAACAATGCTCTGAATGCAGCATATCCAACCAGATAGCAAGTAAACATCGTAACCACAACATGTAAACCTGTCAAAATTTAATCCTGACATTAGATTTAGGGAGGTCTTACCAAATATATGTTTAATGAAAATGCATCCCCAAATAGTCAAATGACCGGCTTGATTTGGATGCTTGGGAGGTATAAAAAGAATGCATGCTCTCATTTTGCTGGTAAGTTGGCACACTATTAAAAGTACTAGTGAACCAAAGTTTAACAATGCTTGCAGAGATATTCTTGCAAAAGAAGGCTCACTAATTATACATAATGTAAAGCAGCAACCTTTTACCAGCAACAACAGGATAAAGAGTCAGGAAACCTAAAGGAACACACTTCTGTACACCATTTATTTTTCTTGCGCAGAATGAGATTCCTATATGGCTAGGAACATACAAATATACCTAGATAAGATGCTGCATCAGGTTAAAGAATAGGGTGCAGAATATAGAGACACAAGTCGAGTGGATATTAGTGACATAGTCTGAGAAGTTCACTGTTTACAGTACTAAAATTAAAATTGGCCTTCCAACTTATTACTTTTGTCTCAGCACTTTCTCCACAAATTGACATCTAACTTGTATACATGGGACACATAATCATAAGTGAACTTGGAAATTAGAGAAAATATTTGGAATGAGCAAGTGAAGTATTTTTTTCCCCCATCTATTCTAGCATCATTTCATTATTTAAAAGTTCTCTCCATTCAGCATGGCCAGCTTCTAATCTATTCATCACATTTTTTTAACAAAGGTAATTGGCAAATGAACAATCGGCAAAATCCTCTTCCCCTCGGGCTCTACAAAAGAAATCTTTTTTTTCTCATGTTTTACTAAGCATAATGTTCTCTCCAAATCTTTCGTTCATTATTCTGAAAGTTTCAAGAAGAATAAACCACATGTTTGATATTCTATCTCACCTCGCATAAGAAGCGTAAAAATATAAAATTTTATTCAAAATGTTATTCAAGGTAATGGTTCCCATTTTTTCTATGATGGTTGCTGGTGTTGAGGTACCACATGAAAATAAAGTCTAGCATCAAAACACAAGGACAAATATTAATAATATTTTTGCTCTAATGAACCATAGACCTAATAATTTATTAAGCCTTTTGGGTTAAGATGTGGTTCCAGATGAGCATATATGGGCTTTTTATATTCCCAACAGTCGGTCCTGTTCCGTACTTGTGTATAACTTCAAAGGGTAAATAGTGCAACATTCGAGGCATTCATATTAACCATGCAAGGTCAAGATACAATGTTAATTTAGGATGTTCAGTCAGTCCTAACTCCTACTACTGAATGAATGCCTAGAGGAAAAAATGCAACACATCTCTTACCACATAAGGGTATAAGCTTTTACCTATTTCCTGCCATTTTAACATTCACTCTTTATAACAGAGAGAGTGCACCAATAACAAAATATTTACTTAAAAATCAATTACAATTTAACTTGTAATATTCTTATATTCAATCAATACCACATCTTTTTATAAGATAATCAATTATTGTATTGAATCATTACTAATATATATCAGTACTCAAGATCTCCTCTTACAAGTGATACCATCCAACTTAATTCAACAGCATAACTAACTTTTTTAAGTTAAATTTTTTTTGCTACCAGAATTAACCTGAAGAAAGGACACTAGTAAATTGTCTTTTAACAAAATTTAAAATCCAATTATATACCAAAATGAATAGTAATAAAAATACATGAATTTCAATTATATTCAAAATTTCAAGCAAAAAGTTGATAAAATATAAAGCTCACCAAATCCAAGTTGATCTTTATAAGAAGAAAACGGCTCCTCCACTCCCTTTTTAGGCGTAATATCCTTCACCAGCTCATTATAAGCCTTCCTCTCCGCAACCTCCTCAAGCTTCCTCAGCCTCACCTTCAATTCCTCACTCTACAGAAGAAGAAAAAAATTCCACAAATTGCATTTTTTATAATATTAATAAGGAGAATAAAAATATTCATGATATTGATTGTTCTATTAAAAGCTACTTTTTCTCTAGGTTTGGGGCTGGGGAAGATGAAGGTGGATCCAGAGAGGAGGGTGAGGAGGTCGGGACGGGTTGATGGGTCTGCGGAAACCCAGATGGAGCGGAGGGAAGTGTAGGGTACGGAGGGTTGTAGAGAGAGGGGTTCGTCGGAGGCTGAGGCCCGGATAAATGACAGGATGGCGTCAGTGCTCGAAATCAACAGACCGCCGGTGGTGGAGGAATCGTCGGATTTGCTCTTCATTCTATGTGTTTGCCCAATTGGCCAATAGGCGAGATGTTGAAGAAGACGAACCAATTTTATCTGTCTATACTCTCTCTTTCGCGTGTACTTTCACATTTTATTCATGACTAAATCTCAAATTATACCCTATAGTTTTGGTTTGATATCAATTTCCATCTCCAAAATTATTTTCGATTAGAAATATTCTAAACTTTGACCGTCAAAACAATTTAAATCTATTGCACTAATGCTTGAAATGCAAATTATTTCGATTCAGAGGGTACAAATTGCTTATTGGTTCAAAGTTTAGACTGTTGAAAATAAAATTTGAAATAAAAATTACATTTTAAGCCTAAACTATAAAATCCAATTTATAGTTCGAATTATAAATAAATATTCAAATTACATGAGTAATAAAGTTGAGGACATACCTACTTTACTCAAAAATACAATTTAGAACTTTTCATGAACCAATTACAAAAGTAAAAAATTAGAGATATGCGCATTTAGTATTTAGTTTTGAGTATATTTGCAATCACCCATCATTACAAATAGACCTAGTAAATGGGTCGGGTTATTGGCGGGTCAGACCAAAACAATTTAAGTTTTGATGGGCTAAAAAATGCTCAAAGCTCTTTTTTTGTAGCCAAGGAAATTCTTGCGGTTCTGACTAATTCATTACTAAATTTTGACACATTTTTGTGCCTAGCCCAAACATTCGCCTTATCGTCGCCTGTCGGGTTGGGTTGGCAAATTTTCAATTTTGATTAATGAAAAAAATAAAACTCAAAGCTTGGCTTTTGGATTGATTAGGCTTACCATGAGCTTGAGCCGATTTTGTCAGGTTTAAATTCAAGAACGGAAATCACTTTTTACATAGATAGTATCATACCTCCCAAAAAAAAATTAATTCCCTAAATATTGGAGAAATAAAAATAGATCCAAACTAATAAAATTGCACAAGAAAGGGAAAACAAATCCACATAAAGTAAAAACAATGACTAAATAAGAGAACAATGATAATAATAATAATAATAATTATTATTATTATTATTATAATAATAGAGAATTGATATTTTTATATGTATTTTTGATATTTTTATATATTTTCTCTCATATGGGTATACAGTATATCATATTTTTATGTGAAAAAAATCATATAAAAATACCAAAAATAATAATATTTCAGGGAGGGTCTCTTCGAAAAAGAATAATGACTGAAGTATTGAAAACTAAGATTTTTGGCTTTAATTAATGCACAGTTAATCCACATAAGATCTATAAACACCATAACAATATACTCGCTTCGTCCCATAAATATTGTAATACATATTTTAGGAGTGTTGTTACGATGATAATAAAAATTAGTTTACATAATGATGTGGCATAGTATAATTAGTATATGATTTACTCTCTCCATCCCATAATATATGACGTTTTAAAGTTGTACACAAAAACTAAGAAAATAATTGTATAACATTAAATATAGTATTCCCTTTGTCCTAGGATAAAAGTCTTTATTTGTGACGCCCCCAAAATCGGTATACATCACATATTCTGAGTCGCCAAATACATGATACAAAATTTAAATACAACTTAATTATACAACAGTCGTGTAAAATACGACTAAACATATGTTGTGAGTTTTAATACAAATATTGTCATCTAGACAATATACAAACTCAATGGGGTCCTTATTACATTTATTATCACACTATTTTATAGAATAGTGAGGACTATTAATGTTATTATCTGGACCATCACTCTGTTCCCCGACTAGTCCCTACTACGTTCTCATTTCCTGAAGAGCATAATGAAAGCAAAAGGGTGAGCTCAACTAGCCCAGTAAGAAATATTATGACTAAGATAATGCAGAATAAATTATCATTAGCCTTCAACAGTGTTAAACTGATAAAATATAACAAACATCAAGTTTAATGCGGCAGCAGAATCATAATCCATTAGAAGAGTCAAGTAGAGAATAAAATCTACTATCTTCTATGATTTAAAAGGTTTTCATAACTTTTATCACGAGACTCGACAATAAATAATCCACATCATCCCTACACTACTACCCGAGGATATTCATTAGTATCACAACTACAAATTATCCATGCGCACCACGCCCAAGGATATTCGTGTATTCATCAATGGTCATGATCATGCCAACAACTCGTCCATCAATGCACTACGGGTCAATAAGGACTTTTTCCACATCATTTGTAACATTATAGTCATGATTACACCGAATAATTCCTGGTCATAATCATACCAACTCCATCTACGCACTACAGAATGCCACAGATGACTTTCAACATAATATAAACATGAGGATGATGACAATGATATAAGAATTCAATAAAACAAGTTCAAGAATTAATTTATCCGGGAACTAATAATGTCCAAATTGTCAACATGATACTTCTTTGTGAAAGTAACACTCAAGAATGCTCGTAAGAATATTTCCATGAAAAGATCTTCGGATGAAGCGCAAATATCGAGGATATTCCACTAATTTCATGGAGTATAAAGTCAAAACTTTAACCAACCGAGTATAATAAAGAATGGAATAACAAAAGAAATCACCAAGCGTCGATATAGACCGCATGCATGTGTTATTCCAATGAATAATAAATAATGAAACCGAATTCACGCGTAGAACGCACCGGCAAGCGATATTCCAACCGAATAATAAATAATGGAACCGGTCATGCATTAACGCACGCATGTGATGTTCCAAAAGAATAATAAACAACGGAATCAAATTCACGTGCATAAACGCATTTATGAGATGTTCCAATGAATAATTGTAAGATCCCGAATTTTATGAAATAAAAGTATTCAATTTTTCTATTTAGTAAATAGTTAAATTGATAAAAGGTTAAAGTTAAGGGTGATATATGAATTTTTTCAAAATAAGCAAGTGGATATAAAATACTTATTGTTGTCGGAGAATATTAGTTTGGTCGTGGAATATTCTTTACTTTGTCGGAGAATATTCGCATGCTGACGGTATGCAAACATTTGTGGGCCCCATATAATGTAATAATAAGCTTTGGATGAAGAAAACGACAAGTTTGAGTTTTTAGAAATAACGGCGTAATTTTTATCATTAACACTGTTGGATTACCCCATGGGTAAAGTAAAGTAATACGCGTTGTTGCACAGTAGCACACGGTATTGCACAGTATTTTTGAATTATTGATTCTTACGTAAGAAGGCACTACTCAATAATGGTTACAATAATTCTTGCTCAATATTTTATTTTATTGATTCAATAATTCTTTGCGTTGATATTTTATATTATTATTGTTCAATAATTGTCACATCACCGCACAAAGATCTCCATTATCGGATCAATAATTCATATTATTTGAATAATATTATTAGATAACATTATTGGCAATGTCTAGAAAGTTCATCAAGGAGAGGTTTGGTCACCTAATTGCGGCGCCAAAGAAGAGAAATCCTTATCGAAAAGCCCCTCTTTCACGGGAGCTACTTTGGTTGTCATAATTGTGATTCGTAATATTATTTGTGAATAATTAATTATTGATTTATATGATAAGGAAATATTTATTTGATGTGGATATAAATGATGGATTTATTTATGTAGTTATAAATGAAGGAATTAATGTTGAGGTATTTTATCAGAATTTATCGGATTGGAGGTATTAAAAGATCAAGTCGGTGTTCTTATAGCTCTATTGTGTGAGTTATAGTTTTTAATCCGACCGTTGGATCGTTTTAATTTTTAGATATGTTATACATATATACGTTGAGTATATGTTCACAAATTTTGAACCGTTAAAAATGAACGAATAATTTTTTATGAATTTTAAGAGGTGACTGATTCGGAAATTAGGTTTATAAATTATTTTGGTGGAAAATTCTAGAAATTGGTGGGCCCCACTTTTGGTTGTTGGGGAAGATGGCTGATTTTTGGTGGGTGGAATAGTAGCAGGTAAAGCCATCAGGTAGCAAGTCAAGTCTGTTTCGGCGTGCTAATATTTTCCTATAAATAGAGGGGCTAAGTTAGAATTGAAAATCACACCAGAATTCATAAGTTTTCTCTCTTTTTCTCTCTAGATTATCGAGTGTATTTTGTGAGTATTTAGATACTTGGTGATTTTTTATTCATCAGTGCAAGTTTCCTTCAACGTCATATCCGATATCCAAACGTAAGTCTTGGCTTTTTGAGGTAAGGGATAGTAAGGGATATTAAGGGATGTTATATTCTTCATAATGATGTTATTCTTTCAATATCATTATACTGAAATATTGGTATAGATTTTATTGTAGAAATTTTACCTTTTTGAGTCGAGATTACTATTCACGATATCGACACTTTATTCACGATATCTAGACTATTCATGTATATATGACACTATTTACGATATATGACATTATTTACGATATCTTGATTTATGTATGAATCGGAGTATTATTCACGAGTTACTATTTATGAGTTACTATTCATGAGTTACTATTCATGAGTTACTATTCAGGAGTTACTATTCATGAGTTACTATTAATGAGTTACTATTCATGAGTTACTATTCACGAGTTACTATTCACGGGTACTATTCACAACAAAATTGGTTTCTTTTTTCTGACCAAATTATCGTTGATTTATGAATCTTACTCTTGAAATTAATAAGTTGTTGATCATATTGTTTTTATTATCATATATAACATTTTTATAACCCTGGTGATGGAATTTCTCTTTGACTTGAGTATAAAGATGGGCAGATTATTGGTATAATCATGACTATGGGTTCTCTTTGGCCAGTAGTGCAAAGTTGAATCGTTGACTAGTATGATCATGACCATTGAATTTACAATTGAATATTTTTAGCTTAAGTGCAAAGGTGAATTGATCAACATGGTTATAATTATGGTTTATATAAATTCTGAAATGATTATGTATTTCTTTGAGATATGAATATCTGGCCCGTAGTACAAAGATGACATGTTGTTGAATATCTTTGGCCTATAGTGCAAAGATGAACTGTTGTTGAATATCTTTGGCCTGTAGTGCAAAGATGACTTGTTGATGAATATCTTTGGCCCGTAGTACAAAGATAAATTTATTAGTATGATTATGAACATGAACTGTGATTTGTTATAACCATGATCTTTGATGTTTCAGGTGATGAAAATTATCTTTGTCCTGGATGAGAAAAGGAATTTAAAACTACAATTACGATTATGAGTTATACATGTGATTGTGGACACGAATTGTTGATTGATGTTACAGGGATAAAACATTGTTGGTGGACTTTTAACATGGAGAAGATAATAGATTTTATGGTCTATTTGACTCTTCTAATGGATTGCTCGTTCCGCTGCAATTATGGTTGAAAAGTTTTATCATCTACCATATGTTCTAAATCTCTGATTTATTATTGATGAAGGCTATTGATAATTTAATTATATTTAGTCATGATATTCTTTACTGGGCTAGTTGTGCTCACCCTTTTGCTTCACCTTTCAGGTAATAAGAGTGTAGCTGGGTCGAGCGGGGATAACAGGGGAATAGAACGGTGGTCTCTAGCTGTGGAGATTCTCCCTAAACAGCATAGAAAAGTTTGTTGTATACATCATTTAGTAGTTATATTTGGTGAATCAACTAGGATGAGTCGAACCCAACGTTGGAAGGGTGTTTTGCCACTATCATACAAGATGTCATGGTGACGTGCTATCCAAGGTTGGGATGTGAGTCACAGTTGGTATATATTTGTATCAAAACTCACAGCACATGAGTTGTTGTATTTTGCACGACAATTGTTGTAATAAAGTTGTAGTTATTTTCTGTACCATGTATTTGGTGACTCAGAATGGGTTGGATGGAATGGACCTATTTTGGGGGTGTCACATTTGGTATCAGAGCTTAGGGATATGGTCTCTGGTGGAGATCGGGGAATAGAACTAGGAGGGGAGAGATGAGTAAATCCTTCGCTAGTGTGTTCTACCTAAGCTTATTTGTTGGTCAGTCACAATATCGGGATATTATGTGATATGTTAATTTGTTCAATTAACCCTTGTTTTGAAGCTGTATTCTAGAATGATATCTGAAATAAAGGAGATGAGCAATGGAGAAATCATGATGACAGGGAAGATGGAATCTGAAATGAAAGCAACAACTCTCCTTATCCCAACAAAACTCTTCTGTATATTAATGAGGGAGTGAGAGAGTAGATAATTTCTAAAGAATTGGATACGTTTTTTTATGGGGATGGATGGAGAGAGAGACCAATGAGTAAATGAGGCATGCGAGTTTTTTAGGAGATAATTATGGAAAAATGTGTGAGAGAGAGTATGAATAATTATGATAAATGATGATTTAAGGGTATTATAGACAATTGAATACTATATTTAATGCTTTTTAATCATTATCTTAATTTTTGTGTCCACCTCTAAAACGTCAAAAAATTAAGGACGAAGGAAGTACTATTTCAGGTAGTCTCAAGTTAAATGTCTACTTACCTTAAATTATCTATTTTTTACAATAAGTTGCCTATAATTGTGACGCCCCCAAAATAGGTATACATCACCTATTCTGAGTTGTTAATACATGGTACAGAAACAACTACAACTTTATTATTACAACAAGAAAAGCGTGAGTTTAAATACAAATATTATCTTCTGCATAATATTTATACTCAAATAAATCCTCATCACATTTATTGATACATTATTTTACAAAAATGGTGAGGACTACTAAACAATCCTTTCAAAAACCTTCATTCCATACCCCGACTCGTACTCGCTATATTCTCGCCTCCCCGAGAAGAATGGAACAAAAAGGAAAAGGGTGAGCTCAACTAGCTCAAGAAAGAATATTATGACTAAGATAATATACAACAAATTATCGTTAGTCTTCAACAGGAAAAATTTAATAGAATACAATAGATAACAAGTTTCGGATCAATATTCGCAATGAAATAATAATTTATAGAAGAGTTACGTAGAGAATGAAATCTACTATAATCTATGAATTTAACGGTCCATCATCAATATTTTATCCTCAGAACATCAATCAATATTCATCTCAAATCAAATATTCATCTTTGCAATACAGCCAAAGATATTCATCAATCGGTCATATTCATCGCAACAACACTGCTCATCTTTGCACTAAAGGCCAAAGATATTCATCGATCGGTCGTGTTCATTTAAACACTGCTCATCTTTTGCACTACTGTGCCAAAGATATTCTTCAGAAATCATTCATCTTTGCACTACTGAGCCAAAGATATTCAATAATATCATCATTTAAGACCGAGGATGATGAAAAATATTTTTAAAGAACGAATCCAAAGAAACAAAATGACAAGGATTAAGGATTAAGGATTCAGTACTTTGTTTTATCCATGTCCAACAATACCTCAAAAATAATCATAGTGGTGTAAAATTCAAGAATGATCAAAACATGGATACAATCAAAGCTAGTATCCAGAATAGATATTTTGGACGAAAAGAAGAAATTTTATTTTTCGGTGAATAATGTCGTATACGTGAATAGTGCCGTATACGTGAATAGTAACTCCGACACCAAAAGATAGAAATTCCACAAAAACATCTTCACACTTCATAATATAGTACTCGTGAATAGTAACTCGTGAATAACTCATGAATAGTAACTCGTGAATAGTAACTCATGAATAGTAACCCCGACATGAAAAAGTTCCAAATTTGATAAAAAGTTCCAACTAATATTTCAAAGATAATGATATTGAAGAAATAATATCATTACGAAAAAATAATATCCCTTACCTCAAAGAATCAAGATTTCGGAAGGAAAGGTCTAAGTGATCTTGAATGAAACTTGTCTTTGACAAAGAACTCTCAAAGTATCTAAATACTCACAAAATACGCTCAATAATATAGAGAGAAAGAGAGAAAACTTTGTTTCGGTGTGATTTTCAATTCTAACTTAGCCCTCTATTTATAGGAAAATGTTAGCCCTACCGGGCGGACTTGACTTGCTACACGATGGCTTTACTCGCTACTATTGCCACCACCACATTTGAAATAAAATTCAGCACATTTCTTCACCAACCACAAGTGGGGCCCACTCAATTCTAGAATTTTCCACCAAAATCAATTATAAACCTAATTTCCGAATCAGACACCTCTTAAAATTCATAACAAATCATTCGTGCATTTTTAACGGTTCAAAATTTGTGGACATATACTCAACTTATGTATGTATAACATACCCAAAAATTACCACAATCCAACGGTCGGATTAAAAATTATAACCCCCACAATATATCTCAAAACCCCTGATTTAATTTTTTAATACCTCCAATCCGATAAAATACTGATAAAACACCTCAACATAATTTCTTCATTTATAACCACATAAATAAATCCATCATTTATATCCACATAAAATAAATATTTCTTTATCATATGAATCAATAATTAATTATTCACAAATAATATTACGTAATCACAATTATAAACCAGGTAGCTCCCGTGAAAGAGGGGCTTTCAGATAAGGATTTCTCCTCATCTTGGCCAATTGATTAGGTGACCAAACCTCTCCTTGATGTAACTTTCTAGACATTGCCAATAATGCTATCTAATAATATTATTCAAATAATATGAATTATTGATCCGATAATGGAGATAATGTGCAAAGTGACAATTATTGAACAAAGAATAATATAAAATATCAACGCAAAGAATTATTGAATCAATAAAATAAAATATTGAATAAGAACTCACCGTGAAAATTATTGAGTAGTGCCTTCTTACGTAAGGATCAATAATTCAACAATTACATGCAATACTGGTAATATCTTCTTTATGCAACCACGCCAGACATCAGATATTTTAACCACCCGGGTATTCCAACAATATTAATTGTAATAACTACGCCAAGTATTTTTAACCAACTTATATTTTTCGCTTTCTTCATCCAATCGCTTTCATTATGGGGCCCACACATGGTCATGCTAGGTCAGCATTTAATATTCCCCGACAGTACGAATATTCCACGACCAAACGAATATTCCCCGACAAAATGAATATTTTATAACCACTTGCTTATTTTGAAATATTTGCGTATTTAACCCTTACTATTTCAAAATAATAAATAAAGGAAATTCCTTTTTATTTAAAAAAAATTCGGGGTCTTACAACCTCCACTCCTTATGAAATTTCGTCCTCGAAATTGACGTACGTACCTGGTGTTTCGAAAAGGTGAGGATACCTCGCTTTCATTTCCGTTTCCAATTCCCAGGTCATTTCCTCTATAGCATGATTCCTCCACAAAACTTTAACTTGTGGTATGACCTTTCTTGGCGTGGGACATGCTCCTTCCTATCCAAGATCTTGACAGTACCTCCTCATACGTTAAGTCTTGACTATCTCGTCGTCGGTTCTAACTCAATAACGTGGTTCGGTCTTTCACATATTTACGAAGTACGAGATATGAAACACATTATGAACACGAGACATACTTTCGGATGTAACGCAAGTCTATAGGCTACATTTCCTACTCGGTCAAGAATTTGAAATGGACCAATAAATCGTGGATTGAGCTTTCCTCTCTTCCCAAATCTTGTAACTCCCTTCCATGGAGCAACTCGCAACAATACATGATCCCCTACATTAAATTCCACGTCCTTTTCGATGAAGATCCGCATAACTCTTTTGTCGATCTTGTGTCGTTTGTATACGTTGTCGAATTATTTGGATCTTTTCGGTGAGTCATACGTACTAACTTCGGGTCCCAACAATGTTGCTTCACCCACCTCATCCCAACATATTGAGAACGACATTTTCGTCCATATAATGCTTCAATGGAGCCACACCTATACTTGCTCGATAACTGTTGTTGTAGGAGAATTCCACCAATGGTAAATACTTATCCCAACCGCCCTTGAAGTCTAGGACACGAGTCTTAATAAATCTTCAAGAGTTTGAATAGTCCTCTCGATTATGCATCTGTTTTGGGGATGGTATGCAACTAAATCGCAAATCCGTGCCCATAGCTTTTTGCAAGCTAACCCAAAATCTTGAAGTAAATCTTGGGTCACGATCCAAACTATATGGATACAGGCATGCCATGCAACCTCACAATCTCATTTACGCATATACTAGCAAGACGTTCAAGGGAATAAGTCACCAGACGGCGGAAGAAATGAGCGGACTTGGTTAATCTATCAACAATAACCCAAATAGCATTGATGCCTTGAGAAACCGTAGGAAGACCCGTAACGAAATCCATGGTAATGTGTTCCCACTTCCATTCTCGAATCTCAAGTGGTTGCAACGGACCCTTAGGTACTAGATGCTCCGCCTTTACACGCTGACAAGTTAAACACATTGAGATAAACTTTGCAATCTCTCTCTTCATATTGTTCCACCAAAATGTATGTCAAAGATCACGATACATTTTAGTACTTCGAGGATGGATTGCAAATGGTGTATTGTGTGCCTCCATCATAATCTTGTACTTCAAATCGAGTTGTTAGGAACACAAAGTCTAGAGTGGACTCAAGTATTCCTTCTTCATCAATTCTCGCTTAGGATAGCTCCTTCTTGTACTTTCTTCTTCATACGCGCATCATTTCCGGCCTGGGTGGCTTGAGCAACCTTAACTTTTCTATTAAAGTTGGCTCTATCGCAGATACTTGACATCATCGCACTCGTTCCGCATATGATCTTCTACTCGATGCGTCGGCTACCACGTTCGCTTTTACCGGGATGGTATTGAATAGTGTGGTTGTAGTCTTTCAATAGCTCGAGCCAACGTCATTTGCCGCATGTTGAGTTCTTTTTTTGAGTGAAGAAATATTTAAGGCTTTTATGATCTGAATATATCTCCACTTTCTCCCCATATAGATAGTGCCTCCATATCTTTAAGCGCGAACGATTGCCGCTAACTCTAGATCATGAGTAGGATAATTCCTCTCATACTCTTTAAGTTGTCGCGAGGCATAGGCTATGACTTTCCCACGTTGCATGAGAACACATCCTAACCCTTTGCACGAAGCATCAGAGATAACAAATCCATCCGAACCAGATGGTATTGTTAGAAACAGTCTTAAAATAAGTCTCCTCTTAAGCTTTGAAACTTTTTCTCGCATTCTTCGCTCCAAGCAATTTCAGATCCTTCGAGTTAATGAGTTAATGGAGTAGCGATTAGAAAAACCTTCCACGAATCTCCGATAATAACCAAATAAGCCCAAAAGCTACGTGCTTGATCCACCGACTTGGTTGCTCCTAACTTTGTATTGCTTCAATCTTCACGGGATCAACAGATACTCCATGTTTTGACACCACATGCCCAAGAAAGGCTACTTCCTCAAGCGAACTCGCATTTCTTCAATTTGGCATATAGTTGGTTTTCACGAAGCCTTTGGAGTACCGATTTCAAATGGTGCTCATGATCTTCACGGCTTTTGGAATATATAAGGATGTCATCAATAAAGACAACAACGAATCGATCCAAATATTCCTTGAATACTCGGTTCATCATATCCATGAAAGCCAGAGGAGCATTAGTTAGTCCGAAAGACATGACTAAGAATTCATAATGCCCATACCGAAGTTACGAAGGCGGTCTTTGGAATATCCTCGATTCTAATTTTCAATGATGATATCCGAATCGAAGATCGATTTTTGAAAAGAATTGTGCCCTCAGAATCGGTCAAACAAGTCATCAATACGAGGTAGAGGATACCTATTCTTGATGGTGACATGGTTCAATTCCGATAGTCAATACAAAAGTCGCATACTCCGCTCTTTCTTTCTTACGAATAAAAACAGAGCACCCCAAGGAGATGTACTAGACGCCAATGAAACCGATGTCCAACAATTCTCAGTAGTTGGACCTTTAACTCCTGAAGTTCAATAGGAGCCATTCGATATGGGGTTTTAGAAATGGGCTTTGTACGGGTTCAAGATCAATAAAGAATTCAACTTCACGTTACGGGGTAGACAAGGGAAGTTCTTCAGAAATACGTCGGAAAGTCAATAACAACAGAATATTATTCAAATTTGACGTATCTTTATTCAAATCCATAACATGGGCTAAGAAAGCTTGACATCCGTTTTCAATAAACGAATAGCTTTATGATTAGATATGATAGTGATTGATTTTAATGGTTTAGTTGCTTGAATTAATAACAACGGGTTGGTTAGGAATATGAAAACTAACAACCTTACGAAAATAATCAATTTTGGCATGATGAGTAGTTAACCAATCAATCCCTAAAATCACATCAAAAGCAAGTATCTTTAAAGAGATAAGGTCAATGGTAAGGTGATGGTGCCAACTTGAATCAAACAAGATTTATAAACAAATGGATGTGATGAAAGTTTCTCCTAACGGAGTTTCCACAGATAGGTCAAAGTCTAATTTCTCCTGAGTCAAGTTTAAACGTTGAGCACAAGCGGAGAGATAAATGAATGGGTAAAGCCGTGTATCAAGTAAGGTATAAACTTTACAAGAATTTATAAATAGCTTACCCGTGATCACCTCGTTTGGGTTCTCGCATTATGACCAATCCACAACAAACGCTTCTTCCGGAATCGTTGACTTTGACTTTTACGGGACGATCTTTTGAGTCACCGTCCCAGAACTAGGTTTCATACTGCATAATCTCGAGCGATATGTCCTTCCTTTCCACAACTATAGCATACCTTGAACTGTTGTGGGCGCTTTGACCGATATGTCCCTCTTTTCCGCATTTGTAGCATATGACCCAACGTGGTCGCTTCTCCTCCCTTAGAACCCGATTCTTCGCAAGACTTTGTCGTCTTCACATAGTCGTTGTTAAATCTCCTCTTTTTAAAATCTCCTCCCACTCGCTTTTTCTACATTTTTCATGAACATGATTACCACCAGAGTGGTTACCATTTCATCCGTGTCTGCTTCTTTCTCCGCAGAGTTATCATTATTCATTGATCGCTATCTCCGGTACGATCCTGGTTATGGTCCTCAACATTGGCTGTACTCGTTATCTCGCTCTAATAATTGAGCCTCATTTACAACACATCCGAATAAAGAGAAAGTTTATGAGAAATGAGATATCGACGTATCCGGGTTCAAACCTCTAAGAAACATCCGCGTCATCGTTCTTCATTCTCCACCAAATGAGGTGCAAACACGATAACTCGCAAACTTTGCCTCGTCTTTGAGACACCATCTTGTTGTTTTGTTTTGCTCTAATCTGATGAACTCCACTTCCTTCATATAGACGAACACTTTCGTGAAAGTATTTGTCATTAAATAGTCTCTCAAACGCCTCCCAAGACATCTTTGAAAAGCACCGGATGGAGTGCTTTCACGACTCTCCACCGATGAGTCTGCCTCGCCACGGAACATAAAGGTGGCGAATGGAACCTTCTGTTCTCCGTGCATCCCAAGACATCGAATATCTTGGTAATTTGTTTGACCCATGTTTCCGCCATGATCGGATCTCGCTTTCCCTTAAATTCGTGGTCCCAACTCTTTGAATCGCTTGGTTGTGACAACCCGTGAATTGCTATCATTTCCTCCTCAGATTTTGAACACGAAGTCTCCTCGTCGATTTTGCATGAACTGCAAAAAGCTTCTAAACATCCCTCGTTCATCATCTGCTTCAATTGGTGTTGTTCACAGGAGGAACATTGCCACTGTTGCACGCTCTCCTCGTTGGTAAATCTGAGGCATCTCCACGGTCTCATTTACTCCATCATTAATATTCTCAATCGACATTCTCAAATCATCATATAAAACAAAGGTTAATTAAAGAAATCAATATATCACATAATATCCCTATATCTTGACCAACTAACAAATAAGCTTGGGTAGGACACACTAGCGAAGGATTTACTCGTCCTCCCTCCTAGTTCTATTCCCCGATCTCCGCCAGAGATCATATCCCTAAGCTCGATACTAAACCGTGACGCCCCCAAAATAGGTATACATCACCTATTCGAGTTGTCAATACATGGTATGTAAACAACTACAACTTTATTATTACAACAAGAAAAGCTGTGAGTTTAAATACAAATATTATCTTCTGTACAATATTTATACTCAAATAAATCCTCATCACATTTATTGATACATTATTTTACAAAATGGTGAGGACTACTAAACAATCCTTTCAAAACCTTCATTCCATACCCCGACTAAATGCATCGCTATATTCTCGCCTCCACGAGAAGAATGGAACAAAAAGGAAAAGGGTGAGCTCAACTAGCTCAAGAAAAGAATATTATGACTAAGATAATATACAACAAATTATCGTTAGTCTTCAACAGGAAAAATTTAATAGAATCTACAATAATAACAAGTTTCGGATCAATATTCGCAGCCCGGAAATAATAATTCATAAGAGTTACATGGAGAATGAAATCTACTATAATCTATGAATTTAACGATCCATCATCAATATTTTATCCTCAGTAACATCAATCAATATTCATCTCAAATCAAATATTCATCTTTGCACTACAGCCAAAGATATTCATCAATCGGTCATGTTCATCTCAACACCGCTCATCTTTGAACTAAAGGCCAAAGATATTCATCGATCCATCGTGTTCATTTAAACACTGCTTCATCTTTGCACTACGTGCCAAAGATATTCTTCAGAAATCATTCATCTTTTGCACTACAAAGGCCAAAGATATTCAATAATATCATCATTTAAGACCGAGGATGATGAAAAATATTTTTAAAGAACGAATCCAATTGAAACAAAATGACAAGGATTAAGGATTAAGGATTCGTACTTTGTTTTATCCATGTCCAACAATACCTCAAAAATAATCATAGTGGTGTAAAATTCAAGAATGATCAAAACATGGATACAATCAAAGCTAGTATCCGAATAGATATTTTGACGAAAAGAAGAAATTTTATTTTTCTATGAATAATTGTCGATATCGTGAATAGTGTCGTATCGTGAATAGTAACTCAACACCAAAAGATAGAAATTCCACAAAAATATCTTCACACTTCATGAATAGTACTAAATGAATAGTAACTTTCGTGAATAGTAACTCATGAATAGTAACTCGTGAATAGTAACTCATGAATAGTAACCCATACATGAAAAAGTTCCAAATTTGATAAAAGTTCCAACCAATATTTCAAAGATAATGATATTGAAGAAATAATATCATTACGAAAAAATAATATCCCTTACCTCAAAGAATCAAGATTTCGGAAGGAAAGGTCAAGTGATGCTTGAATGAAACTTGTCTTGAATAAAGAACTCTCAAAGTATCTAAATACTCACAAAATAAGCTCAATAATATAGAGAGAAAAGAGAGAAAACTTTGTTTCGTGTGATTTTCAATTCTAACTTAGCCCTCTATTTATAGGAAAATGTTAGCCCACCAAGCGACTTGACACAAGCTACGATGGCTTTACTCGCTACTATTGCCACCCACCACATTTGAAATAAAATTCAGCACATTTCTTCACCAACCGCAAGTGGGGCCCACTCAATTCTAGAATTTTCCACCAAAATCAATTATAAACCTAATTTAGAATCGACACCTCTTAAAATTCATAACAAATCATTCGTGAATTTTAATGGTTCAAAATTTGTGGACATATACTCAACTTATGTATGTATAACATACCCAAAAATTACCACAATCCAACGGTCGGATTAAAAATTATAACCCCATAATATATCTCAAAACCCCCGATTTAATTTTTAATACCTCCAATCCGATAAAATACTGATAAAACACCTCAACATAATTTCTTCATTTATAACCACATAAATAAATCCATCATTTATATCCATATAAAATAAATATTTCTTTATCATATGAATCAATAATTAATTATTCACAAATAATATTACGTAATCACAATTATGACAACCAGTAGTTCCTCAGAAGAGGGGGCTTCAGATAAGGATTTCTCCTTCTTGGCGCGCAATTAGGTGACCAAACCTCTCCTTGACGAACTTTCTAGACATTGCCAATAATGCTATCTAATAATATTATTCAAATAATATGAATTATTGATCCGATAATGGAGATAATAATGCGGTGACAATTATTGAACAAAGAATAATATAAAATATCAACGCAAAGAATTATTGAATCAATAAAATAAAATATTGAGCAAGAACTCACGTGAAAATTATTGAGTAGTGCCTTCTTACGTAAGGATCAATAATTCAACAATTACATGCAATACTGTAAAGCTATCGTATGCGACCACGCCAGTATTCATCGTATTTTAACCACCGGGTATTCCAACAAGATAATACTTAAATAACTACGCCGTTATTTTTAACCAACTTATATTTGTCGTTTTCTTCATCCAATCGCTTTCCGTTATGGGGCCCAAACATGGTCACTACCAGTAAATTTAATATTCCCCGACAGATGAATATTCCACGACCAAAACGAATATTCCCACAAACAAAATGAATATTTTATAACCACTTGCTTATTTTGAAATATTTGCGTATTTAACCCTTACTATTTCAAAATAATAAATAAAGGAAATTCCTTTTTATTTAAAAAAAATTCGGGGTCTTACAATAATACCCTTATTATTAATTGTTATATTTCTATTCTCTATGCATATTTATGGAGCATCACTAGTAATATGCAGAAAACTATGCAATTAAATGTGAATTTAAATATGAACAATTTTGTCATTTTATCCTCTTTCTTAATATGCGCAAAAAGTTAACCAAGACTTTTATCCTGAGACAGAGGGAGTAATATTAACTATTTAAAATACCCTTTACCCTATACTTATCTCATATTCTCTCATCTATAATATTTTCTCAAGAGGAGTAATTTTAAAAAGGGTGTGGTTAATTCTGCTAGATTGAATAAAACGTCAAATAATTTAAAAAAAATAAAATCATCTAAAACGGACAGATGAAGTATCATACATGGGACCTATTAATAATAACCAACTTATATTGTGACGCCCCCAAAATAAGTATACATCATCCATTCTGAGTCGCCAAATACATGGTACATAATACAAATACAAACTTAATTTATACAACTGTTAAGTGTCGTATAGAATACGACACAACATAAGCTGTGAGTTTTAATACAAATATTGTCTTCTAGATAGCATTCAAACTCAAAATAAGTCCTCATTACATTTATTTATCATACTATTTCACAGAATAGTGAGGACTACTAATGCAAACATCTGGATCATCACTATGTTCCCCGACTAGTCCCAACTATATTCTCATTTTCTGAAGAGAACAATGAAAGCAATGGGTGAGCTCAACTAACCCAGTAAGAAATATTATGACTAAGATAATGCAGAATAAATTATCGTTAGCCTTCAACAGTGTTAAACCGATAAAATATAATAAACAACAAGTTTAATCTGCGGTGGAACAAGTAATCCATTAGAAGAGTCAAGTAGAGCATGATATCTACTATCTTCTATGATTTAAAAAGTTTATCAACAGTTTTATCGCTGAGACTCAGCTTAATAAATAATTCACATCATCGAATCAACCCTGCACTACGGGCCAATGATATTCATTAGTATCACCAATGGTCATGATCATACCAACAACTGTCCATCAATGCACTACGGGCCAATGATGACTTTTACCACATCATTTGTAACATTACGGGTCATGATTATACCGAATAATCCCTGATCATAATCATACCAATCAACAGCCCATCTATGCACTACGACCAAAGATGACTTTCATCACAATATAAGCATGAGGATGATTACAATGATATAAAAATTCAATTTAAATGAGAGCAAGGATAAATTTTAAAGATTTATAATTTAATTTATCCAGAATTCAATAATGTTCAAATTGCCAACATGATATTGCTTTGTGGAGTAAAATTCAAGAATAATATTGCATCAAAAATAATTTGGACAGAAAAGAAATCAATTTTTGTCGTGAATAATAACCGAGTAAATAATACCCCGTGAATTGTACTTCGGGAATAGTAACCCATGAATAGTACCCCGACGTGAAAAGATTAAAATTTATCAAGAATGCTAAGAATAATATTTTCATGAAAAGATACTAGATGAAGCGCAAATATCAAGGATATTCTACTAATTTCATGGAGTATAGAAGCAATACTTATCAACATAAGTGTAGAATTAGAAATATGAAATGAAATAATATTACTTACATATTACAGAGTATGGAAGAAAATATTATTTCTTACGAATATTGAACAAGAATAATATCACTTACGATTACGAAAAAAATAATACCCCTTACCTTAGTAGGAGATTGGATACTGCAATAGTGTAGTAACAGAATACTCTTCTTCTTTCTCTCTTATTCTCTCTATACTTTCTCCCTCTATAGCTTGAATGAATTGGTGAAAAATAATGAAGAAATGAGCTTCTATTTATAGGCTTGGCAGAGTAAGGGTAAAATAGTCTTTTTGCCATAATTTATGACATCATTGCTTACATCATCGATCATATTACATCATTGCGTATCTCATCATTCGATGACATCATCGCTTACCTCATCGTCCGATGACATCATCGCTTACATCATAGAAATTCAGATTCAATTTGTTCTCTTCCACATCCTTTTACTTTTATACCATGAATTTACTATAATAATGTTACCATTCAAATTATGAAAAATATACTATTATATAATCACATCATACTACTATAATGTAATATTATAATAATATATTTGAATGAATTATTTTATCGTAAAAGATAAAATACCAACTTTTAACAAATGTCACATGCTAAAAATTCCTCAGTTTAAATCCACATTGAATAAATATTTTCTTATCATATATATCAACAATTAATTATTCACAAATAATATTAAAAAATTATAATATTGACAACCAGGTAGTTCTCAAGAAAGAGGGGGCTTTCCGATAAGTATTTCTCCCTATTGGCGCACAATTAAGTGACCAAACCCCTTTCCTCGATAGAACTTTCTAGACATTGTCAATAATGTAAATAATAATATTATTCAAATAATATGAATGATTGATTTGATAATTTGAAATACTGTGCAATGACAATTATTGAATCAATAATATAAAATATCAACGTAGCAATTATTGAATCAATAAAATAAAATATTAAACAGTAATTACTGTAACAATTATTGAGTAGTGACTTCTTACGTAAGCATCAATAATCTAAGATACTGTACAATACATTGTGCTACTATGCAACCACGCGTATTACTGTACTTTTATCACCGGTTATTTTAACAGTTAACGGTAAAACTTTCGCCGTTATTTTTATAAAAAGATATTTCTGTTTATTTCTAACTCCAACAATAATTTTGTTGTGGGGTCCACCAATGATTGTTCCATCGTACGAATATTCTCCGACCAAAAAGAATATTCCCCGACAAACGAATATTTTATAACAACTTGCTTACTTTGTAAAATTTATAAATATTACCCACAACTATAACATTATATCAAATCCACACTATAATATTCAAAATGATATTTAGAGAAAAATTAATCTTTATTCATAAAAGTTGGGGTCTTACAACCTCCCCTTCTTATGAAATTTTGTCCTCAAAATTAGGGTACATACCTGGTATGTCGAAGAGGTGAGGATACCTTGACTTCATTTCAGATTCTAACTCCCAGGTCATTTCCTCAACATCGTGATTTCTCTACAAAACTTTGACTTGAGGTATAACCTTGGAGCGTAGAATATGTTCCTTCTTATCCAAGATTTTAACAGGTAACTCTTCATACGTTAAATCTTCCGCTATTTCGTCCGGTTCTAACTCAATAATGTGGTTTAGGTCTTCCACATATTTACGTAAGATGGATATATGAAAAACATTATGAACGCGAGACATACTTGGCGGTAAGGCGAGTCTATAAGCCACAGTTCCTACTCGATCGAGGATTTCAAATGGGCCAATGAATCGAGGATTGAGCTTTCTTCTCTTTCCAAATCTTGTAACTCCTTCCATGGAGCAACACGTAACAACACATGTTCTCCAACATTGAATTCCACGTCCTTTCGATGAAGATCAGCATAACTCTTTTGTCGATCTTGTGAGGTCTTTATACGTTGCCGGATCATTTGAATCTTTTTTGTAGTCATACGTACCAATTTCGGTCCCAACAACGTTGCTTCACCCACCTCATCCCAGCATACTGGAGAACGAAACTTTCTTACATACAAGGCCTCGAACGAAGCCATTCCGATACTTGTTTGATAACTGTTGTTGTAGGAGAATTCCACCAATGGAAAGAACTTGTCCCAACTTCCTTTGAAGTCAAGGACACAGAGTCTTAATAGATCTTCCAGAGTTTGAATAGTCCTCTCCGACTATTCGTCCGTCTGAGGATGATATGCCGAACTAAATCTTAAATCTGTGCCCATATCTTTTTGCAAACTGACCCAAAACCGTGAAGTGAATCTTGGGTCTCGATCAGAAATTATGGATACTGGCATACCATGCAGCCTTATAATCTCATTTATGTACATACGAGCAAGACGTTCAAGTGTATAAGTTTCTCGTATAGGTAAGAAATGAGCAGACTTGGTCAATCTATCGACAATGACCCAAATTGCATATATGCCTTGAGAAACCTTAGGAAGACCGGTAACGAAATCCATGGTAATGGGCTCCCACTTCCATTCTGGAATTTCAAGTGGTTGCAATAGACCTTTTGGCACTTGATGCACCGCCTTGACACGTTGACATGTTAAACACCTTGAGATAAACTCTGCTATCTCTCTCTTCATATTGCTCAACAAAATGTATGTCGAATATAATGATACATTTTGGTACTCCCAGGATAGATTGCAAATGGTGTGTTGTGCGCCTCCATCATGATCTTATACTTCAAATCAGAGTCGTTAGGAACACAAAGTCTGGAGTTGACTCTAAGTATTCTTTCTTCATCGATTCTTTCTTCCGGAATATCACCTTCTTGCACTTTCTTCTTCATACGCAATAGCTCCAGGTCTGTAGTTTGAGCAACTTTAACTTTATCGATTAAAGTCGGTTCTACTCGTATATTTGCCATCATCACGTGGGTCCCTGGATTCTTTATCTCTATAAAATGGGCCTTTGCGTTGACAATATCGCACTCGTACCCACATATGATCTTCTACTCAATGCGTCAACTACCACGTTCGCTTTTTCAGGATGGTATTGAATAGTATGATCATAATCTTTCATCAGTTCAAGCCAACGTCGTTGCCGCATGTTGAGTTCCTTTTGAGTGAAGAAATATTTGATGCTTTTATGATCTGTAAAGATCTCCACTTTCTCCCCATACAGGTAATGCCTTCAGATTTTAAGTGTAAAAACGATAGCTGCCAACTCTAGATCATAAGTAGAATAATTCCTCTCATATTCTTTGAGTTGTCGCGAGGCATAGACTATGACTTTCCCATGTTGCATGAGAACACATCCTAAACCTTTGCCTGAAGCGTCACTATAGATGACATATCCCTCTGAACCAAATGGTATTGTCGAGTAGACTGCAAAAAGGCGGGTCGGGTTTGACGGCCGGGCCGCCGAAGGCTGGTAGCCAAAAAGGCCTGGATTTTGATGGGCAGGAATTATGAAGCCCGTGACCCGTGGAGGGCCATCCCGGCCCGCGGGCTTCTCCCTTTAATTTTTTTTTTTGCAAACTCTTTGCTACACCAGAAATAGTAATAATAATAAATATTAAAAATAATAAAATAATTAATAATAAACAATAATAAAAACAAACACGATTAATTAATTACCTACATTAACTACATATCTCAATCAATTAAAATTTTAATAGTATTATAAATTAGTATTATTAATTAATTACCTACATTAACTACATATCTTAATTATAGTTTTCAATTATAGTTAAAATATATTGAAGATTGCATTAAAAATAAATAATGATCTTAAGTTGATATTTTGTGCTTTCGTGATCATCTTCATATGCAAATGCCAGTCTGTAATATATATGGGCTTACATAAGGAAGCTTAAAAGTCTTGCGATGTTTATTTCGGCTATTTTTGTGGTCAATCAATCTGGTTCTAGTAAGCATATATGTGACACCCCCAAAATAGGTCTAATCCAACCAACCCATTTTGAGTCGCCAAATATATGGTACAGAAAACAACTACAACTTTATTACAACAATTGTCGTGCAAAATACAACAACACATATGTTGTGAGTTTTAATACCAACTATGACTCATGTCCCAACTATGGACAGCACCTCACAGTGATACCTTACATAAAGGTACAATCTAGAACTGTTTTAGGAATTAAAATCTTTGGGAAGTACTCAAAGAAACCTTCGTACATGGGAGGCCATGCGTGTGACAACCCCAAAATAGGTCCATTCCATCCAACCCATTCTGAGTCGCCAAATACATGGTACAGAAAACAACTACAACTTTATTACAACAATTATCGTGCAAAATACAACAACACTTAAACTGTGAGTTTAAATACAAATATATACCAATTGTGACTCATGTCCCAACCGTGGACAGCACCTCATAATGACACCTTACATAAAGGTATAGTCGAAAACTGTTTTAAAAATTAAAATCTTTGGGAAGTGCTCAAGAAACCTTCGTATACATGGGAGGCCATGCGTCAGGTTATTATAGATATCATATGCCCACAAAATTATCCTTGGTTGACCCAATAGACCCCAAAGAAAAACAAGAAGATTACTATCATATTCTTCCTAATGGTGTGTCTTCTCTTGACATATCATTATCTCCACCGTCTCTAATTGAGAATTATACTTCAACCAAACTCCAAGATTATATAGTAGTGCTCGTATATATATACTCGCAAGTGGATGAGCACATCCTCATCTTTATGATGACTCGAGGTTGTATGTCATTAGACATCTTGTATGATAGTGACAAAATACCCTTCCAAAGTTGGGTTCGCCTCACCTATTTAGGGAGAACCTCAACAGCTATAGACCACCGTTCTATTCCCCTGTTATCCCCGCTCGACCCAGCTACACTCGTATTACCTGAAAGGAATTGTGAAGCAAAAAGGTGAGCACAACTAGCTCAGTAAAGAATATCATGACTAAAGATAAATAAATTATCAATAACCTTCAACAGTAATAAATCAGAGATTTAGAACATATGGTAGATGATAAAACTTTTCAACCATAGTTGCAGCGGAACGAGCAATCCATTAGAAGGGTCAAATAGACCATAAAGTTTATTATCTTCTCTATGTTAAAAGTCCAGCAACAATGTTTTAATCCTACAACATCAATCAACAGTTCTTGTCCACAATCATGTGAATAACTCATAATCATAATTGTAGTTCTAAATTCCTCTTCTCATCCAGGACGAAGATAATTTTCATCACATGTCTTTACTTGAAACATCAAAGATCATGGTTATACCAAATCACGCCTCTGCTCATAATCATACTAATAAATTCATCTTTTACTTTCTACGGGCCAAAGATATTCATCAACAGCTTCATCTTTGCACTCATCGGCCAAAGATATTCAATAACATGTCATCTTTACACCACGAGCCAAAGATATTCATCAACAATTAATCTTTGGCACTACAGCCAAAGATATTCCTCAACAGTTCATATTTGCACTACAGGCCAAATATATTAATATCTCAAAGAAATATATAATCATTTCGTAATTTATATAAACAATAATTATAACCATGTTGCTTTCAATTCACCTTTGCATTTTTAAGCTAAAGATATTCAATTATAAATTCAATGGTCATGATCATACCAATACACAATTCAACTTTTCACTCATCGCCAAAGAGAACCCTAGTCATGATCATACCAATAATCTACCCATCTTTACACTCCAGTGAAAGAGAATTTCAACATCAGGGTTATAAAATGTTATATATGATAATAAAATTAATATAATCAATACATAGTTTTAATCTCCAGAGTAATATTCATAAATCAACTATAATTTGGTTAGAAAAAAAAGCAATTTTGTAGTGAATAGTACCCGTGAATAGTAACTCGTGAATAGTAACTCGTGAATAGTAGCTCATGAATAGTAACCCGTCATGAATAGTAACTTATGAATAGTAAATCGTGAGTAGTAACTCGTGAATAGTAACCCCGACATGAAAAAGTTCCAAATTTGACAAAAAGTTCAAACCAATATTTCAACATAATGATATTGAAGAAATAATAACACTTACGAAGAAAATAACATCCCTTTCAATCCCTTAAAATCCCTTACTATCCCTTACCTCAAAAGAGCAGTACTTCTGACTGGAATAACGCTGAACGAACTTGCACCGTATAGCAACACTCAAGATATCAAAATACTTACAAGAATACACTTGATAATTTAGAGAGAGAAATAGAGAGAAAACTTCAGTTTCTGGTGTGATTTTCAATTCTAACCTAAGCATCCTATTTATAGGAAAATGATTAGAACACCAAAGCAGAAAATTTAATAAAATATATATTTATATAAAAATTTTCACGCCCACCTCTTGAATTCTGAATTCAGCATGTTTACCACTCATGTGGAGCCCACCAATAATGAAGAAAACGTTTTTCTTTTAAAAAAATATTTACAACTTCAAAAATCAATTATTCTGAAACTTCAATAATTCATAATAAATAGCCATTTTGTCAGAAAATTAAAATCTCGCGAATTTTAATAGGAAATTCCATTATCTACAACTTTGCAGAAGAAAGTTTTTCCAAATTCCAAACAGAAATTGACCGAAATCCATAAACCGGCGATTTTACAAGCTATAATCAAATTTCAACAAGAAATGGGGTCCACCACACACAAAAAACATGTTTAATCATTTAATGCAACAAAAATACTCTTCCTCCTCATATACTCATATATCACACATTCATTGTAAAAATATCATCATTATTATATTATAATAATATAATAAAATATTATTTTATCATAAAAGATAAAATATCAATTTTCAACAATTGTCACTTTAAAAATTTTCTCCATTCATATCCACATAAAATGAATATTTTCCTTATCATATAAATCAATAATTAATTATTCATAAATAATATTACAGAATCACAATAATGACAACTGATGCTTCCCAAGAAAGAGGGGCTTTCTAATAAGAATTTCTCCTTCTTGCAAGCAATTATTAGGTGACCAAACCTCTCCTTGTATGTAACTTTCTAGACATTGCCAATAATATTATCTAATAATATTATTCCGATAATATGAATTATTGCTTCGATAATGGAAAATATCGTACGTGACAATTATTGAAACAACAATAATATAAAATATCAACGTAGCAATTATTGAATCAATAAAATAAAATATTGAATAAAGAATTACTTGTAAATAATTATTGAGTAGTGCCTTTCACGTAAGGGATCAATATTACCGTGTTTCAACCACAAGGTATTACAACAGTGTTAACGGTAACGATTACGCCGTTATTTATAAAAACTCTTTTTTTGTCGTTTTCTTCATCCGATAGTTATTCTGTTATGGGGCCCATAAATGGCTGCGCCGTCGTACGAAGAAAATTTAATAAAAAATTCAAACCAATATTTTAACATAATGATATTGAAGAAATAATATCACTTACGAAGAAAATAAAATCCCTTTCAATCCCTTACTATCCCTTACCTCAAAAGAGCAGTACTTCTGACTGGAATAATGCTGAACGAACTTGCACCGTATAGCAACACTCAAGATATCAAAATACTTACAAGAATACACTCGATAATATAGAGAAAGAAATAGAAAGAAAACTTCAGTTTCTGGTGTGATTTTCAATTCTAACCTAAGCACCCTATTTATAGGAAAATGCTTAGAACACCAAAGCAAAAAATTTAATAAAATATTAATATATATATCTATATATATATGTTAAATTCCTACTGTGACGCCCCCAAAATTAGGTATACATCACCCATCTAGGGTAGTCAGATACATGGTACAGAATTTAAATACAACTTACTAATATAATTGTCGTGTACAATACGACATAAACTGTGAGTTTGAATACAAATATTATCTACAAGATATTATACAAACTCAAAAGGAGTCCTCATTACAATTATTATCACACTATTTCACAGAATTGTGAGGACTACTAATGTTATCCTCTGGACCATTACTCCGTTCCCCGACTCGTCCCAGCTATGTTCTCATTTCACGAAGAGAACAAAGTGAAAGAAAAAGGGTGAGCTCAACTAGCCCAAAGAAGAAATATTATGACTAAGATAATGCGTAATAAATTATCATTAGCCTTCAACAAAGATGTTAAACCGATAAAATATAATAAACATCAAGTTTAATCATAGCTTGAACAAGCAATCCATTAAAAGAGTCAAGTAGAAAATAAAATCTACTATCTTTTATGATTTAAAAGGTTTTCATCATTATTATAGCCGAGACTCACTTTTAATAAATAATCCACATCATCGAATCACCCCGCACTACTGGCCAAGATATTCTTTAAGTATCACGACCACAATTATTCATGCACTACGGGCCAAGAATAGTTGTGTATTCATTAATGGTCATGATCATGCCAACAATCGCCCATCAATGCACTACTACCAATCGAGGATTTTACCACATCATTTGTAACATTACGGTCATGATTACAATCGATAATATATCTCGTCATAATCATACTAAGTCCATCTATTCACTACAGCCACGTATTTGACTTTAAAAAAATATATAAATATGAGGATGATGACAATGATATAAGAATTCAATAAAACAAGTTCAAGAATTATTTTATCCGTGAATTATTAACGTCCAAATTGTCAACACGATCTTGTTTTTGTAGAGTAAAATTCAAGAATGATCGGAAGAATATTTCCATGAAAAGATATTGGATGAAACGCAAATATCAAGGATATTCTACTAATTTCACTTTTAGTATAGAAGTCAAAGTTTTAACTAACTTGGGTATAATAAAGAATGGAATAACAAAAGAAATCACCACGCATGCGGTACTTGCGCAGACAAAAAGTTATTCCAATGTATAATTATAACGGAACCAGTCGTGTGAAATTCACACCGATGCGGGATGTTCCAATGTAATAATAAAGATGGAACCCGCATCCTGTAAAACACACGATAGGATATTCCAACGTAATGATAAAGATTTTAACCAGTGTCCTGTAAAACACACGCATGTGATGTTCCAATAGAATAATAAAGATTTTAACCAGTCCTGTAAAACACATGCATGGATGTTCCAACAGATTAATAGAAGAATGTCACCAAGTATAGGGTAAACCACGATACAAAGTTATTCCAACAAAGATAATAATAAGCAATGGAATAACAACAGCTTCTCTTCATGAATAAGAAAGAATAACACCCCTTACGAGTACAACAAATAATATTCCCTACCTTAGAAGAACTGAATATTGGCAAAGTGAAGTAGCAGAATACTTTTCTTCTTTCTCTCTATAGTTTCTCTCTCTAGAGTTTCAGTGAATTCGTAAGAAAATAATGAAGGAATGAGCTTCTATTTATAGGAATATTCCCTGCTAAACCGAATATTTCCCGACCAATCGAATAATATAACCACTTGCATACTTTGCAAAATTTATAAATATTACCCACAACTATAACATTATATCAAATTTATTTCATAATATTCAAAAATAATATTTATAGAAAATTCATCTTTATTTATAAAAGCTGGGGTCTTACACCTACGCACATTAAATCAGATCCAACATCAGCCAGCAATAGTCAACTAAATCAAAAAAAACTATTTTGTTATTAAAAATAATTAAAACTTTCAAAAACCAATTATTTCGGAACTTTGAAACTTCAATAATTCATAATAAATAACTCTTTTATCAGAAAATTCGAATCTCGCGGCTTTTTATAGGAAATTCAATTCTCTACAACTTTTCAGAAGAAAGGTTTTCCAAATTCCAAACAAATATTGACCGAAATCCATAAACGGACGATTTTACATGCTATAATCAAATTTCAGTCAAGAAATGGGCCCACAGACATGTTTAACATATTTTAAGAAACTTTTGCAACAAAAATACTCCTCCTCCTCATATACTCATATATCCCACATTCATTGTAAAAATATCATTATAATATTATAATAATATAATAAAATAGTATTTTATCAGAAAAGATAAAATATCGATTTTTTAACAATTGTCACTTTAAAAATTTTCTCCATCTATATCCACATAAAATTAATATTTTCCTTATCATATAAATCAATAATTAATTATTCACAAATAATATTCGAGAATCCAATGATAATGTGACGAGGCGGTTCCGGAAAGAGGGCTTTCGATAAGATTTCTCTTCTTGGCGGCCATGATTAGGTGACCAACCTCTCCTTAGAGCGGAACTTTCTAGACATTGCCAATAATGTTATCTAATAATATTATTCGGATAATATAAGTTATTGCTTGATAATGGAAAATCTTGTGTAGTAATGATTATTAAAACAACGGTAATATAAAATATCGATCGTGATTATTGAATCGATAAAATCTTTGAGCGATAATTCTTTGTAACAATTATTAAGTAGTGCCTTCTTACGTAAGAATCAATAATTGGTGCAATCTGGTAAATCTTGTTTCAACAACGTGTATTCTTGTATTTTAACCACGAGGGTATTCAGCGGTGTTAACAGATAACAACTTCTGTAGTTATTTATAAAAATTCACTTTTGTCATTTTCTTCATCAGACAGTTATTGTAAGGCCCCAACTTTTTATAAATAAAGATTTAATTTTCTCTATTTATTATTTTGAAATAGTAAGGGGTTGTTTTGATTAATGTGGTTAGTTATGGATAAAATGCGCAAATATTTCAAATAAGCAGGTAGTTATAAAATATTCATTATTTTCAGGGAATATTCGTTTGGTCGTGGAATATTCTTGCTGTCGGGGAATATTCCTACGACGGCGCAGTCTTGTGTGGACCCCATAACGGAAAGCGATTGGATGAAGAAAACGACAAGTATAAGTTATTTATAAATAACTCTGGTAGCGGTTATTCTTTATTATCTTGTTGGAATACCTTATGGTTAAAACACAAGAATACTCGTTGTTGCACAAAGAAGACACCAGTATTGAACCAATTATTGATTGTTACGTAAGAAGGCACTACTCAATAATTGTTATAGTAATTACTGTTCAGTATTTTATTTTATTGATTCAATAATTGATGCGTTGATATTTTATATTACTGTTGTTTCAATAATTGTCACTACACAGTATTTTCTATTATCAAAGCAATAATTCATATTATCTGAATAATATTATTAGAAAACATTATTGGCAATATTTATAAAGTTCTGTCTATGGAGAGGTTTGGTCACCTAATTGCGCGTCAGTAAGGAGAGATCCTTATTGGAAAGCCCCCTCTTTCCTAAGAACTGCGGTTGTCACAAGATCTTGTGATTCTAATATTATTTGTGAATAATTAATTATTGATTTATATGATGAGGAAAATATTGATTTTATGTGGATATAGATGGAGAAAATGTTTAAAGTGACAATTGTTAAAAATTGATATTTTATCTTTTCTGAAAAAATAATATTTTATTATATTATTATAATATAATAATGATGATATTTTACAATGAATATGGGATATATGAGTATATGAGGATAAAGAGTATTTTTGTTGCATTAAATGATTAACACATGTTTTGTGTGCCTATGGGACCCCATTTCTTGATCGAAATTTGATTATAGCTTGTAAAATCGTCTGCTTTGTGGATTTCTTGTCCAATTTCTCGCTTGAAATTTGGAAAACTTTCTTCTTCGCAAAGTTGTAGAGAATTGAATTTCCTATAAAAAGCCGTGAGATTCAAATTTTCTGCGAAAAGGGCTATTTATTATGAATTATTGAAGTTCCGAATTAACTAATTATTATTATTTGGAGTTTTAAATAAAAAATTGAGAAAAACTTTTTTCTTATTTATTGTGGGTGGATGGTTGATTTTGTGAGCTGGTGTATGCTTAGGAAAATTTAATATATAAATATTAATATTATATTAAATTTTCTGCTTTGGTGTTCTAAGCATTTTCCTATAAATAGGGTGCTTAGGTTAGAATTGAAAATCACATCAGAAACTAAAGATTTCTCTCTCTTTCTCTCTCTATAATATCGAGCGTATTTGTGAGTATTTTAGTACTTTGAGTATTGTTATACGATGCAAGTTCTTTCAGCACAATATCTAGTATTCCAGTCAGAAGTACTATTCTTTCTGAGGTAAGGGATGTTATTTTATTCGAAAATGATATTATTTCTTCAATATCATTATGCCGAAATATTGGTTGGAATTTTTTATCAAATTTGAAACTTTTTCATATCGGGGTTACTATTCATGAGTTACTATTCACGAGTTACTATTCATGAGTTACTATTCACGAGTTACTATTCACGAGTACTATTTACGAAGCGTGATGATGTTTTTTTGTGAAATTTTTATCTTTTGAGGTCGGAGTTACTATTCACGTATACGGCACTATTCACGAATACGACACTATTCACAGAAAAATTAAATTTTCTTTTCTGTGTCTAAGATTGTCTGTTATGATTCCTATCTTTGATTGAATCTATGTTTTGAACTTCATTCTTGAATTTTACTCCAATCTAGTTATTTATGAAGTATTTTTGAACTTGGATTATTTAAAGTACGAATCCTTAATACTTGTTCTTTTGTTTCACTGGATTCGTTTTCTTTAAAATATTTTTCATCATCCTCAGTCTTAAATGATGGTATAACTGAATATTTTTTGCCCGTAGTGCAAAGATGAATGATTTCTTGATGAATATCTTTGGCCCTTAGTGCAAAGATGAACAAGTGTTGAGATGAACATGACCGACTGATTAATATCTTTGGCCATGAGTGCAAAGATGAACAGTGTTTAGATGAACATGACTAATCGATGAATATCTTTGGCACATAGTGCAAAGATGAATATTTGATTCCAGATATATATTGATTGATGTTACAGGGATAAAATATCGACGATGAACTTTTAAATTCATATATAGAAGATAGTAGTTTGCATTCTCTACTTAACTCTTCTAATGAATTATTATTTTCACTGCGAAGATTGATTTAAAACTGGTTGTCTATTGTATTCTATTAGATTTTTCCCTGTTGAGGACTAACGATAATTTGTTCTATATTATCTTATTCATAATGTTCTTTACTAGGCTAGTTGAGCTCACCCTTTTCCTTGTTGTTCCATTTTTCTTCTCAGGAGGCGAGAATGTAGCGAGTACTAGTCGGGGTGTAGAATGATGGTTCTAGAAGTTGTTTTAGTAGTCCTCACTATTCTGTAAAATAGTGTATTAATAATTGTAATGAGGACTTATTTGAGTATAGATATTGTCTAGATGACAATATTTGTATTTAAACTCACAGTTTTTATGTTGTATTAATAAAGTTGTAGTTGTTTCTGTACCATGTATTTGGCGACTCAGAATGGGTGTTGTATACCTATTTTGAGGGCGTCACAGTTGGTGTCAGAGCTTAGGGATATGGTCTCTGGCGGAGATCGGGGAATAGTACTAGGAGGGGAGAGACGAGTAATCCTTCGCTAGTATGTCATACCTAAGCTTATTTGTTGGTCAGTCGAACTATATGGTTAATATGTGATATCTTAATTTATATAATTAACCCTTGTTTTATGGCAGTATTTAAGAATGGCAGCTGAGAATATTAACGGTGGAGTTAATGAGACCGTGAAAACAACTTTAATCACCACCCAGGGGAACGTGCAACAGGAAGGCAATATTCCTCCTGTAAACAACACCACTGAGCAGACGATGAACGACGGGATATTTAGGAGCTTTTTGCAGTTTATGCAAAACAAGACGAGGGAGAATCGTGTACAGAATACGGGTGGAAATGATAGCAACGCTTGCGGCTTGTCACTACCCAAGCGAGTTCAAAGAGTTGGGACCACCGAATTTAAGGGAAAGCGGATCCGATCATGGCGGAAACATGGGTCAAGCAAATTACCAAGATATTCGATGTCTTGGGATGCGGAGAAACGAAAGGTTCCATTTGCAACCTTTATGTTCCGTGGTGAGAGGCAGACATCTTGGCGGGAGTTTGTGAAACTTTCCCACCGCCACACTCGCGCATGTCTTGGGAAACGTTTGAAACTTTTTTCAACAAAAAATACTTTCACGAAAGTATTCGCCGTATATGAAAGAGGTAGAGTTTATTAGACTAGAACAAAACAACATGACGGTGTCCCAATACGAGGCGAAGTTCGCGAGTTATCCGAGTTGCACCTCATTTGGTAGAGAATGAGGAACGAATGACGAGGATGTTTCTGAGAGGTTTAAAACCCGAGATTCGGCAATATCTTATCTCTCATAAATTTTCTTTATATTCAGATGTTGTCAACAGGGCTCAATTATTAGAGCGAGATAGCGAGTACGTTCAACCAAGAGACCGCAACCAGGATCATACCGGTGACAGCAGTCATCAGAACAACGATAACCAGCGGAGAAAGAAAAATACGGACAAGAGCGACAACCACTCTGGTGGTAATCGTGGCCATGAAAATAGAAGAAGCGAGTCGGGGGGAGATTTTAAAAAGAGGAGATTCAATAATGACACTGCGAAGACGTCAGCACCAGCAGCAACTGGTTTTAAGGGAGGAGAACGACCACCGGTCGTATGCTATAAATGTGGAAAAGAGGGACACATCAGCCCAAACTGTCCACAACAGTTCAAGGTATGCTATAATTATGGAAAGGAAGGACATATCGCTCGAGATTGTACGGTAGCGAAACCAAGCCCAGTGGGGATGGTGACTCAAAAGGCTATCCCAGAAAAGTCAAAGTCAATCGGTTCTGGAAGAGCGTTTATTGTGATCGTCGAGAATCGAGGAACCCGAACGGTTAGTTATCAGGTTAGTTAATTATAAATTCTTACGTAATTTATACCTTATTAGATACCGGTTCTACCCATTCATTTATCTCTCCTGCTTATACTCAACGTTTAAACTTGACTCCGGAGAAATTAGACTTTGACTTATCTTTGGAAACTCCGTTAGGAGAAACTTTCATCACATCCACTGTTTATAAATCTTGTTTGATCAAAGTTGGCACCATCGCATTACCTGTTGACCTTATTTCTTTAAAGATACTTGCTTCTGATGTGATTTTGGAGATTGATTGATTAACTACTCATCATGCCAAAATTAATTGCTTTAAATAAGGTTGTCAGGTTTCATATTCCTAACCAACCATTATTCGAATTCAAGAACCAAACCATTGAAGTCAAACACTTTCATATCAAGCCATAAAGTCATTCGTTTATTGAAAAACGGATGTTAAGTTTTCTAGCCCATGTTATGGACTTAAACAAAATCGTCGATTTGAATGATATTTCTATTGTTATTAAATTTTCTCGATGTATTTCTGAAGAATTTCTTGCTTACTCCCAAAGTGTGATATTGAATTTTTTATCGACTTTGAACCCGGTACAAAACCCATTTCTAAAATCTCATGGCTCATATTGAACTTCAGGAGTTAAAAATTCAACTATAGAAGTTTGTACCCGAGCCTTTATCTGGTGACTTCCTTTGTGGAATACACCGAAGCCAGACTCTCTGTAGGGGACGCCATATTTGTGTGGTAGTAAACTGATAGGTGTCATTGTGACGTGCTATCCAAGATTGGGATATGAGTCATAGTTGAGAGCAACCTAAGCCAGTAATCGAAATAAGTAGCTTTCTAGGCTTAGTTGGTTATTATCGGAGATTCGTGGAAAGATTTTCTCGAATCGCTACTCCATTAAACTCAGATGACTCGTAGAGATACAAAATTCGAATGGAGCGAGGAATATGAAAAGAGCTTCCAAGAACTCAACATACTAAGCGACGCTGGCTCGAAATGATTGAAGATTACGACCATACCATTCAATACCATCCTGAAAAAAAAATGAACATGGTAGCTGACGTGTTGAGTAAAAGATCGTATGCGTTTACGAGTGCGATATTGTTAACACAAAGACCCATTTCGTATGACTTAAAAATGATAGAGATAGAGTTAAAGACTCTATGGATCACGTGATGATATACGAGTAAAATCGACTTTAATCGATAAATTTAAAGTTGCTCAAGCTACAGACCTGGAGTTGATGAATATGAAGAAGAAGATGCAAGAAGTCGTTATTCCAAAAGCGAGAATCGGCGATGTGAAAAAATCTCAAACCTTCGATTTATTAGTCCATTTTAAATCCTCGATCGAATAGGAACTGTGGCCTATAGACTCGTTTTACCGCCAAGTATGACGCGTGTTTATAACGTTTTACGCGTATCGATGTTACGTAAATATGTGGATGACCCGAACCACATTATTAAGTTAGAACCGGACGAGATAGCCGAAAACTTAACGTACGAGGAGGTGCCAGTTAAGATCTTGGATGGGAAGGAGCATGTCCTACGCATATCAATTTCGAGGACGAAATTTCATAAGGAGGGGAGGTTGTAAGGCCCCAACTTTTTATAAATGAAGATTTAATTTTCTCTATTTATTATTTTGAAATAGTAAGGGGTTGATTTGATTAATGTGGTTAGTTATGGGTAAAATGCATAAATATTTCAAATAAGCGGTGGTTATAAAATATTCATTATTGTTAGGAATATTCGTTTGGTCGTGGAATATTCTTCTTTGTCGGGGAATATTAAATGCGGCACGTAGCGAGTCTTGTGTGGGCTCCATAACGGAAAGCCATTGGATGAAGAAAACGACAAGTATAAGTTGTTTATAAATAACAGCTAGCGATTATTCACAGTTATCTTGTTGGAATACCCGTTGGTTAAAACACGATGTCTGGCGTTGTTGCACAAGAAGAGCACTGTATTGCACCAATTATTGATTCTTACGTAAGAAGGCATTACTCAATAATTATTACGATAATTACTTGCTCAATTATTTTATTTTATTGATTCAATAATTCTTTGCGTTGATATTTTATATTCTTTGTTGTTTCAATAATTGTCACTACACGGTATTTTCTATTATCAAAGCAATAATTCATATTATCTGAATAATATTATTAGAAAACATTATTGGCAATGTTTAGAAAGTTACGCTTCTAAGGAGAGGTTTGGTCACCTAATTGCGCGCCCAAGATGAGAAAGATCCTTATTGAAAGCCCCTATTTCCTCGGAATCGTCTGCGTTGTCGATCTTTGTGATTCTGTAATATTATTTGTGAATAATTAATTATTGATTTATATGATGAGGAAATTATTGATTTTATGTAGATATAGATGGAGAAAATTTTAAAAGTGACAATTGTTAAAATTGATATTTTATCTTTTTGATAAAATAATATTTTATTATATTATTATAATATAATAATGATGATATTTTTGAATGAATATGGGATATATGAGTATATGAGGATGAAGAGTATTTTTGTTGCATTAAATGATTAACACATGTTTTGTGTGTCGGTGGACCCCATTTCTTGGTGAAATTTGATTATAGCCTGTAAAATCGTCCGTTTGTGGATTTCGGTTAATTTCTGTTTGAAATTTGGAAAAACTTTCTTCTGCAAAGTTGTAGAGAATTGAATTTCCTATAAAAAAAATTGCGAGATTCGAATTTTCTGAGAAAATGGCTATTTATTATGAATTATTGAAGTTCCAAATTAATTAATTATTATTATTTGGAGTTTTAAATAAAATAATTGGGAAAAACATTTTTCTTATTTATTGTGGGTGGATAGCTGATGTTGTGAGCTGGTGTGTGCGTAGGAAAATTTAATATATAAATATTAATATTATATTAAATTTTCTGTTTTGGTGTTCTAAGCATTTTCCTATAAATAGGGTGCATAGGTTAGAATTAAAAATCACACCAGAAACTAAAGATTCTCTCTCTTTTTCTCTCTATAATATCGAGCGTATTTGTGAGTATTTTAGCACTTTGAGTATTGCTATACGGTGAAAGTTCTTTCAGCACTATATCCAGTATTCCAGTCAGAAGTACTATTCTTTCTGAGGTAAGGGATGTTATTTTATTCGAAAATGATATTATTTCTTCAATATCATTATGCCAAAATATTGGTTGGAAATTTTTATCAAATTTGGAACTTTTTCATGTCGAGGTTACTATTCATGAGTTACTATTCACGAGTTACTATTCATGAGTTACTATTTACGAGTTACTATTCACGAGTACTATTCACGAAGCGTGATGATGTTTTTTTGTGAAATTTCTATCTTTTGAGGTCGGAGTTACTATTCACGTATACGGCACTATTCACGAATACGACACTATTCACAGAAAAATTAAATTTTCTTTTCTGTGTCCAAGATTGTCTGTTATGATTCCTATCTTTGATTGAATCTATGTTTTGAACTTCATTCTTGAATTTTACTCCAATCTGGTTATTTATGAAGTATTTTTTAACTTGGATTATTTAAAGTACGAATCCTTAATACTTGTTCTTTTGTTTCACTGGATTCGTTTTCCTTAAAATATTTTTCATCATCCTCAGTCCTAAATGATGATATAACTGAATATCTTTGGCCCGTAGTGCAAAGATGAATGATTTTTTGATGAATATCTTTGGCCCGTAGTGCAAAGATGAATAGGTGTTGAGATGAACATGACCGACTGATTAATATCTTTGGCCCGTGTGCAAAGATGAGCAGTGTTTAGATGAACATGACTAATCGATGAATATCTTTGGCACAGTAGTGCAAAGATGAATATTTGATTCGGATATATATTGATTGATGTTACAGGGATAAAATATCAACGATGAACTTTTAAATTCATATATAGAAGATAGTAGTTTGCATTATCTACTTAACTCTTCTAATGAATTATTATTTTCGCTGCGAAGATTGATTTAAAAGCTGGTTGTCTATTGTATTCTATTAGATTTTTCCTGTTGAGGACTAACGATAATTTGTTCTATATTATCTTAGTCATAATGTTCTTTATCGGGCTAGTTGAGCTCACCCTTTTCCTTGTTGTTCCATTTTTCTTCTCGGGGAGGCGAGATTGTAGCGAGTACTAGTGAAAGGGTGTGGAATGATGGTTCTAGAAGTTATTTTAGTAGTCCTCACTATTCTGTAAAATAGTGTATTAATAATTGTAATGAGGACTTATTTGAGTGTGGATATTGTCTAGATGATAATATTTGTATTTAAACTCACAGTTTTTATGTTGTATTAATAAAGTTGTAGTTGTTTCTGTCCCATGTATTTGGCGACTCAGAATGGGTGTTGCATACCTATTTTGGGGGTGTCACAGTTGGTATCAGAGCTTACTGATATGGTCTCTGGCGGAGATCGGAGAATAGTACTAGGAGGGGAGAGACAAGTAATCCTTCGCTAGTATGTCATACCTAAGCTTATTTGTTGGTCAGTCGAACTATATGGTTAATATGTGATATCTTAATTTATATAATTAACCCTTGTTTTATGGCAGTATTTAAGAATGGCAGCTGAGAATATTAACGGTGGAGTTAATGAGGCCGTGGAAAACAACTTTAATCACCACCCGAGGGAACGTGAAACAGAAGGCAATATTCCTCCGTAAACAACACCACCAAAGCGCGAGGCGATGAACGACGGATGTTTAGGAGCTTTTTGCGATTCATGCAAAACAAGACGAGGGAGACTCGTGTACGTAATACGGTGAATGAAATGATAGCAACGCTAGCGACTTGTCACTGCAAAGCGAGTTCAAAGAGTTAGGACCACCGAATTTAAGGGAAAGCGGATCCGATCATGGCGGAAACATGGGTCAAGCAAATTACCAAGATATTCGATGTCTTGGGATGCACGGAGAACGAAGATTCCATTCGCCACCTTTATGTTACGTGGCGGCGCGATTCTTGGCGGAGTCTCGAAACGTACTCGACCGCCACACTCGCGCATGTCTGGGAAACGTTTCAGAAAATTTTCTACGAAAAATACTTTTTTGAAAGTATTCGCTATATGAAAGAGGTAGAGTTTATTAGACTAGAACAAAATAACATGACGGTGTCCCAATACGAGGCGAAGTTCGCAGAGTTATCCAGGTTTGCACCTCATTTGGTAGAGAATGAGGAACGAATGACGAGGATGTTTCTGAGAGGTTTAAAACCCGAGATTCGGCAATATCTTATCTCTCATAAATTTTCATTATATTCAGATGTTGTCAACAGGGCTCAATTATTAGAGCGAGATAGCGATTACGTTCAACCAAGAGACCACAACCAGGATCATACCGGTGATAGCAGTCATTAGAACAACGATAACCAACGGAGAAAGAAAAATACAGACAAGAGCGACAACCACTCTGGTGGTAATCGTGGCCATGAAAATAGAAGAAGCGAGTCGGGGGAGATTTTAAAAAGAGGAGATTCAATAATGACATCACAAGACGCGTCGAATGTTGAACAATCGATTTTAAGGGAGGAGAACGACCACCGGTCGTATGCTATAAATGTGGAAAAGAGGGACACATCATCCCAAACTGTCCACAACAGTTCAAGGTATGCTATAATTGTGGAAAGGAAGGACATTTCGCTCAAGATTATACGGTAGCGAAACCAAGCCTAGTGGGGATGGTGACTCAAAAGGCTGTCCCAGAAAAGTCAAAGTCAACGGTTCCTGGAAGAGCATTTTTCGTGACTGGTCAGAATGCGAGGAACTCGAATGAAGTTAGCACGGGTTAGTTAATTATAAATTCTTACGAAATTTATACCTTATTAGATACCGGTTCTACCCTTTCATTTATCTCTCCTGCTTATACTCAACGTTTAAACTTGATTCCGGAGAAGTTAGACTTTGACCTATCTGTGGAAACTCCGTTAGGAGAAACTTTCATCACATCCATTATTTATAAATCTTGTTTGATCAAAGTTGGCACCATCGCATTACCTGTTGACCTTATTTCTTTAAAGAAACTTGTTTCTGATGTGAGCCAAAATTGATTGCTTTCGTAAGGTTGTTAGTTTTCATATTCCTAACCAACCTGTTATTCGAATTCAAGCAACCAAACCATTGAAGTCAAAAACTTTCATATCAATCCATAAAGTCATTCGTTTATTGAAAAACGAATGTCAAGTTTTCTTAGCCCATGTTATGGACTTAAACAAAAATACGTCAGATTTGAATGATATTTCTATTGTTATTAAATTTTCTGATGTATTTCCTGAAGAATTTTTTGGCTTACTCCCAAAGTGTGATATTGAATTTTTTATCGACTTTGAACCCGGTACAAAACCCATTTTTAAAATCTCATGGCTCCTATTGAACTTCAGGAGTTAAAAATTCAACTGTAGAAGTTCGTACACGAGCCTTTATCTGGTGACTTCCTTTGTGGAATACACCGATGCCAGACTCTCTATAGGGGACGCCATATTTGTGTGGTAGTAAACTGATAGGTGTCATTGTGACGTGCTATCCAAGATTGGGATATGAGTCATAGTTGAGAGCAACCTAAGTCAGTAATCGAAATACGTAGCTTTCTAGGCTTAGTTGGTTATTATCGGAGATTCGTGGAAAGATTTTCTCGAATCGCTACTCCATTAAACTCAGATGACTCGTAGAGATACAAAATTCGAATGGAGCGAGGAATATGAAAAGAGCTTCCAAGAACTCAACATGCGGCAACGACGTTGGCTCGAGTTGTTGAAATATTACGATCATACCATTCAATACCATCCTGAAAAAAAAATGAACATGGTAGCTGACGCGTTGAGTAAAAGATCGTATGCGTTTACGAGTGCGATATTGTTAACACAAAGACCCATTTCGTATGACTTACAAATGATAGAGATAGAGTTAAAGACTCTATGGATCACGTGATGATATACGAGTAAAATCGACTTTAATCGATAAATTTAAAGCTGCTCAAGCTACAGACCTGGAGTTGATGAATATGAAGAAGAAGATGCAAGAAGTCGTTATTCCAAAAGCGAGAATCGGCGATGTGAAAAAATCTCAAACCTTCGATTTATTAGTCCATTTGAAATCCTCGATCGAATAGGAATTGTGGCCTATAGACTCGTTTTACCGCCAAGTATAACGCGTGTTTATAACGTTTTTCGCGTATCGATGTTACGTAAATATGGGGATGACCCGAACCACATTATTGTGTTAGAACCGGACGAGATAGCCGAAAACTTAACGTACGAGGAGGTACCGGTTAAGATCTTGGATGGGAAGAAGCATGTCCTACGCATGTCAATTTCGAGGACGAAATTTCATAAGGAGGGGAGGTTGTAAGGCCCCAAATTTTTATAAATGAAGATTTAATTTCTCTATTTATTATTTTGAAATAGTAAGGGGTTGATTTGATTAATGTGGTTAGTTATGGGTAAAATGCGCAAATATTTCAAATAAGCAGGTGGTTATAAAATATTTATTACTGTCGGGGAATATTCGTTTGGTCGTAGAATATTCTTGCTATCGAGGAATATTCATACGACGGCAGAGTCTTGTGTGGGCCCCATAACGGAAAGCAATTGGATGAAGAAAACGAAAAGTATAAGTTGTTTATAAATAACTTGTAGCGAGTTATTCTGAATTATCTTTGTTGGAATATCCGGTGGTTAAAACACAATAATACGCGTTGTTGCATAGTAGCACACGGTATTGCACCAATTATTGATTCTTACGTAAGAAGGCATTACTCAATAATTATTACGATAATTCTTTATTCGATATTTTATTTTATTGATTCAATAATTGCTGCGTTGATATTTTATATTCTTGTTGTTTCAATAATTGTCACTACACAGTATTTTCTATTATCAAAGCAATAATCCATATTATCCTAATAATATTATTAGAAAACATTATTGGCAATGTCTAGAAAGTTACATCTAAGGAGAGGTTTGGTCACCTAATTGCGAGCGATGAAGAGAGATCCTTATTGAAAAGCCTTCTTTTCTAGGACTCACACGTAGTCGATCTTGTGATTACAGTAATATTATTTGTGAATAATTAATTATTGATTTATATAATGAGAAAAATATTAATTTTATGTGGATATAGATGGAGAAAATTTTAAAGTGACAATTGTTAAAAATTGATATTTTATTTTTTCTGATAAAATAATATTTTATTATATTATTATAATATAATAATGATGATATTTTTACAATGAATATGGGATATATAAGTATATGAGGATGAAGAGTATTTTTGTTGCATTAAATGATTAACACATGTTTTGTGTGTCGGTGGACCCCATTTCTTGACTAAAATTTGATTATAGCTTGTAAAATCGCCCGTTTATGAATTTTTTGTTAATTTCTGTTTGAAATTTGGAAAAACTTTCTTCTGCAAAGTTTTAGAGAATTGAATTTCCTATTAAAATTCGTGAGATTCGAATTTTCTGAGAAAAGGGCTATTTATTATGAATTATTGAAGTTCCGAATTAATTAATTATTATTATTTGGAGGTTTAAATAAAATAATTGGGAAAAACATTTTTCTTATTTATTGTGGGTGGATGGCTGATGTTGTGAGTCGGTAGTAATAGTAGGAAAATTTAATATATAAATATTAATATTATATTAAATTTTCTGCTTTGGTGTTCTAAGTATTTTCCTATAAATAGTGTGCTTAGGTTAGAATTGAAAATCACACCAGAAACTAAAGATTTCTCTCTCTTTATCTCTCTATAATATCAAGCGTATTTGTGAGTATTTTAGTACTTTGAGTATTGCTATACTGATGAGTTCTTTCAAAGACTATATCCAAAGATTCCAAATCGAAGTACTATTCTCTTTACGAGGTAAGGGATGTTATTTTATTCGAAAATGATATTATTTCTTCAATATCATTATGCCAAAATATTGGTTGCAAATTTTTATCAAATTTGGAACTTTTTCATGTCGAGGTTACTATTCATGAGTTACTATTCATGAGTTACTATTCACGAGTTACTATTCACGAGTACTATTCACGAAGCGTGATGATGTTTTTTTGTGAAATTTCTATCTTTTGAGGTCGAAGTTACTATTCACGTATACGGCACTATTCACGAATACAACACTATTCACAGAAAAATTAAATTTTTTTTTTCTGTGTCCAAGATTGTCTGTTATGATTCCTATCTTTGATTGAATCTATGTTTTGAACTTCATTCTTGAATTTTACTCCAATCTGGTTATTTATGAAGTATTTTTGAACTTGGATTATTTAAAGTACGAATCCTTAATACTTGTTCTTTTGTTTCACTGGATTCGTTTTCTTTAAAATATTTTTCATCATCCTCAGTCCTAAATGATGATATAACTGAATATCTTTGGCCCGTAGTGCAAAGATGAATGATTTTTGATGAATATCTTTGGCCCGTAGTGCAAAGATGAACAAATGTTGAGATGAACATGACCGACTGATTAATATCTTTGGCCCGTAGTGCAAAGATGAACAGGTGTTTAGATGAACATGACACACTGATGAATATATTTGGCCTGTAATTCAAAGATGAATATTTGATTCCAGATATATATTGATTGATGTTATAGGTATAAAATGTAAGACCCCGAAATTTTTTTAAATAAAAAGGAATTTCCTTTATTTATTATTTTGAAATAGTAAGGGTTGATTTGATTAATGTGGATAGTTAAGGGTTAAATACGCAAATATTTCAAAATAAGCAAGTGGTTATAAAATATTCATTTTGTCGGGGAATATTCGTTTTGGTCGTGGGAATATTAAATGCTGTTCGGGAATATTCGTACGATGGGTACAAGACCATGTGTGGGCCCATAACTGAAAGCGATTGGATGAAGAAAAACGCAAAATATAAGTTGGTTAAAAATAACGGCGTAGTTATTACTGAGTTAAGATCATTGGAATACCCGTGGTTAAAATACGATGTCTGGCGTGGTTGCACAAAGAGCACACGGTACAGTATTGCATGTAATTGTTGAATTATTGATCCTTACGTGAAGAAGGCACTTTACTCAATAATTTTCACGATGAATTCTTGTTCAATATTTTATTTTATTGATTCAATAATTCTTTGCGTTGATATTTTATATTATTGTTGTTCAATAATTGTCACCGCACATTATCTCCATTATCGGATCAATAATTCATATTATTTGAATAATATTATTAGATAGCATTATTAGCGATGTCTAGAAAGTTACATCGAGGAGAGGTTTGGTCACCTAATTGCTGCGGCGATGAGGAGAAATCCTTATCGGAAGCCCCTCTTTCTGAGGAGCGGCACGGTTGTCATAATTGTGATTCTGTAATATTATTTGTGAATAATTAATTATTGATTCATATGATAAAAAAATATTTATTTTATGTGGATATAAATGTGGTTATAAATGAAGAAATTATTGTTGAGGTGTTTTATCAGTATTTTATCGGATTGGAGGTATTAAAAATCAAATCAGGGGTTTTGAGATATATTGCGGGGTTATAATTTTTAATCCGACCGTTGGATTGTGGTAATTTTTGGGTATGTTATACATACATAAGTTGAGTATATGTCAACAAATTTTGAACCGTTAAAAATGCACGAATGATTTGTTGTGAATTTTAAGAGGTGTCGGATTCGGAAATTAGGTTTATAATTGATTTTGGTGGAAAATTCTAGAATTGAGTGGGCCCCACTTGTGGTTGGTGAAGAAATGTGCTGAATTTTATTTCAAATGTGGTGGGTGGCAATAGTAGCAGGTAAAGCCATCAGGTAGCAGGTCAAGTCTGCTTCAGCGGGCTAACATTTTCCTATAAATAGAGGGCTAAGTTAGAATTGAAAATCACACCAGAAACAAAGTTTTCTCTCTTTCTCTCTCTATATTATTGAGCGTATTTTGTGAGTATTTAGATACTTTGAGAGTTCTTTGATCGATTACAAGTTTCATTCAAATCATTGAGCCTTTCCTTCCTAATCTTGATTCTTTGAGGTAAGGGATATTATTTTTTTTAAGTAATGATATTATTTCTTCATATCATTATCTTTGAAATGTTGATCTGAAGTTTTTATCAAATTTGGAACTTTTTCATGTCGGGTTTACTATTCATGAGTTACTATTCACGAGTTACTATTCATGAGTTACTTATTCACGATTCTTATTCATGAGTACTATTCAGTAGGCGTGAAGATGTTTTTGTGGAATTTCTATCTTTTGGTGTCGGTTTACTATTCATGTATACGGTCAGACTTATTCACGTATATCTGGCCTTTATTCACGATACGGCACTATTCACGATATCTGAGACTATTCACCAAAAAATAAAATTTCTTCTTTTTGTCCAAAACATCTATTTTGGATACTAGCTTTGATTGTATCCATGTTTTGATCATTCTTGAATTTTATACCACTATGATTATTTTTGAGGTATTGTTGGACATGGATAAAACAAAGTCTGAATCCTTAATCCTTAATCCTTGTCATTTTGTTTCACTTTGGATTCGTTCTTTAAAAATATTTTTCATCATCCTCGATCTTAAATGATGATATTATTGAATATCTTTGGCACATAGTGCAAAGATGAATGATTTCTGAAAGAATATCTTTGGCACAGTAGTGCAAAGATGAGCAGTGTTGAGATGAACATATTGGCCGATTAATATCTTTGGCACAGTAGTGCAAAGATGAGCAGTGTTTAAAATGAACATGACCAATGATGAATATCTTTGGCACATAGTGCAAAGATGAATAATTGATTCGGATGTATATTGATTGTTGTTACGGGGATAAAAGATAGATGATGAACTTTTAAATTCATACATAGAAGATAGTAGTTTGCATTCTCTACTTAACTCTTCTAATGAATTATTATTTCATTGCGAATATTGATTGAAAAATTTGTTGTCTATTGTATTCTATTAAATTTTTCCTGTTGAAGACTAACGATAATTTGTTGTATATTATCTTAGTCATAATATTCTTTACTTGAGCTAGTTGAGCTCACCCTTTTCCTTTTGTTCCATTCTTCTCGGGAGGCGAGAATATAAGCGAGTGCAGTCGGGGTATGGAATGAAGGTTTTAGAAAGGATTGTTTAGTAGTCCTCACCATTTTTGTAAAATAATGTATCAATAAATGTGATGAGGATTTATGTGAGTATAAATATTGTCTAGAAGATAATATTTGTATTTAAACTCACGCTTTTCTTGTTGTAATAATAAAGTTGTAGTTGTTTACATACCATGTATTGACAACTCGGAATGGGTGATGTATACCTATTTTGGGGGCGTCGCGGTTGGTATCGAGCTTAGGGATATGATCTCTGGCGGAGATCGGGGAATAGAACTAGGAGGGAGAGCGAGTAAATCCTTCGCTAGTGTGTCCTACCTAAGCTTATTTGTTAGTTGGTCGATTATATAGGGATATTATGTGATATATTGAATTCCATAATTAACCCTTGTTTTATGACGATGTTGAGAATGTCGTGAGAATATTAACAATGGAGTAAATGAGACCGTGGAGATGCTGTACTTACCAACGAGGAGAACGTGCAGCAGTGGCAATGTTCCTCCCGTGAAACAACACCATGAAAGCGGATGATGAGCGAGGGATGTTTAGAAGTTTTTGCGATTCATGCAAAATCGAGATTTAGGAGACTCGTGTTCAAAATACTGAGGAGAAATGATAGCAATTCACGGGTTGTCACAATGACCCAGCGCTTCAAAGAGTTGGGACCACGAATTTAAGGAAAGCCGGATCCGATCATGGCGGAAACATGGGTCAAACAAATTACCAAGATATTCGATGTCTTGGGATGCGGAGAAACGAGAAGGTTCCATTCGCCACCTTTATGTTCCGTGGCGAAAGCGGACTCTTCGTGTGGAGTCTGTGAAGCGTACCCATCCAGTACTTTCGGCATGTCTTGGGAGACATTTCAGAGACTATTTAATGACAAATACTTTCACGAAAGTGTTAAATCATATGAAGGAAGTGGAGTTCATCAGATTAGAGCAAAACAACATGGCGGTGTCTCAAAGATGCGAGGCAAAGTTTGCGAGTTATCCGTGTTGCACCTCATTTGGTGGAGAATGAGGAGCGTTTGTGCGGATGTTTCTTAGAGGTTTGAAACCCGGCATCGTCGATATCTCATTTCTCATAAACTTTCTCTTTATTCAGATGTTGTAAATGAGGCTCAATTATTAGAAGCGAGATAACGAAATACAGTCAACCGAGGGACCATAACCGGATCGTACGAGATAGCGATCAATGAGAATAATGATAACTGCGGAGAAAAGCGAATGAACGAAAATGGTAACCACTCTGTGGTAATCATGGTCATGAAAACAGAAGAAGCGAGTCGGGAGGAGATTTTAAAAGATGAGATTTAACAACGACTATGTGAAGGCGACGGTCTTGGCGAAGAATCGGTTCTAAGGGAGGAGAATGACCACCGGTCATATGCTACAAATCTGGGAAAGAGGGACATATCGGTCAAACCGCCTGAACAGATTCAAGGTATGCTATAGTTGTGGAAAGGAAGGACATATCGCTTTCGAGATTATGCGATGCGAAATCTAGTTCAATGAGGGACGGTGACTCAAAAAAGCTATCCCGAGAAAAGTTAAAGTCAACGATTAGGAAGAAGCGTTTGTTGTGGTTGGTCATAATCGAGGAACCCAAGCGAGGTGATCACGGGTAAGCTATTTATAAATTCTTGCGAAGTTTATACCTTTACTTGATCTGGGTGCTACCCATTCATTTATCTCTCTGCATGTGCTCAACGTTTAAACTTGACTCGGGAGAATTAGACTTTGACCTATCTGTGGAAACTCAGTTAGGAGAAACTTTCATCACATCCACTTTGTTTATAAATCTTGTTTGATTCAAGTTGGCACCATCACCTTACCATTGACCTTATCTCTTTAAAGATACTTGCTTTTGATGTGATTTTAGGGATTGATTGGTTAACTACTCATCATGCCAAAATTGATTGTTTTAAATAAGGTTGTTAGTTTTCATATTCTAACCAACTTTGTTATGCGAATTCAAGCAACTAAACCATTAAAATCAATCACTATCATATCTAATCATAAAGCTATTCGTTTATTGAAAAAGCGGATGTCAAGCTTTCTTAGCCCATGTTATGGATTTGAATAAAGACACGTCAAATTTGAATAATATTCCTGTTGTTATTGACTTTCTGACGTATTTCTGAAGAACTTCCGGTCTACCCCGAACGTGAAGTTGAATTCTTTATTGATCTTGAACTGGTACAAAGCCCATTTCTAAAACCCCATATCGAATGGCTCTATTGAACTTCGGGAGTTAAAGGTCCAACTACGAGGAATTGTTGGACATCGGTTTCATTCGTCCTAGTACATCTCCTTGGGGTGCTCTGTTTTATTTGTAAAAAAGAAAGAGCGGGAGTATGCGACTTTATATTGACTATCGGGAATTGAACCATGTCACCATCAAGAATAGGTATCCTCTACCTCGTATTGATGACTTGTTTGACCGATTCACGAGGGCACAATTCTTTTCAAAAATCGATCTTCGTTACGGATATCATCGGTGAAAATTAGAATCGAGGATATTCCAAAGGCGCCTTGAAACTTCGGTATGGGCATTATGAATTCTTAGTCATGTCTTTCGGACTAACTAATGCTCCTGCGGCTTTCATGGATATGATGAACCGAGTATTCAAGGAATATTTGTATCGATTCGTTGTTGTCTTTATTGATGACATCCTTATATATTCCAAAAGCCGTGAAGATCATGAGCACCATTTGAAGCTTGGTACTCCAAAGGCTTCGTGAAAACCAACTATATGCCAAATTGAAGAAATCACGAGTTACGGCTTGAGGAAGTAGCCTTTCTTGGGCATGTGGTGTCAAAACATGGAGTATCTGTTGATCCGTGAAAGATTGAAGCAATACTGAAGTTAGAACAACCGAAGTCGGTGGTGAAAGTCACGTAGCTTTTGGGCTTAGGTGGTTATTATCGAGATTAGTGGAAGGGTTTTCTCGAATCGCTACTCCATTAACTTCGGCTAACTTTCTCGAAGGATACTGAAAATTCGTTTAGGCGAAGAATGCGAGAAAAGTTTCCAAGAGCTTAAGAGGAGACTTATTTACTGTTCTAACAATACCATCTGGTTCGGATGGATTTGTTATCTCTGATGATGCTTGAGCAAAGGGTTAGGATGTGTTCTCATGCAACGTGGGAAAGTCATAGCCTTTATGCCTCGCGACAACTTAAAGAGTATGAGAGGAATTATCCTACTCATGATCTAGAGTTAGCGGCCCGATCGTTTTAGCGCTAAAATATGGAGGCACTATCTATATGGGGAGAAAGTGGAGATATATTCGGACCATAAAAGCCTTAAATATTTCTTCACTCAAAAGAACTCAACATGCGGCGGCGACGTTGGCTCGAGCTATTGAAAGACTACGACCACACTATTCATACCATCCCGGTAAAGCGAACGTGGTAGGCGGCGCATTGAGTAGAAGATCATATGCGGAGGCGAGTGCGATGATGTCAAGTATCGCGCGTAGAGCCAACTTTAATAGAAAAAGTTAAGGTTGCTCGAGCCACCCAATCCGGGCAGGTGATACGTATGAAGAAGAAAGTACAAGAAGGAGCTATTAGGGCGAGAATTGATGAAGAAGGAATACTTGAGTCCACTCTGAACTTTGTGTTCTAACGACTCGATTTGAAGTACAAGATTATGATGGAAGCACACAATACACCATTTGCAATCCATCTGGAAGTACTAAAATGTATCGTGATCTTGACATACATTTTGGTGGAACAATATGAAGAGAGATTTGCAAAGTTTATATCAATGTGTTTAACTTGTCAACGTGTAAAGGCGGAGCATCTAGTACCTAAGGGTCCGTTGCAACCACTTGAGATTCCGGAATGGAAGTGGGAACACATTACCATGGATTTAGATTCTGGGTCTTCCTACGGTTTCTCAAGGCATCAATGCTATTTGGGTTATTGTTGATAGATTAACCAAGTCTGCTCATTTCTTGCCGTCGAGAGACTTATTCACTTGAACGTCTTGCTAGTATATACGTAAATGAGATTGTGAGGTTGCATGGCATGCCTGTATCCATAGTTTTGGATCGTGACCCAAGATTCACTTCAAGATTTTGGGTTAGCTTGCAAAAAGCTATGAGCACAGTTTGCGATTTAGTTCGACATACCATCCCCAAGCAGACGGACAATCGAGAGAGGACTATTCAAACTCTTGAAGATTTATTAAGACTACGTGTCCTGAACTTCAAGGGTAGTTGGGATAAGTATTTACCATTGGTGGAATTCTCCTACAACAACAGATTATCGAGCAAGTATAGGTGTGGCTCCATTGAAGCATTATATGGGCGAAAATGTCGTTCTCCAATATGTTGGGATGAGGTGGGTGAAGCAACATTGTTGGGACCCGAGTTAAAATACGTATGACTACCGAAAAGATCCAAATGATTCGACAACGTATACAAGCGGCACAAGATCGACAAAAGAGTTATGCGGATCTTCATCGAAAGGACGTGGAATTTAATGTAGGGGATCATGTATTGTTGCGAGTTGCTCCATGGAAGGAGTTACAAGATTTGGGAAAAGAGAAAAGCTCAATCCACGATTTATTGGTCCATTTCAAATTCTTGACCGAGTAGGAAATGTAGCCTATAGACTTGCGTTACCTCAAAGTATGTCTCGTGTTCATAATGTGTTTCACATATCTCGTACTTCAGTAAATATGTGAAAGACCGAACCACGTTATTGAGTTAGAACCGGATGAGATAGCCAAGACTTAACGTATGAGGAGGTACTGTCAAGATCTTGGATAGGAAGGAGCATGTCCTACTGCAGCATGAAGGTCATACCACAAGTTAAAGTTTTATGGAGGAATCATGCTATAGAGGAAATGACACAGGAATTGGAAACGGAAATGAAAGCGAGGTATCCTCACCTTTTGAAACACCAGTACGTCGTCGATTTAGAGGACGAAATTTCATAAGGAGGGAGGTTGTAAGACCAAAATTTTTTAAATAAAAGGAATTTCCTTTATTTATTATTTTGAAATAGTAAGGGTTGATTTGATTAATGTGGATAGTTAAGGGTTAAATACGCAAATATTTCAAAATAAGCAAGTGGTTATAAAATATTCATTTTGTTTGGGAATATTCGTTTGGTGGTGGAATATTAAATGCTTTGTCGAGAATATTAAATGTGGCCAGCCATGCATGTGTGGGCCCCATAACGAAGCGATTGGATGAAGAAAGCGACAAATATAAGTTGGTTAAAAATAACGGCGTAGTTATTCTGGTTAAGATTGGGAATACCCGGTGGTTAAAATACGATGTCTGGCGTGGTTGCCGATGGCACACGGTATTACATGAAATTGTTGAATTATTGATCCTTACGTGAAGGCACTTTACTTCAATAATTTTCACGGTGAATTCTTGTTGATATTTTATTTTATTGATTCAATAATTCTTTGCGTTGATATTTTATATTATTGTTGTTCAATAATTGTCACTTTGCACATTATCTCTCCATTATCGGATCAATAATTCATATTATTTGAATAATATTATTAGATAGCATTATTATTAATGTCTAGAAAGTTACATCGAGGAGAGGTTTGGTCACCTAATTGCTTGGCGCCCGATGAGAGAAATCCTTATCGGAAAGCCCCTCTTTCTGAGGAGCGGCTTTGGTTGTCATAATTGTGATTCTGTAATATTATTTGTGAATAATTAATTATTGATTCATATGATAAAAAAATATTTATTTTATGTGGATATAAATGTGGTTATAAATGAAGAAATTATTGTTGAGGTGTTTTATCAGTATTTTATCGGATTGGAGGTATTAAAAATCAAATCAGGGGTTTTGAGATATATTGCGGGGGTTATAATATTTAATCCGACCGTTGGATTGTGGTAATTTTTGGGTATGTTATACATACATAAGTTGAGTATATGTCAACAAATTTTGAACCGTTAAAAATGCACGAATGATTTGTTGTGAATTTTAAGAGGTGTCGGATTCGGAAATTAGGTTTATAATTGATTTTGGTGGAAAATTCTAGAATTGAGTGGGCCCCACTTGTGGTTGGTGAAGAAATGTGCTGAATTTTATTTCAAATGTGGTGGGTGGCAATAGTAGCGAGGTAAAAGCCATCGGTGGCGGTCAAGTCTGCTTTTGGTGGGCTAACATTTTCCTATAAATAGAGGGCTAAGTTAGAATTGAAAATCACACGAAACAAAGTTTTCTCTCTTTCTCTCTCTATTTATTGAGCGTATTTTGTGAGTATTTAGATACTTTGAGAGTTCTTTGATCGATTACAAGTTTCATTCAAAGATCACTTGACCTTTCCTTAAAATCTTGATTCTTTGAGGTAAGGGATATTATTTTTTTTCGTAATGATATTATTTCTTCAATATCATTATCTTGGAAATGTTGATCTGAAGTTTTTATCAAATTTGGAACTTTTTCATGTCGGGGTTACTATTCATGAGTTACTATTCACGAGTTACTATTCATGAGTTACTATTCACGAGTTACTATTCATGAGTACTATTCATGAAGCGTGAAGATGTTTTTGTGGAATTTCTATCTTTTGGTGTCGGATTTACTATTCATGTATACGGTACTATTCACGTATCTGACCTTATTCACGATATCTGACCTTTATTATTCATGATACTGGCACTATTCACCAAAAAAATAAAATTTCTTCTTTTTGTCCAAAACATCTATTTTGGATACTAGCTTTGATTGTATCCATGTTTTGATCATTCTTGAATTTTATACCACTATGATTATTTTTGAGGTATTGTTGGACATGGATAAAACAAAGTACGAATCCTTAATCCTTAATCCTTGTCATTTTGTTTCACTGGATTCGTTCTTTAAAAATATTTTTCATCATCCTCAGTCTTAAATGATGATATTATTGAATATCTTTGGCTTTTAGTGCAAAGATGAATGATTTCTGAAGAATATCTTTGGCACTGTAGTGCAAAGATGAGCAGTGTTGAGATGAACATGACCGATCGATTAATATCTTTGGCTGTAGTGTGCAAAGATGAGCAGTGTTTAAATGAACATGACCCGGTGTGATGAATATCTTTGGCTGTAGTGCAAAGATGAATAATTGATTCGAGATGTATATTGATTGTTGTTACGGGGATAAAAGATGAGCGATGAACTTTTAAATTCATACATAGAAGATAGTAGTTTGCATTCTCTACTTAACTCTTCTAATGAATTATTATTTCATTGCGAATATTGATTGAAAATTTGTTGTCTATTGTATTCTATTAAATTTTTCCCTGTTGAAGACTAACGATAATTTGTTGTATATTATCTTAGTCATAATATTCTTTAATGAGCTAGTTGAGCTCACCCTTTTCCTTTTTGTTCCATTCTTCTCGGGGAGGCGAGAATATAGCGAGTGCAGTGGGGTATGGAATGAAGGTTTTAGAAAGGATTGTTTAGTAGTCCTCACCATTTTTGTAAAATAATGTATCAATAAATGTGATGAGGATTTATGTGAGTATAAATATTGTCTAGAAGATAATATTTGTATTTAAACTCACAGTTTTACTGTTGTAATAATAAAGTTGTAGTTGTTTCTGTACCATGTATTGACAACTCAGAATGGGTGATGTATACCTATTTTGGGGGCGTCACATAAAATATCGACGATGAACTTTTAAATTCATATATAGAAGATAGTAGTTTGCATTCTCTACTTAACTCTTCTAATGAATTATTATTTCCGCTGCGAAGATTGATTTAAAAGCGGTTTGTCTATTGTATTCTATTAGATTTTTCCTGTTGAGGACTAACGATAATTTGTTCTATATTATCTTAGTCATAATGTTCTTTATGAAATAGTTGAGCTCACCCTTTTCCTTGTTGTTCCATTTTTCTTCTCGGGAGGCGAGAATGTAGCGAGTACTAGTCGGGGTGTGGAATGATGGTTCTAGAAGTTGTTCTAGTAGTCCTCACTATTCTGTAAAATAGTGTATTAATAATTGTAATGAGGACTTATTTGAGTGTGGATATTGTCTAGATGACAATATTTGTATTTAAACTCATAGTTTTTATGTTGTATTAATAAATTTGTAGTTGTTTACACCATATATTTGGCGACTCGGAATGGGTGTTGTATACCTATTTTGGGGGCGTCCATGATTATTCGATTATGGGGCCCACAAAAATTTTACGGCGCTATAAATGCATTTAATATTCCCCGATAGAAAGAATATTCCACGACCAAACGAATATTTCCCGATAGAAATGAGTATTTTATAACAACTTGCATATTTTGAAAAAAATTCATATATCACCCTTAACTTTAACTTTTACAAATTTAACCATTTACTGAATAGTTATTATAAGAAAAATTGAATACTTTTATTTCATAAAATTCGGGGTCTTACAATCTCCCCTCCTTATGAAATTTCGTCCCCGAAATTTACGTACCAGGTATTTTGAAAAGTTGAGAATACCTTGCTTCCATTTCAGATTCTATCTCCCCTGTCATCTGTTAGGTTTGTAATATTCATGAACGCAATCAAATTGCAAAATAAGCAGAAACGTGTAAAAATCAGAGTTTAAAATTTTACAAACCATATACCCGGATCACCCTTTATGCACAATTATTAATTAAACGAAAAAGATGAATAAAAACATACCCTTGAAGATCGAGCTTCCTCGGTACAAGTTCACCTCCAATCCTTTTAGCGTTCAACTTGAATCCACCGGGTTTGGTTCCTTCCTTTGATCAACGTTAGCCACCCAAGTGTTTGGCCTCTAGAGGTGATCCACCAAGGAAGAAGAAGAATACAAGAAGATGGGTGGTTGGCTAAACCCTAGTTTTTCTATCTCTATAGAAAAAGAGCGTACTCTCCAACCATTGGAATTGCGTATCTTTTGATATCTGATATAAGACTCCTCTTATAAAGATATCAGGTAACCTTATTTAATAAGGTATTATTTAATTAAACTCTTTTAATTAAATGGGTTCCCTAATCTTATTAGGGATAATTAATTAAACTCCTTTAACTAATTTTCCCTCCTAATCCTATTAGGAATAAATGAGAGTACTTATATTAAATTAATTTCTAAACTCTTTTAGAAATTAAAATAATAATAATAATTGTAATAATATTAATAAGACTCCTCTTATTAATTTATATTTAATATTTCTAAAATATTAAATAATAAATATTAAGCTATTTAATTTATTCTATCACCATAGATTAAATTAAATATACATAACATATTATTATTACGATTATGCCATTAACTTCTTAAATAATTATTCTTCCTTTTATGGTGTGACCCTTTAGGTTCTCCATATTAAACCGGTTGTGAATAAATCAATTAGAACAATTCTAATCTTATTTAAATAAATAAATTAAACAATTAATTTATTTAAATAAATAATATTTATTCTACTGATAGGGATAAGCCTCCTAGCGATCAACGACTTTCCGGATAATATAGATTTCAACATTAATCATAAAAGAACCTTTGAGTAAATAGTTACTGTACAATTCAATCCTTCCACCATACAATGTCCCAATTAAATATAAGACATGGAATTACCATCAAGTCTTATTTTATTTAATTATATGTATTTCGATCCTTAAATGCATGACTCAAATAATGCAAATTAGAAACTCCTTTCTAATTTCATTCTACTAACCAAGGACTCTTTGGGTTGTCATTTATCGAATCACATAGGACATTTCTCTTCTTTTAATAAAGTGGTAGATTCTTTATTGATCATACATTATCTCCATGTACTGACTTATTATACCCAAGCATACCCTTTGATATACCCTAAGGGTCTTAAGGAATAAGTCAAAGTATAACTCATCATACACAAGATACTATGATGATCTCAAGTCCAAGGATCACTTGTACTACTATCACTCTGAGAATTCCTATTGACGGGCAAGTAAAACTCCATTAGGTATTCCTTAGCGAGCCACGTTCAGTGAACTTATTCTCTAATAAGCACCTACATACTTGCTTTAGTGTCTCCACACAAATGATCATGAGATCAATCATCCTCATCCAATGAGCAAGCAGCGTATGTACCAATCTATCCGGATTCACTAATCCCCAATTTAGTAATCCAATGATTGGGAACTATTTTAGTTTTAAGCTTTCTAAGAATTTAGATCTCATTAGAATGATCATCATCATTATTCTAAAAGCATTGCTTAAAACTATGGGTTTATCACATATTATAAAACAAACATCATGTAGATAATTAAAAGCCTTTAATAAATTAATACTTTTTATTAATAAATGAATAAGATTGTTACAAAGTATATGTTTTATCATCAAACATGATTGGCTTGTGTGCATACTACTTTCAATCTCCCACTTGCACTAAAGCCAATCGTCATGGTATCTCATACTCTTCTTCTCTAAGTGGCGATTATCCTGTTTGTTGGATAAGCTTTAATTAATGGATATGTAATGTTGTTCATGAGAGTCCACTATCTCTATAGTGATTTCCCATCTTCAATGATTCTAATAATCAAATGAAAGTGCCACAACACATGTTTAGATCCAAGATGAGACTTAGGAACTATTCCTAGTTACGTAATGAACTTTTAATCCAAACAATCAACTTGCGACTTCATTTATAGCTATATACTTTGTCTCTATCACTAAACCAAAGAACTCTTTCTTTGTTTGGAACCTTTCAAATTCAACGCACTTATTGAAGGTAACCCTTTACCTTAAAGTGGATTTTTACATTGTCTTGGTGCATCTCGAAAAACTTGAGTCTGTTAAGCCCTCTAGTTTTAATTAAGACCCACCATGAATATGATCACATCCTTAGTGTCGGTTAAGCACTTTAAGATGTTTTTCACTGACTCATAATGAACTTCTCCATAATATGACTGATCAACATCAGGTCTCGTACATTTCATTGCATGCATGATTGTCACTCATGCGGCCTCTCTTTTCAGGAGTCTGTGGGGACTATTAAGAGAGATACACTCCATAGCTCATCAACATGAAACATCTCTTGGAGTTTACCATGCTAAACAACTTTAGCATCAAATGAATATATGTTCCTTGGGTTAAGTCGAGCATCCTCTTGTATCTATCTATATAGATTTTATCCCCAATTAAGATACTCTTCCCAAACCATTCATGGAGGAATGTTTAGACAACTTTATCATTACTGATTGTAGCATTAATATGTCATTCCTTATCCGTAGTATATCAACATATAATATTAGGAATGTCACGACGCTCCCACTGACCCTTTTGTACACACTAGAACTCTTACCTCATCGTATGTAACTCTGGATCATCATCTTCTGATGATCGTACCATCATCATCATCATCCATGATGAATCCATACCTCCTAGGTATCTTGATACTATTTCATTTTTACAATTCGGTTTAGTGGTACAATAGAATTCATCTACGGGTTCCTCTTATTTGACTTATAGTGTTTTGTGGTTCTTGAACTCTTGAAGATCTATTATCCTCCCACTAGCCCTTCAATGATAAACACATTTATCTTAGAAGCGCGTGTTGTTTTACAACAAACACCTTTTGCTAAGTAGAATTATAGAACATTTACCCTAAACTTACTTTAGGATGTCCCACAAATCGACACTTGTCAAATCTTGTCCCAAGCTTATCCTTTTGAAACCTTTTCACATAAGTTGGACAACCCCTTATCTTAACATACTTAAGATTAGGAATCCTCCACATCCATAACTTTTATGGAGTCTTGGGACCGGATTTTGAGGTTACCTTTTAAAGATATGTCGGACCATTTCTAGGGCATGATCCTGAAGGATCTTTGGAATGTCGGTAAAATCATCATTTTGGACCGTACCATGTTCAACAAGGTATGATTTTTCCTTTCGGATACATCAATCAATTATTACGTATCGTGAGGTGTCCATTATGAGAAAAACCATTTGAGATGATCTAGAAACTTATTGCACAAGTATTTATTCCTTGATCTAATCAAAGAATCTTAATACTTTGCCAATTTGTTTCACTACGAATTCTTTGAACCTTTCAAATAATTCATACTTGTATTCAACAAATACATACATTCAACTCTTTGAATGATCATCTCCTTTTCTTATACTAGTTTGTTCAATTTACAAAATAATTTTTCACGTAAGTCAAGTATACAAAATCCATTAAGTAATCTTTCATTTCTATCTGAAACATTATTATTATAAATAGAACAACAATTGTTCTTAATTATAATACCAAAAATTTTATTGTCCAACAATAAAATGGAAATAATGTTTCTAACAAGAATTGGAATACAATAGCAACTTATTGACTTAATAGATTTGCCCGTAGGCATTGCTAAACTATAAGTTTCTATGGCTAATATGACAACCTTTGTTACATTTCCCGCACATAGGATTACTTATATTTGTTTAGCTTTCTACTTCTGCTTGGTCCTTCATAAATCTATATTTATGATAACCAAAGTCGGTATCCAATACCCAAGTAGAACATTGACTTAAAGAAAAATTTATTTCAACCATGAACAAAATAATATTTGTAACCGAAACTTCACTAAGCTTCTTTGGTTAGCCTCTACAAGATGCTTCTCGCAGTTTCCTTCCAGTGTCCAGGCTTATTGCAGTGGAAGCAAACTCCTTTGCTATCCATATCAGTTTTGTTCTTATTATCCTTTATTTTGCCTTTCTATTTACCTTCTTTGAATCTTTCTTCTTTTCAGAAGATCCTTTGGCCCCTACCAGTAAGACTTGGTCTTTCTTGGTTGGAAAGTGACTCTCAACATTTTTCAATATGTTAAGCAAATCAGCGAGGCTGATATCTAGCTTGTTCATATGAAAAATTCACAACAATTGTGAAAGGAGTCCGGGAGTGAGTGCAAGATCAAATCTTGACTCAACTCTCCATCCATGACAAAACTTCGTTGTCTAATTGATCAATCAAATTGATAATGTTAAGGACTTTTATCATCTTTAGTGTAGTGTCATGGTCATTCTAGATCGGAAGAGCTCCTTAGATATCCGATATCTATCGGTCCTACTTTCCTCACCATCAACTACTTGATGTGCGGGAATATATAGTAGAAGCATCCATAGTTTCTTCTTGTGGCTGAAGCTCGTTACTCGTAGATGCGAGCATGATGCATTGAGTCAATCAGGCATCATCTTGCCACTTTCTAAAAAGTAGCAATCTCTTTCTTAGAGGCATTATGCGCAACCATTGCGAGGGATAGGCGTATTAAGGACATAAGATAACTTTTCAACCATGAGAACTATTCTCAAATTCCTTAACCAATCCGCTTTAATTGATTACGGCTAATTTAGCATCAAATATGCTTCGCAGTTGATAGTAATTTTTTAGACATTGTAAAATTACGTAAATGAATTTGTAATTAACAACATTTTAACATACATTCTTTTATTAATTACCAAAATAAATTAGGTCTTGTTTTAAATTGGTATCTCCCACTATTTTCTTCAAACTATATTACCCTCACTTATATAGTTCGACAAAATCTAATTAAAGATTTGCTAGTGAGAATAAGGATCCCATTTCAAATGTATATAGCCTTGTGGTGACACAACAAACTATATATAAATAAATAGGTAGACAACTTTTGTCAATTACATCAACTATGCAACTCCTTTTCTTTTTGCCTCTTAGATTATTTTGATCAGTGGTGGCACATCCGAATCAAAATTATCCAAGTTAAGCCGACCTAGCACTCCATATATTCAAAAAGAAAATATCATCATTGTGGTGACACAACAAAATAATATTGTTCAATTTTCTTTATAAGCATCAAATGTGATAAATTAACATCTTAAATACTTAATACTTGCCTTGTGGTGACACAACAAACTCATATTAAATATTTAATACTCATTTAATTTTATCATGCTAGAAAGCGACGTTCGATATTCCAAATATCTTTGAATGCTTAGGACTTAATATAAAATTGAGGGTTTGTTATTAATTTGTCTCATCTTGTTTAGCGGCATGCATATATATATATAAAATACGCATCATATTAATGAACATGCGAAGCATGTTTGCATAATATATAATATATATAGTATAAGCATGCACATATAGAATACTATATTCTACCCGGATTGATTATGGACTTTTATTCTAGTTTGGTTCACTAGAGCCACCAAGTGAACCAAAAGGTCAAACCCTAGGGTGCAAGAAATAATATTTAAATATAACTATTACATTTAAACCCTGCTCCATTACAAACGGGTCTTCAAGCGCTCCTTGCTCCTTGATCTCCAATTTTTCAAAATTAATTCTAACTATTCCTATTACAAAACTATTTAAAATAAATAGAAACCTTGATCGTGAGTCGAGGGAAGTACATAAGAGGAGATAGAATTTACATTAAGAAAAATTAGAAGGCGAATCTGTGAGACCCCATTTAATAAAACCCATACATTCATGCATCCAACTAAAATGAAATCCAATCACATTGGTCATTGATAGTCCATAATCAATCCCATTTATTATCATACACATCTCCATATGTATCGAATAAATAACATTCATCTCATGAGTAATAAACATTTAATATATATATTGATATCATTTAATGGGCAAATTTAGTTAGTATAAAATCTATTTTGAATAAAAATAAACTCCTTTACTTTAATCCAAATTTAAATCAAAATAAAACTATTTTATTTTAATTTATCTAATTTTGAATAAAATAAACTATTTTATTTTAATCAAAATCTTTAATCAAAATAAACTCCTTTATTTTAATTAATTATGGAATCTAATTCCAAGTAAAAAATAAAATAAAATAAAACTCCTTTATTTAAAGGAAACGCATTGATTTTTCCTATTCACAAATAAACTCCTTTATTTTTAAATAATATGAAATCTTATTTCATATATAAATAAACTCCTTTTTTTAAGGAAACATGGAATCCAATTTTAACTCCAATTAGTTATCATGGAATCCAATTCCAACTCTAATTAGTTAGCATGAAATTCAATTTTAAAATTAAAATAAACTTTTTATTTTAAAATTAAAATAAACTTTTATTTTAAAATTAAAATAAACTTTTATTTTAATAATAAAATAATTAAGATTAATATATACATATATATATATATAACTATTATACATATATATATAATATAAACCGAATATATATAAAATATCCAGTAATACGTATATGCGATTTGCCACAGTTATTATTATAATAGTGATCGGAATAATGCTTGAGGATCTCGCGTGGGTATTATGACACACATATATATATATATATATATATATATATATATATATATATATATATATATATAACAACCACTACCCTTCGGGTCAATTGGGTAAACCATCTGGCCCCAAAGTACTTTACGGAGTTTTGAACCCATAACAAGTACCTACCACATCAAGAAGCTAACTACCAATTGAGCTATCCTATGCCCATATATTAATAAATCATGTTCCTGCTGGTGGCCACGCAATCACGTATAAGTAGGATTCCTACTACTTGAAGCAGCGAAATCAAAAAAAAAAAATCAGGATTACCGAATTTTTTTTATTTTTTAATAAATTTTATACAACAAAATTAAGCCCAATTAAATTGTTCTAAACACATATCAATATACATATTAAATTAAAACAATTAATAATTAGCATAAAGGTTTGGCTCTGATGCCACTGTTAGGTTTGTAATATTCATGAACGCAATCAAATTGCAAAATAAACGGAAACGTGTAAAAATCAGAGTTTAAAATTTTACAAACCATATACCCGGATCACCCTTTATGCACAATTATTAATTAAACGAAAAAGATGAATAAGAAACATACCCTTGAAGATCCGAGCTTCCTCGGTACAAGTTCACCTCCAATCCTTTTAAATTTCAACTTGAATCCACCGGGTTTGGTTCCTTCATTTGATCAACGTTAGCCACCCAAGTGTTTGGCCTCTGGGGGTGATCCACCAGGAAGAAGAAGAATACAAGAAGATGGGTGGTTGGCTAAACCCTAGTTTTTCTATCTCTATAGAAAACGAGCGTACTCTCCAACCATTGGAATTGCGTATCTTTTGATATCTGATATAAGACTCCTCTTGTAAAGATATCAGGTAACCTTATTTAATAAGGTATTATTTAATTAAACTCTTTTAATTAAATGGGCTCCCTAATCCTATTAGGAATAATTAATTAAACTCCTTCAAATAATTTTCCCTCCTAATCCTATTAGGAATAATTGAGAGTACTTATATTAAATTAATTTCTAAACTCTTTTAGAAATTAAAATAATAATAATAATTGTAATAATATTAATAAGACTCTCTTATTAATTTATATTTAATATTTCTAAAATATTAAATAATAAATATTAAGCTATTTAATTTATTCTATCACCATAGATTAAATTAAATATACATAACATATTATTACGATTATGCCATTAACTTCTTAAATAATTATTCTTCCTTTTATGGTGTGACCTTTAGGTTCTCCATATTAAACCGGTTGTGAATAAATCAATTAGAACAATTCTAATATTATTTAAATAAATAAATTAAATAATTAATTTATTTAAATAAATAATATTTATTCTATAATAGGGATAAGCCTCCCTAGCGATCAACGACTTTCCGGATAATATAGATTTCAACATTAATCATAAAAGAACCTTTGAGTAAATAGTTCTTCAGTATAATTCAATCCTTCCACCATACAATGTCCCAATTAAATATAAGACATTGGAATTCTTCACAAGTCTTATTTTATTTAATTATATGTATTTCGATCCTTAAATGCACAACTCCAAATAATGCAAATTAGAAACTCCTTTCTAATTTCATTCTACCTTAACCAAGGACTCTTTGGGTTGTCATTTATCGAATCACATAGGACATTTCTCTTCTTTTAATAGAAGTGGTAGATTCTTTATTGATCATACATTATCTCCATGTATACTGACTTATTATACCCAAGCATACCCTTTGATATACCCTAAGGGTCTTAAGGAATAAGTCAAAGTATAACTCATCATACACAAGATACTATGATGATCTCAAGTCCAAGGATCACTTGTCTTACTATCACTACAGAATTCCTATTGACGAACAAGTAAAACTCCATTAGGTATGCCTTAGCGAGCCACGTTCAGTGAACTTATTCTCTAATAAGCACCTACATACTTGCTTTAGTGTCTCCACACAAATGATCATGAGATCAACCATCCTCATCCAATGAGCAAGTAACGTATGTACCAATCTATCCGGATTCACTAATCCCCAATTTAGTAATCTAATGATTGGGAACTATTTTAGTTTTAAGCTTTCTAAGAATTTAGATCTCATTAGAATGATCATCATCATTATTCTAAAAGCATTGCTTAAAACTATGGATTTATCACATATTATAAAACAGCTTCATGTAGATAATTAAAAGCCTTTAATAAATTTATACTTTTTTTAAAATAAATGAATAAGATTGTTACAAAGTATATGCTTTATCATCAAACATGATTGGCTTGTGTGCATACTACTTTCATCATCATGATTTCTCCATTTCTCATCTCCTGTATTTCAGATATCATTCTAGAATACAGCTTCAAAAACAACGGTTAATTTAACAAATTAACATATCACATAATATCCCGATATTATGACTGACCAACAAATAAGCTTAGATAGGACACACTAGCGAAGGATTTACTCATATCTCCCCTCCTAGTTCTAATCCCGATCTCCGTCAGAGATCATATCCCTAAGCTCTGATACCAACTGTGACTTTGGACACCAACTTGTGTCAGAACCTCACCAGGGTACTTATCAGGTTGCCACCGCAGAACGGCGTCCCCTACGGAGAGTCTGGCTTCGGTGCATCCCTCATCAACAGGAAGTCACCAGATAGAGGTTCGGGGCTCTTTACTTATGGCTCTGACACCAACTGTGACGCCCCCAAAATAGGTCCAATCCAACCAACCCATTTTGAGTCACCAAATACATGGTACAGAAAATAACTACAACTTTATTACAACAATTGTCGTGCAAAATACAACAACACATATGTTGTGAGTTTTAATACCAACTATGACTCATGTCCCAACTATGGACATCACCTCACAGTGATACCTTACATAAAGGTACAATCTAGAACTGTTTTAGAAACTAAAATCTTTGGGAAGTGCTCAAGGAAACCTTTATATATAGGAGGCCATGCATCTAGGTTATGATAGTTATCATATGGCCACAGAATTATTCTTGGTTGACCCAATAGACCCTAAAGAAAAACGAGAAGATTACTATCATATTCTTCCCAATGGTGTGTCTTCTCTTGACATATCATTATCTCTACCGTCTCTAATTGAGAATTATACTTCAACCAAACTCCAAGATTATATAGGTAGTGCTCGTATATATAATCAGCAAGTGAATGAGCACAACCTTGTCTTATGATGACACGAGGTGGTATGTCATTAGACATCTCGTATGATAGTGGCAAAACACCCTTCCAACGTTGGGTTCGCCTCACCCTAGTTGATTTACCAAATATAACTACTAAATGATGACCACCGTCCTTTTCCCTCATTATCCCCGCCGACCCAAATTACACTTTTATTACACGAAAAGGAATTGTGAAGCAAAAGGGTGAGCACAACTAGCTCAGTAAAGAATATCATGACTAAAGATAAATAAATTATCAATAATCTTCATCAGTAATAAATCAGAGATTTAGAACATATGGTAGATGATAAAACTTTTCAACCATAGTTGCAAAGTGAACGAAGCAATCCATTAGAAGAGTCAAATAGACCATAAAATCTATTATCTTCTCCATGTTAAAAGTCCATCAACAATGTTTTTATCCCTGTAACATTAATCAACAATTCCTGTCCACAATCACGTGTATAACTCATAATCGTAATTGTAGTTCTAAATCCTTTCCTCATCCAGGACAAAGTTAATTTTCATCACCTGAAACATCAAAGATCATGGTTATACCAAATCACAGATTCATGTTCATAATTCTACTAATAAATTCATCTTTTTACTACTGGCCAAAGATATTCATCAACAAGTCATCTTTGCACTACTGGTGAAGATATTCATCAACAGTTCATCTTTCCACTTCGGCCAAAGATATTCAATATATCATCTTTTTACTTTACAGCCCAAAGACATTCATATCTCAAAGAAATACATAATCATTTCGAAATTTATATAAACCATAATTATAACCATGTTGATCAATTCACCTTTGCACTTAAGCTAAAGATATTCAATTATAAATTCAATGGTCATGATCATACCAGTCACAATTCAACTTTTCACTCTTGGCCAAAGAGAACCCTAGTCATGATCATACCAATAATCTACCCATCTTTACCCTCCAAAGAAAAGAGATTTCAACACAAGGTGGTTATAAAAATGTTATATATGATAATAAAATCAATATAATCAATACATAGTTTTAATCTCCAGAATAATATTCATAAATCAACTATAATTTGTTTAGAAAAAGAAACCAATTTTGTAGTGAATAGTACCTGTGAATAGTAACTCGTGAATAGTAACTCATGAATAATAACTCATGAATAGTAATCCGTAGTGAATAGTTGTGAGACCCCAGATTTTATCAATAAAGATTTAAATTTTGTCGAAATAATTTTTTAATATTATGGTGTGAATTTGAGATTATATTATAGTTGTGGGTAGTATTTATAAATTTTGCAAAGTATGCAAGTGGTTATATTATATTCGATTGGTCGGGGAATATTCGGTTTAGCAGGGAATATTATAAAATGGCCCAATCATTGGTGGACCCCACAAACGGAATTATTGTTGGATTGAGAAAACGACAAAAATATTTTATTGAAATAACGGCGGAAGTTTTACCGTTGATACTGTTGAACTACTCGGTAGTAAAAGTATAGTAATACGTGTGGTTGCATAGTAGCACACGGTATTGATTATTGATGCTTATGTGAGAAGTCACTCAGTTTGATTCCATTATTGTCGATTAATAATATGAATTATTATAGCGATAATGACGTTTTGTTTTATTCAGTATTATTAACGTAATAAAATGAAACATCTTTTATATAAAATGAATACTTTATTAAAGTTATTCTATAAATAGAATATATTATATTTTATTATGCATAGTGTTGCATAGTGTTTTTGCATAGTGTTTTGTATAGTGTTGCATAGTGTTTGCAAAGTAAAATGTTTTTATATAAATAGAATATATGATATTTTATTTAAAAGATTTTGCTTTAAATATGGACCGTCGGATTAAAGTAAATCAATACTGACCGTTCATGGATTAATTACTATGCATTCTATTTTCCTATAAATAGAAGCTCATTCCTTCATTATTTTCTTACTTAATTCACCCAACTCTAGAGAGAGAAATTATAGAGAGAAGCTATAGAGAAAAATCTATAGAGAGAAAGAAGAAGAGTATTACGGTACTTCACTACTTTGATATCCGGTGTCTTTTACGGTAGGGATATTATTTGTTGTACAGTAAAGGGTGTTATTCTTTCTTATTCATGAAGAGAACTTTTGTTATTCCATTCTTTATTATTACATTTGAATAACCTATATCTGTGACATACCTATACTTGGTGAAATCCTTTGTTATTCCATTCTTTATTATTCTATTGGAATAACTCAGATATCTGTGACATACCCTATACATAATATGTATAGGTGGTTTACCCTATACTTGGTGACATTCTTCTATTATTACATTTGGAACATCACATGCATGTGTTTTTTACAGGACTGGTTCTGTCTTTTTATTATTCATTGGAACATCCTGCTCATGTGTTTTAGGCCAGGACTGGTTCCGTCTTTTATCATTACGTTGGAATATCCTATCATGTGTTTTTACAGGATCCGTTCCATCTTTATTATTACATTGGAACATCCATTGGGTGTGAATTTCACCGACCGTTCTCGTTATTATTATTACATTGGAATAACTTTGTCTATCACGCAATCTGCATGCATGGTGATTTCCTTTGTTATTCCATTCTTTATTATACCCAGTTGGTTAATACTTTGACTTCTATACTCCATGAAATTAGTAGAATATTCTTGATATTTGCGTTTCATCCAATATCTTTTTCATGGAAATATTCTTCCGATCATTCTTGAATTTTACTCTACAAAACAATATCTTGTTGACAATTTTGACGCGTTAATAATTTCTAGATAAATTAATTCTTGAACTTGTTTTATATTATCATTGTCATCATCCTCATGTTTATATTATGTTGAAAGTTATCTTTGGCTTACGTGCATAGATGAACTTAGTATGATTATGACCGAGGTTCATTCGGTATAATCATGGCTTGATATAAATGATGTGACAAAAGTCCTCGATGGGCTTTATAATGCGATGATGGATAGTTTTTGGTATGATTATGACCGGGGGTGATTCGGTATAGTCATGACCATTGATAATTTGATGAAAATCCTTGACCGTGATACGGGGATGATTAGATATTGTGGTTTATTCATCAAACCGAGTCTTAGTGATAAAATTTTATGAAAACCTTTTAAAACCTAAAAGATAGTAGACTTTATTTTCTACTTGACTCTTTTAATGGATTGCGTATTTATTTGCATTAAACCGGGTTGTCTATTGTATTTTATCGGTTTAACATTGTTGTTGAAATTGATAATTTATTCGCATTATCTTAGTCATAATATTTCTTCTTGGGCTAGTTGAGCTCACCCTTTCTTTCAATCTGTTCTATTCGTGGAAATGAGAATATAAATTTGGGACGAGTCGGGAAAAGAGTGATGGTCCCAAGATAGCATTAGTAGTCCTCACTATTACATTAAATAGTGTGACAATAAATGTAATGAGGACTCCTTGAGTATGGATATTGTCTAAATGACAATATTCATATTAGAACTCTCGGTTTATGTATTTTCGTATGTTACACTACGATGTATAATTAAGTTTGTATTTGAATTTATGTACCATGTAAGTGGCGACCCAAGATGGGTAACGATACCTAATTTTGGGGGCGTCACGGGTTAATATCGAGCCATAAGTGTGAAGAGCCCCGAGCCTCTCATTTGGTGACTTCTGTTGATGGGAATGCAAAGCGGACTCTCCGTGGGGGCGCCTGAATTTCGGTGTGGTGATAGAGTACCAATGTGAGGTCTTGACACAAGTTGGTGTCCAGAGTCACGATTAGTATCAAAGCTTAGGGATATGATCCTGGGTGAGATGTGAGATAAGAACTAGGAGGGATAAGCGGAATTCCTTCGCTAGTATGACCTACCTAAATTTATTTGGTATTTAATTGGTCGGTCAAAGTATAGGGATAATATGTGATATGTTAATTAACCCTTGTTTTGTGACAAGTGTTTGAGAATGACATCCGAAAATCTTTGAGATAAGCAATGAAGCACATGAGAGTGTTGATTCAAACTCAAACAAAAGGTAACGACCAACAACACGATAATAATCATCTCGTGGTGTGGCAACGGTATCGAACAATGATAACCATCGTGGGGAAATTATCATTCTAAGAATGGTAACCACTTTGGTGATAATCATGGCAAAGATAATAGAAGTGGAAATTGCAAGAAGAGAGGTCATTTAGCCCAATTACATTGTGTGCACCAAAGTCAAGTCTAGCTTGGACGGTGGCACCAAAGGTGGATATGGACAAAACAAAGTCGTTGGTTTTAGGAAGTGCATTTTTCATGACTTCTCAAAAGCGCGAGTAAACCGAACGAAGTTAGCACGGGTTAGTTAATTATAAATTGCGAAGTTTATACCTTATAAGATACCGGTTCTACCCATTATTTTATCTCTCTTGCTTATGCTTCAACGTTTAAATTTGACTCAGGAGAAGTTAGACTTTGACTTATTGGTTGAAACTTCGTTAGTAGGAGCCTTCACACCGCTACTAATTTTAAATCTTGTTTGATTCAAATAAACACTTTCACGTTACCTGTCAATCTTATCTTTTTGAAAATACTTGCCTTTGATGTGATTTTAGGAATCAATTGGTTAACTACTCATCATGCTTTTATATTCATAACCAATCTGTTGTGCGAATTTAAGTAACCAAACTACTAAAGTCAATTATTGTCATATCAAGCCATAAGTAAAGAGCCCCAAACCTTTCGTTGTTGACTTCCTTGTGTGGAATGCACCGAAGCCAGGCTTTCTATAGGCGACATCGTGAATGAAGATGGTAAGTTTATAAGTATCATTGTGAGGTGCTATCTAGGTTAAGGGATAGAAGTCACAGTTGGTATCAATGTGACGTACTATCCAAGTCTTGGATGAGAGTCACAGATTTTGAATGATATTTCTATTATTAATAAATTTCTGGTGTATTCTTGAAGACTTCTTAGCCTACTTACAAACGTGAAATCGAATTTTTTGTATTGACCCCAAAGACAAAACCCAATTCTTAAACCCTCAAATATTTCTTCAACTAAAAGGATCTGTTTACGTGGATTATGATGAAAGTCATAATAAAAGCATTGGACTAATGAAAATCATGGGTATACGTGGTATTAGTAAGTGTTATGATGAGTTATGTTGGTTAGTATGTGAAAACATGAAAGTTTCTTAAAAATCACAAGGAGTTAAAAACCAGATTTTGGTGAAAAACTTAACATGAAATTCAATTGACCAAATCTCCTATTATATTTTGAATTTTTGAGTGTGGTTAAGTCCTAGAGTTAGATCTATGAGTTACCTAACTAATCCAAGTGGAATCAATGAAAAATGTGTTGTAGATTTTCGTGTGGATTGATTTTAGCAAAGGAGTGCAAAGCTGCAAAAACCGAAAAAGTTGCTGCCATGATTTTAGAAGGGCTGTTTAGGCCACTTAAATTATGAGAAAAATTCTGGCCTTTTGGGACATGAACTTATATGGTATAAAGTACCTCCTGTCCAAAAATGAGCTCATTCTGACTTAAAATGAGCAAGTTATGACTATTTCAATATTTAGGTTTTTTCGACAAAAAACGCTATAACCGGAGTTCTATAACTCCGATGACCATGAAATTTAAACTAGAGGCTCACATTAACATGTGTAAAGTCCTGCCAAGATTTGGGAATTTTTGGAGTTAAACTTGAGGTAGCTAATTTCTTAAGGAAATAATTAGAAATTGATTTTTGAAAAATAGTAAATGAATTTTAAAAATTCCGAGAAAAATATATTTTCATTATGGGACTATATTATGCTAAATCCCAGAAAAGAAATATTTTTGGGACTGATTTGGTATTTTTCATGAAAATAGTTTAGTTACGAACATATGAGTTAAATATGTTATATGAAGTAACAAAGTTGAAAATAGAATTTTATGGCTAGAGAATCCTATATAGAGTATATGCATATTTTTTTTTGATGAGGATTTGATCATTGGTGATGATATCTTATGAGTATGGCATTTTGAATGATTAAATGCATTATATGGTAAAGCGTAAACAATTGAGATAAATTGTTTATAAATTTAAGAAGTGATTAAAATATTGTTATAATATTAAGGATATTAGATTATGAGATTATTAAGTGATTGATAACATGGGGATATTCTTGAATCTGGATAAATTATATTATAAATGTTTAATATTTATCCTTTATCTCATTTGATTGATTCTTTATATCATTATCCTCATGCTTATATTATGTTGAAAGTCATCTGTGGCTGTAGAAGGCATAGATGGACTTGGTATGATTATGACCGTGGATTGTTCTAAGGTATAATCATAACCGTAATTGAAAACACGATTATCTTTGGTCGTAGTGCATGGATAATTTGTGGTCGTGATACTAATGAATACACGATTATCTTTGGCCTTAGTGCATGGATAATTTGTGGTCGTGATACTAATGAATACACAATTATCTTAGTGCATGGATAATTTGTGGTCGTGATACTTGTGGTCGTGATACTAATGAATACACGATTATCTTTGGCCGTAGTGCATGGATAATTTGTGGTCGTGATACTAATGAATACACAATTATCTTTGGCCGTAGTGGATGGATAATTTGTGGTCGCGTGATCTTAATGAATACACGATTATCTTTGGTAGTAGTGAATGGATAATTTGTGGTCGTGATACTAATGAATACACGATTATCTTTGGTAGTAGTGCATGGATAATTTGTGGTCGTGATACTAATGAATACACGATTATCTTTGGTAGTAGTGCATGGAATAATTAAGTGGTCGTGATACTAATGAATATCCTTGGCACAGTAGTGCGGGGATGATTCGATGATATGAATTAATTATTGAAATGAGTCTCAAAGAATGAAATATTAATACATGGATGTGGTAAAAGTTATCTTTGGTAGTAGTGCATTGATAGACTTGGTATGATTATGACGAAGGATTATTCGGATAATCATGGTCAGTAATTGAAAACACGAATATCCTTGGCGATTGGTGCATAGATAATTAAGTGGTCGTGATACTATTAAGTCGCATCTCGGCATTATTAGTTTTATGATTGTATATCTTTGGCTGTAGTGCAAAGATGAATTGTTAATGAATATCTTTGGTAGGATTGCAAAGATGAATTTAATGTTTTCAACGATAAAGGTATTCAAGGTATCCTCACCTCTTTATCATACCAGTATCGTACCCTAATTTCGAGGGCGAAATTCCATAAGGAGGGAGATTGTGAGACCCCAGATTTTATCAATAAAGATTTAAATTTTGTCGAAATAATTTTTAATATTATGGTGTGAATTTGAGATAATATTATAGTTGTGGGTAGTATTTATAAATTTTGCAAAAGTATGCAAGTGGTTATATTATATTCGATTGGTGGGAATATTCAGGTTTAGCGAGGAATATTCATATAACTACTCAATCATTGGTGGACCTACATTAATGTAATTATTATCGGATTGAGAAAACGACAAAAATATTTTATTGAAATAACGCATGAAGTTTTACCATTGATCTTTGTTGAACTACTCGGTAGTAAAAGTACGATGTACGTGTGGTTGCATAGTAGCTTACCTGTATTGATTATTGATGCTTATGTGAGAAGTCACTCAGGTTTGATTCCATTATTGTCGATTAATAATATGAATTATTATAGCGATAATGACGTTTTGTTTTATTCAGTATTATTAACGTAATAAAATGCGAAACATCTTTTTATATAAAATGAGAATACTTTATTAAAGTTATTCTATAAATAGAATATATTATATTTTATTATGCATAAGAGTGTTGCATAGTGTTTTTGCGTATAGTGTTGCATAGTGTTTGCATAGTAAAATGTTTTTATATAAATAGAATATATGATATTTTATTTAAAAGATTTTGCTTATAATATGGACGATCAGTTAAAGTAAATCAATTTGGACCGCTTCATGGATTAATTACTATGCATTCTATTTTCCTATAAATAGAAGCTCATTCCTTCATTATTTTCTTACAGAATTCACCAAACTCTAGAGAGAGAAATTATAGAGAGAAGCTATAGAGAGAAAATCTATAGAGAGAAAGAATAAGAGTATTCGGTACTTCACTACTTTGATATCCAAAGGTCTTTTACTAGTAAGGGATATTATTTGTTGTACCAGTAAAGGGTGTTATTCTTTCTTATTCATGAAGAGAACTTACATTATTCCATTCTTTATTATTCTGTTGGAATAACTTTTGTATACTGCCAGACATACCCTATACTTGGTGAAATCCTCTCATTATTCCATTCTTTATTATTCTATTGGATAAGCTTTGATATCGCCATACCCTATACATAATCAGATACGTGGCTAACCCTATACTTGGTGACATTCTTCTATTATTACATTGGAACATCCTGTGCATGTGTTTTTTACACCCACTGGTTCCGCTTTATTATTCTCGTTGGAACATCCTGTCATGTGTTTTTTACCCACACGGTTCCGCTTTTATCATTCTCCGCTGGAATATCCTATCGTGTGTTTTACACCGGATCTGGTTCCATCTTTATTATTCTCATTGGAACATCCATGTTTGTGGAATTTCACCGACTGGTTCCGTTATTATTATTTTGTTGGAATAACTTTGTCTATGCTTAAGTACCGCATGCGTATGGTGATTTTCTTTGTTATTCCATTCTTTATTATACCCAATTGGTTAAAACTTTGACTTCTATACTCCATGAAATTAGTAGAATATTCTTGATATTTGCATTTCATCCAAAGATCTTTTCATGAAAATATTCTTCTGATCATTCTTGAATTTTACTCTACAAAACAGTATCTTGTTGACAATTTGGACGTTAATAATTTCTAGATAAATTAATTCTTGAACTTGTTTTTATATCATTGTCATCATCCTCATGTTTATATTATGTTGAAAGTTATCTTTGGCTTACGTGCATAGATGAACTTAGTATGATTATGACGAGGTTCATCATTCCAGTATAATCATGGCTTGATATAAATGATGTGACAAAAGTCCTCGATGGCCTATAATGCGTTGATGGATAGTTTTTGGTATGATTATGACCGGGGGTGATTCGGTATAGTCGCTGACCATTGATAATTTGATGAAAATCCTTGGCCAGTGGTACGCAGGATGATTAGATATTGTGGTTTATTCATCAAACCGAGTCTTAGTGATAAAAATTTATGAAAACCTTTTAAAACCTAAAAGATAGTAGACTTTATTTTCTACTTGACTCTTTTAATGGATTGCATATTTCATTATAGATTAAACTGTTTGTCTATCGTATTTTATCGGTTTAACATTTATTGAAGGCTAATGATAATTTATTACGCATTATCTTAGTCATAATATTTCTTCTTGGGCTAGTTGAGCTCACCCTTTCTTTCACCGTATTCTCTTGAAATGAGAGAATATAGGCGGGACGAGTCGGGAAAAGAGTGATGGTCCCAAGATAGCATTAGTAGTCCTCACTATTACATTAAATAGTGTGACAATAATAAATGTAATGAGGACTCCTTGAGTATGGATATTGTCTAAATGACAATATTCCTATTAGAACTCTCGGTTTTATGTATTGTCGTATGTTACACTACAGATGTATAATTAAGTTTGTATTTGAATTTATGTACCATGTAAGTGGCGACCCAAGATGGGTGACGTATACCTAATTTTGAGGGCGTCACAATAGTAACTCGTGAATAGTAAATCATGAATAATAACTCGTGAATAGTAACTCATGAATAGTAACTCATGAATAGTAACCCCGACATGAAAAAGTTCTAAATTTAATAAAAAATTCAAACCAATATTTCAACATAATGATATTGAAGAAATAATATCACTTACGAAGAAAATAAAATCCCTTTCAATCCCTTAAAATCCCTTACTATCCCTTACCTCAAAAGAGCAGTACTTCTAACTGGAATAACGCTGAACGAACTTGCACCATATAGCAACTCTCAAGATATCAAAATACTCACAAGAATACACTCGATAATATAGAGAAAAATAGAGAAAACTTCGGTTTAAATGTGATTTTCAATTCTAACCTAAGCACCCTATTTATAGGAAAATGCTTAGAACACAAAAGCAGAAAATTTAATAAAATATTAATATATATATATATATATATATTAAATTCCTGCGTACACTAAATCAGATCCAACATCAGCCACCAATAGTCAACTAAATAAAAAAAACGTTTTTGTTATTAAAAATAATTAAAACTTTCAAAAACCAATTATTTCGGAACATCAGAACTACAATAATTCATAATAAATAACCCTTTTATCAGAAAATTCGAATCTCGCGAATTTTTTATAGGAAATTCAATTCTCTACAACTTTATAGAAGAAAATTTTCCAAATTCCAAATAGAAATTGACCGAAATCCATAAACGGACGATTTTACATGCTATAATCAAATTTCAGTCAAGAAATGGGCCCACAGACATGTTTAACATGTTTTAAGCAACTTTTGCAACAAAAATACTCCTCCTCCTCATATACTCATATATCCCACATTCATTATAAAAATATCATTATAATATTATAATAATATAATAAAATAGTATTTTATCATAAAAGATAAAATATTAATTTTTTAACAATTATCACTTTAAAAATTTTCTCCATCTATATCCACATAAAATGAATATTTTTCTTATCATATAAATCAATAATTAATTATTCACAAATAATATTACAAAATCACAATAATGACAATCAGGCAGTTCCCAGGAAAGAGGGGGCTTTCTAATAAGGATTTCTCCTTACCAGCGCGCAATTAGGTGACCAAACCTCTCCTTAGACAGAACTTTCTAGACATTGCCAATAATGTTATCTAATAATATTATTCAGATAATATGAGTTATTGCTTCGATAATAGAAAATACTGTGTAGTGACAATTATTAAAACAACAGTAATATAAAATATCAACGCAGCAATTATTGAATCAATAAAATACTGAATAGTAATTACTGTAACAATTATTGAGTAGTGCCTTCTTACGTAAGAATCAATAATTGGTGCAATACTGCAAAGCTATCTTGCAACACACCACGACATCAGTATTTTAACCACCGTGTATTCCAACAATTGTTAATTGGTAATAACTACGCCAAGTTATTTATAAAAATTTCCTTTTATGTCGTTTTCTTCATCCGACAGCTTATTCTTACATTATGGGGCCCACAAAAGGTCAAAGGCTGTCGCATTTAATATTCCCAAAGCGTAAAGAATATTCCACGACCAAACGAATATTCCCGATAGAAATGAGTATTTTATAACCACTTGCATATTTTGAAAAAAAAATTTATATATCACCCTTAACTTTAACTTTTACCAATTTAACCATTTACTGAATAGTAATTATAAGAAAAATTGAATACTTTTATTTCATAAAATTCGGGGTCTTACAATATAGTGTTGGATGATTGATTGTAAAAGATTAAGCAGATATGTATTTCTATAGTTGATTGATTTTAGTTGTTGAAATAATATTTAGTTACCAATCTTTTGTGCTGCTAAGTGCTAAACATATTGTCAAAGAATTATAGAACCTTACTGTTTATATACTAGTCATCGTTATGTTTTAAAATATATAACCTCAATGTAGAAATGATTGAACATGAGAAATAAAAGTTAGCCGTCTTATGCATGAAAATTTCATGAATTAGTGGTTAAAATACATATCTTAAAAACAAATAGTTGTTGTAGCTCAGTTGGTTTGAACTCTTATTTATTTACTTACAAGTCTTGTGTTCAAGTCTCACAACCCACAAGTAGTAACATTTTATTTAAAAAAAAAAAGTTCATGAGCCACTTGGTGGTAGGGCCAAAAAGGCCCGGTTTTTCTTGATCGAAAAACGCGCCCAAAGCTTGGGTTTTTGGTGGATGGTAGAACTGCCATGGCCTTAGTCCTGTTTAAGCGTGTCTATTAATAAAACACGTCTTTGAAATGAGTCTCCTCTTTAGTTCTTGAAAACCCTTCTCACATTCCTCGCTCCAACCGAATTTTGTATCTTTTTGAGTCAGCTGAGTTAATGGAGTAGCGATTCGAGAAAATCTTTCCACGAATCTCCGATAATAACCAGTTAAACCCAGAAAGCTACGTACTTCGGTAACTGACTTAGGTTACTCCCAGCTTTGAATTGCTTCAATCTTTGTCGGGTCAACAGATATTCCATGATTTGATATCACGTGCCCAAGGAATGCTACTTCCTCAAGCCAGAACTCGCATTTCTTCAACTTGGCATATATCTTGTTTTCACGAAGCTTTTGGAGTATTAGCCTCAACTGTTGTTCATGGTCTTCACGGCTTTTGGACTATATGAGGATGTCATAAATAAAGATAACAACAAAATGATCCAAATATTCCTTTAATAATCGGTTCATCATATCCATGAAGGCCGCATGAGCATTAGTCAATCCAAAAGACATAACTAGGAATTCGTAATGCCCGTACCGAGTTCTGAAAGCAGTCTTTGGAATGTCATCAGTTTTAACTTTTAACTGATGATATCCAGAACGAAGATCGATCTTTGAAAAGAATTTAGCACCTTGCAATTGGTCAAATAGGTCATCAATTCGAGGTAACGGGTACCTATTTTTGATGGTGACATGATTCAACTCCCGATAGTCAATACAAAGTCGCATACTTCCATCTTTCTTCTTTACGAATAGAACAGGAGCACCCCAAAGAGACGAACTAGAACGAATAAAACCGATGTATATTAATTCTTGTAGTTGGGTTTTTAACTCCTGAAGTTCAATAGGAGCCATTCGATATGGGGCTTTGGAAATGGGTTTTGTATCGGGTTCAAGGTCGATACAAAATTCAATTTCTCGCTCTGGGGGTAGGCCAGGAAGTTTTTCAGGGAATACGTCAGGAAATTTATTAACAATAGAAATATCATTCAAATTTGACGTATTTTTGTTTAAATCCGTGACATGGGCTAAGAAAGCTTGACATCCATTTTTCAATAAACGAATAGCTTTATGGCTTGACATGACATTGATTGACTTTAGTGGTTTGGTTGCTTGAATTTGCATAATAGGTTGGTTAGGAATATGAAAGCTAACAACCTTACGAAAATAATCGATTTTAGCATGATTAGTAGTTAACCAACAAATCCCTAAAATAACATCAAATGCGAGTATTTTCAAAGAGATAAGAATGACAGGTAACGTGCGATTACCAATTTGAATCAAACAAGACTTATAAACAGTGGAAGTAATGAAGGTTTCTCCCAACGGAGTTTCAACAGATAAATCAAAGTCTAATTTCTCCGGAGTTAAATTTAAACGTTGAGCGCAAGTAGGAGAAATAAAAGAATGGGTAGAACCGATATCAAATAAGGTATAGACTTTGCTAGAGTTTATGATTAGCTTACCAGTGATCACCTCGTTCGGATTCCTCGCTTTTTGGGAGGTTACGACAAATACTCTCCCTTGAACTACCTGTTTTATCTTGTTTGGGATGACCTTTGATGCCTCCATCCCAGCTGGACTTGACTTTGGGGTACGACAAAATCGGGCTAGGTGACCTTCTCTTCCACAATTGTAACATGTTTTGGACTGCTGCGTACAGTTTGGACTGATGTGTCCCTCATTATTGAATTTTCTCTTCTTGAAATTTCTACTTTTATTATCTTGGTCATGATTACCACCGAAGTGGTTACCATTTCTGGCATGTTGATTCCCTCCATGATTGTTGTCACCGTTTTGATGACTGCTACCACTAGTATTATCGATTTGCCGACTGCTCTCTCTTGGTTGGGTTAACTCATTATCGCACTCCAATAACTGAGCCCTATTTACAATATCTGAATACAAACACAGTTTGTGAGAAATTAGGTATTGGTGTATCTCAGGTTTTAAACCTCTTAGAAACATCCACGTCATTTTCTCCTCATTATCAACCAAGTGGGACGCAAACCGGGATAACTCGACAAACTTAGCTTCGTACTGTGACACGGTCATATTATTTTGCTCCAACTTGATAAAATTCACCTCCTTCATGTGATGAATACTTTTGGGAAAGTACTTGTCGTTGAACAGTTCTTGGAACTTTTCCTAAGACATATTCAGTGCGGTAGGTTGGGTACGTTTTACGGATTCCCACTAGTAATCTGCCTCTCCTCGCAACATGAAGGTGGCAAAGGGAACCTTTTGCTCCTCGGAGCATCCCAAGACATCAAATATCTTGGTGATCTACTTTATCCACGCCTCCGCCTTAAGTGGTTTTGGCTCTCCCAAAAACTCCGGTGGTCTCAGTTCCTTGAACTGCTTAGCGGTGATCATCCGTGAGTTGCCAGTGTTTTCACCAGCATTTTGGACAGGAGTCTCTCTCGCCTAATATTGCATGAATTACAGAAAGCCTCTGAACATTCCGTCGTTCATCATTTGGTCGGTGTTGTTGTTTACTTGAGGATTATTGCCTTCTTGATGCACATTATCCTGGGTATTGATCCGTGGTGACTCAACGGTCTCCTGTGCTCCATTGTTAATCTCAACATTCTCGGATGTCATTTTTAAACATTGCCACAAAACAAGGGTTAATTGACATGCCACGTATTATCCCTATATTCTGACCGACCAATTAAATAATAATTAAACTTAGATAGGTCATACTAGCGAAGGAATTACTCGTCTCTCCCCTCCTAGTTCTAGTCTTACATCTCAGCCAAGGATCATATCCCTAAGCTTTGATACCAACCGTGACGCCCCCAAAATAGGTATACATCACCCATTCTGAGTCGCCAAATACATGGTACAGAATATGAATACAAACTTAATTATTACAACTGTAAAGTGTCGTGTAGAATACGACACAACATAAGCTGTGAGTTTTAATATAAATATTGTCTTCTAGACAGTATTCAAACTCAAAATAAGACCTCATTACATTTATTTATCACACTATTTCATAGAATAGTGAGGACTACTAATGCAAACATCTGGACCGTCACTCCGTTCCCCGACTAGTCCCAGCTATATTCTCATTTCCTGAATAGAACAATGAAAGCAAATGGTGAGCTCAACTAGCCCGATAAGAAATATTATGACTAAGATAATGCAGAATAAATTATTGTTAGCCTTCAACAGTGTTAAATTGATAAAATATAATAAACATCAAGTTTAACTGCAGCGAAACAAGCAATCCATTAGAAGAGTCAAGTAGAGCATGATATCTACTATCTTTTATGATTTAAAAAGTGTCGACGTCGGGATTTTTAGTTGTCCCTTTTCGTTACTTGTTCTTTCGTGTTATCATATTAGGTGAGATTTGTTTGAAAAAATAAGTGAAAAAGGTCCGACATGTATAATGTCGACGATGGACTGTTAAGAGTTGCTAATTGGTTTTTTAAATGGTTGTACCAAAACAACCGAGAAAAGGTTTGCACATTGACTCAGTGATGTGACACTGTTAAACGGGTCAGTGAAACCGAGATTCATTAGGGTCTGGGGACTTGATTATGCGGAGGGAATGTGTTAGGCACCCCTCGACATTAATTCGTGTTACCACGGTGACCACTACTTTTCAAGAAATTGTTATATGAATGTGAGTGTGTGTGGGTCAATGTGCTGTTTATTTGGAAGTAATGCGAGGCCTCGTTCGCACCTATATACACAGGGTTTGAATTTATGTAAAAATTCAAGTTTTAGCAAGATATGGCAGTGATGTTTTATAAAGGAGGTTTTTCAAACTCTTATGCTCAATAGTAATTAAGACCTTTTACACTTCCATTTTATTAAGTGTTCGGGGTGATTGCTTTTATTTTTGAGATGCGAAGCATCTATAAGAAAATAATATACAAAAATAATGCCGACTTCCTCATGGGTATGAAAACTATCTGAGAAAATTCAGACACCGCAAATAAATTTACAAGTCATACATACTAAAATGTCCATCACGGAACCGAATCTAGATCCAATAGATTGAATCAGCGATCACATGATTCCTAAAGCTCACATGATCTTTAATTTATATGAAAGCGATGGCGAGATATATATATATATATATATATATATATATATATATAAGCTGTAAATATATATATACAGACATGATCAGCCACCACGAAGCACCTCCATGGGGGATCAAAAGTACTTGGTTGCATCTAAAAGAGCACTTTGTTTGTGCATGGAAAGAAAAACACACTCATTTTGGAACTCGTGTTACCTTAAGGGTAGAAGGTGTGAATGCACTTTTTAAAAGGTACTTGCAAGTTTCAACCGGGGATCTAATTAGTGAGGTAAAAAACAAATTATGTCTTGCATTGATAATCAATTTCAAGAAATCAAGACACAATTGAAAAGTGAAAAAAATAAGAATTCCTCATCATCTATATATTTCTTTGTTTAAAGAGCTTCTTACTCACGTGTCAGTGTTTTCTTTAAATAAACTCCATAAGCAGTACAAGTTAGTCATGTCCCATGAAAAATCTCTTACTTGTAAAAATCATTTTATGACGGTCATGGGTATGTCTTGTTCACATAAAATGAAAAGTTTGGGAGATGAAGATGAAGTGTTACATTTAGATGATATACACTCACAATGAAGACTTGACACAAGATTATTTTTAGATAATGATTTTACTCAAAATAGTAGAGAAAGTGAGATATGTGGGCTGCTTGAAAAGTTATAGGAAAGATATGTGGAGTGACCTCTTATGCGAAGACAAGTTGTTCAAAAGAAAAGTTATGAATTGGTGGATGGACATGATTCATTCTTACACGAGCCTCGTATATAACCCCACAGAGGTCGTCCTACGGAGTCAAAGAATAAGAAGCCTACTACATCTACAAGACGTGATCCTTCTACTTTTGAGTTTGTAGAAAAGACACGAAACTATAGTATGTGTAAAGATTCAAGCCACAACAAAAGATATTATCCATTTAAAGATGACCCAAACACTTCACTTCGTACTCAATTTAGATTTTAATTTTACAAACTTCATAAACATGATTGATTAAGTTATAGTAATATTAATTTACATACAGTAGTATTACTATAATATTAGTGAAGTAGTACTAATATTATTTAGTTTTCTTTAACTCATTTTGATCTCTGATCAGTACTGACCAAGGTGATGGACTATCCGATGTATCCTTACTGTAGCTCATTAAAAAAGAAGAAGGTGGTGTGTTTCAAATGAAATTTGTTTATATATAATTTGAATGTCTTAAAAATAAACATATTTTAAATTCTTTTATTTTCCTATTGTGTTCATCTATTTCTACAGTTTTGGTGTCAAATTTGGACTGATGATGCACATGTAGCAAGTTACATGATGCCAGTTTGGACTTTTGAAAAAAAAGGAATTTGATGATCCAACAGTGATAGAATTTAAAGTTTATTAGAACAGTGATGAATTGCTAAGTGCATATTGAAAAAGAAGTGAAATAATATGTTAGACAATTAATTTGTGTGAAAACCATATATAGATTGCTTGACCCAAAATTCATGCCCAAGTTTTATTCCTCATTTTCCCCATATTTCTTGGTGCGACTCTTTAGCTGTTAATCGTTATTGCTCTCTGTTATATCGAAAATGCAGTGTTGTCAAAGTTTTCTTTTGGTATAAAATAACCTTGTCTAAAACACATGAATAATAAATTTGCCCTTCTGGTACTTTAATGTTGTCCTCTCAAACTAATTACTTCCAGTTTGCTAAAACATTTCAATTCTTGAATATTTAATATAGTCCCTCCGTTCCATGATAAAAGTCTTTATTACTATTTTGGGTAGTCCCATGTTAAATGTCCATTTTCCTTTAATAACTAAACTTTTACACATATTTTCCTATTATACCCGTAGTATTAAATATCTCATATTTTTCTTATTTTAATTCTCTCTCCATATTTAATGACATTATTATGAGTAATTTTATTATTTTATTCATCTTTTTAATATACGTAAAAAGTTCACCTAAATTTTTATTCTGGGACGGGAGAGAGTAGTAATTAGCAAGACTTTGCCGGTAAGATGAGCTAGTCTTTCATTTTTCTGAAGATGCATCAAAATACTCACTGGTTTGTTAACAGACTCGTAGTGGTTGGTTTTCTGAATTTTTCTTTTAGATTGTTTAAATGTATTTTAGTTAGATTACCACAAATTTGTCTAACCAATACTTACCATACACTCCTTCCGTTCCAAATATAATGCTTTTAAAATCAAATATAATTTCATTTTATTTAAATTTAGTCAATACAATTATGAACGAAGCGTATATAATATCTTTAAAATATTAAAATTTTATTATTTTTAAAAATCAAATGAAACCTATCAAAATTTGAAAAAATAATAATATTAATTATATGTTTTAGAACAAAGGCCATAATTTTTTGTGGAAAAAACAAAGAGAAGTATGAGAAATTGTAATTAAATTTGTTATACTTATAATCTATATTTATTGTTTCTTACAGTACCAATGGCAAGATGATTTTTCTCAAAATCCGAGTCATGTGGATAAGAAAGGACACCAAAGCAAATAGAATAAACTACTGGATGTATTAGTTGGACACAAAATCTGAGTCATGTGGTAAATTTTACTTTGGTTAAAATTTGAGTCCTACGTGTGGAACAATAAAAAAAGCCTGTAGAAATATCACTTCTCATTTATCAATTATTTTCTTTATAAAGTAAGAGCATCTTTAACTAAGAGTGTAAATAAATCGAAACAAACAGAGAGCTCAAATTCAACTTGAAATGATAAATTTGTACTCAAATTCGAATTGTATTTGAAAAATTCTACTCAAATTCGACTCGATTAGAATATTTATTACTCGAATTCGATCTGACTCGGATCAAATTATACTCAAACTATTCGCGAGCTTCAAATTTAAGCTCGAATTTGAGTCTTCACATAATAACTAGTTTTATAATAAATATAATTATAAATTAAATTTGTTATTTTACTTAAAAATGAGAAAATATATTTACTATTACACTTTACAAATATAAAATCACAATTAAAATTAAAAACAAAACAAAACAATAATAATAATTAATTATCTTAATTTTATTTAAATTTGTATATATTATAAGAGAATTAATCGAGCATCTAATCGAATATGTTTCAATTGAGTATGTATCGAATCACAATCAAGAATTCGGGTAATTTAAATCTTAAACTAGTCGAGTATAACCTTGCTCAGATTCTAGTCATATTTTTATTCGAACTATTTTTAATGCTCAGATTTGGATCATATTATTAACGAATTCGATTCTCACTCGTATTTTTTCAAGTCGAGCTCAAACTATTTGATTCATTTATAGCTTTATCTCCAAAAACCTCTTCAACCACTTTGAGATACTTAAATAGGTGAGCCACATCAGAAAATTTATCTCCAATAGCCTCTTCAAACTTGATTATCAAATCTGCAACCTAGCTCACCCTCTCTCTCTCTTCAAATACACAATTAAAGGCTAAAAACATTTATTACGCTTGATGTGTTTGATGTACAACTCATTAAATTGAAGAGACTGATGAAATATAAAATATAAAAATAATAAATAATACTATTTAAATTACCATATAGGTCAACAAATTTTAATTTAATTTTTTTTTATTAGTGTTGAAGATGCTCCTACAAGTTTTGGAATCATAACAATGAGCACGAAAACTCCAAATCTATAACTTACATAAAATGAAGTACCTAAATGTACAAGTATGTGTTGGCATCCAATTGGCCAGGCATTCGAAATTTCGAATGGTCGGACTTTTAGGTTGTTATTAATATTGTTTATATTATTAGAAAATATGACCCTCACAAGAAACCTATAATTTTTCTTGGATTCTAACTAGATATAAACTCCCGCGTTGCGGCAGAATTATTCAAAATTTTAATAATAAATATGTGTGTACAATTAATAAATTAAAATATAATAAAAAAATAATATATTATTGTGCGATGATCAAATAGTATAATCGGATTAGAGATAAGTCAAAAAAAAAAGAAGATCATAATACATTTAAAACAAATAAGTCTAAAAGAGTAAATTTGTACTAAATAATGGCAACAATTAAAAAGTGAATTTGTACACGGGACTCGGGAGCGTGGATTAGAACAAAAACTCTACAGGCCATACCAATAAAATACCTCATGTCCTCATCATTTACATGAATACTTACATGTTTGTATTTATTTATAATATTAACAAAACCAAAATACAGACTTAAAATGAAAATACTAAATAATCAAATTAAGAAATAAACCAATTCCTTATTGTTGATATAAGAAACGTGAATAGCTCTAATCTAAACACAAACTTTTCAATCGAAAACCCACCAAAATTTTCAATTAAACACGATTGACAACACAAATATCAGATCAATCAAATCAATTACAAACATTATTCCGCATATCAGCAACTAAATACAAATGCAATAATCTCAAATTTTAACACATAATATCTAAAAATTTAAAAAATAGGCAAACCAATGAAATAATTCCACCCACTTCTGGGTTATGTTTCACACTCCTGCATATAGCTGTTACCTGTAAGTAATAATGTGTGTATATAATGACTCTTTCATCGTGCGAAACGTGAATGACATAAGTAGAAGAAAGACAGAGAGACAAAACGGAAAAGAAGATAAAAATTGACCGTGAAAGAAGAAGAAGAAGCCATGATTGCTATTCACTTATGAGAATAAATAATTAGCCTGATTAATATACGTATATATATGTATGTATATGCATGAAGGATTAGGTCAGGTGATCATTAACATTATTTCAAACTCTAATTCAGTTAGGAAGTTTTATCCATATAAAATTGTGCTCATTAATTGTTGAAGAGATTAAATTCTACTTGGTTTGTTATTATTTATCCATAATTTAAAAAAGGATAGGATATAATTAAGATAATTGGTTTGTTATTATTTATCCATAATTTAAAAAAGGATATGATCGATATAATTAAGATAATTGGTTTGCTATTATTTTTTCATAATTTAAAAAAAGGATAGGATATAATTAAGATATTTGGGACATAATTAAAACTGTTTAAGATGGACAAGTGTTGAATTTGTAGAAGGACATTTGTCAATATATGGTGCCATGTACTGTGATTTAGTATATATAATAGATTCCATGTTCATGTTGACATGCTAAAAATATTTATCGGTTAGGAAAATGAGTTACATTTTCTATAACAAAATTTATATTTTCACAAATAAATTTAATAGTTCTATAAGATCCTCTCTCATATGAGGTGGACCCCACTTACTATTCATATAAGCAAGAACTTATAAACTATCAAATTTACTTATGAGTACTTTAAAACAATTCTTGCAACTCTCCTACACACAAATATAACTTATTTTTTATAACTTGACAAATAATAAGTTGGTGTCAATTTCACAAAATTTGGATCTTGAATTACAATTGTCACTATTACGGATTTCACTCAACTTTTTTAAACACATTTAGTAATACAAATATTATTTTTAACGACAATATTGTGCTGACACATACAATTATTTATAAAAAATATTTTTATAATTAATTTTTTAACTGAAATCTAACATTTAGCAATAATGAATCTCAAGATCTCATACACATAAAATATTATAAATAATTTTTTTTTTATCGTCAGAGTCATGAGAGGCTTGGTTAGAGGAGATGATTTCGCCCGGATCCTATCTTATTTAGTGAGTAGTTGTTTCTTGTGGTAATGTAGTTAAACTATTTTGAGTATTAATTAGACACGTTCCAACCAAACCCTTTACATGATTATGAATTTGATTCATCTCTCTCTCTCTCTCTCTCTCTCTCTCTCTATATATATATATATATATATATATATATTGCGCTGCTAACAACCACTTCCCAACCATAAAATTAACCCCACCACACCACACCCATTGAATGCAAATATATATATAATTCCATCCCATTATATATAAAATTCATGCTACCAGCAGCTTCTTTACACCATTAGTTGAACAACATGAGTAGTAATAATAGAGTAGTATGTGTTATGGATGCCTCAGGCCGCCTTGGTTCATCTCTCGTCAAGCGCCTTCTCCAACGAGGTTATTCCGTTCACGCCGCTGCCGTCGAAAATATCCATGCAGGTATAACTAAATATTATTCAATTTGCATGTAATATACAAGTAATGACGTGTTAAGAACATATATATAACTGAATATTTTTTCTTTCTTTTTTTCGGTATATGTAAATTATAAAGTTTATTGAAAGAAAAATATGTACAACAAGTTAGTTTTAAATATGATCAATTCTTTGTTTGTATATACGTATTTGTGATGTGCTATCAATGAATTAAATTTCTTGTGAAAACAACTCCAAGAGATTGAAGATATTCAAGTCCGACCCGTTTGACTACCAGAGCATAGTTGATGCTTTGAGAGGCTGTTCTGCTCTTTTTTACACTTTCGAGCCTCCCCGAGACCAGCCTGCTTATAACGATGTACGTACGTACGTACGTAATTTTATTTATATTCATTAATTATTTCATTTACAAATATTATATTCCTCTTTTTAAAATTAAAAATGTAATTTAAATCAAATTTTAGAATTCATAATTAATATGAATCTCACTTGTTTTGAATATATGGTGGATCCTGACCATATGAATTTCAAGCTTTAGAATTGAAATTGAAGACGGGATAATCATATCGAACTTAAAATCTAATTAATAGCTTTATAATCTTAATCTTAATTACCGGACTAGCTAAAATATCATTAACTTTCACTCGTAAATTAATTATAAGTATATGCAATGACTTTATACGTTTTTCACTTAAGCCAGAGGAAAATTTTCTATTAGACATAAATTAATGACCATATCACACAATGATTTTTTTCAATTAGACATAAATTAATTATAAGTATCTTTGAAATTGACATAAATTAATTATAAATGTATGTGAAATTAACTTTAAAAATTAAACTTGTCATATTTTTAAAAAAGTAATGCTATGAGTCTTAATTTTGTACTTGATTATTATAACTTCCCCATTTAGCTTTTTTTGCCTTTCTTATTTCACATACAAACAATAAAAATAATAATAAAAAAGTCACTTTCTCTTCTTTTCAATAAAATCACTCCAATCAAATGAGTGTCAAATACAGTTGTAGTCATTTAGTAGGCTAAAATATGGTTGTTGATAATGACGAAAGAGTAATACTACATTCATTCTTAAAAGATGATCGTTTAAAATTTTTACATATGAATTAAGAAAAATATTTAATATTATTATTTAATAATTAAAATTTATTTAAAATTTTCTCACTATCCCTTTTATAAAATTAAAAACTATTAATAGAAGGTATCTAAATTGTGTCACGTTACCATCCATGTACATAATTAAAGTTTTAAATAGCTGGAGGCCAGGTTACACTTGTCTGCTCCAACTTGTTGATTGTTGGCATCTTTATCAGTTCAGTCTTACCCCAATAATATTCCCTCTTTCACTTAATATATCTAGTTTACAAGTATTAACAAATAATTATATAATATTAAATATAAAAAAGAGGGTGTTGTTTGTAGGGCAAAAAATAGTGCGGCAATCAAAGTTATATAGTATTTAATACTTGAGGTAATATTAGAAATTAAGTAATTAATATTTAATTGAAATTCTTATATAACAAATAATAAGAGACAAGAATATTTTTTTAAAAAGGGACGGAGAGTAATCAATAAAGTCACACATACAGATACAGGTAAAATCAATGGAAATTAAGAACATGATGTGATACTAATATTAATTAACAGTAACACTCACCTAGATTATTAATTATTGTACGGCATAATTAATTAATTAATTAACAAAAATGAGAGTTTTGAACACGCGTAATTAGTAATTTTATACTTGATGCACGTACAGTTGCATGTACAGAATAAAAAATAGCACATGCAACAACCTACGTACAAATAAAATATAACAAACAGAAATAGAAATAATAGGATTGGATTTGTTTTTTATTTTTTAACAAAATGATAAATGAGTGATTATATATGTAATGAGCAGGAATCCATGGGTGAAGTGGAGATAAGAGCAGCACACAATGCATTGGAAGCCTGTGCTCAAGTAAACACCATAGATAAAGTGGTGTTTTTATCCTCAGCTACCGCAGTTATTTGGACAGATGATCGTAAATCATATCTTGACGAGAGACATTGGAGCGACATTAATTTTTGTCGTAAATTCAAGGTAAACTTCATTCTGTTATATATATTTAAGACGCTACCTAATTTTCTTCGCAGATATATTTTTATTTTATTTTATTTTTTGCTTTTTATAGAATTATATATATAGACTAAGTCACAAATTGCATCCTATGTATAGTTTAGCCCTAAATTATGTAAAGCTCCTAAACCCTGGGTCTATCTTTTAAGTCTGGGTTCAGTGCTTCACGATACTACCCATCTAACATATTCTTAAAATATGAATGTAATTAATATATTATTACATCAAATCACTGCTAATCCCAAATTCTAAGACCTTTATATCTTCAAATTATAATATTACTAACTATTACATCATAAAAATATTACAATTACAATAACTATTATAATACAATATATATGTAATCTTCTAAGCTTTCTTCTTTAATGAATTCCTTTCTCTTAATATCACTCGACTAATCAAGTCCATTCGCTTTAGCTGCAAAAGTTTTATAGTTTTGCAAGAGTGAGCATTTAATTGTCTAGTACGTTAATTATAACAGTTGAATAAACAACAAAATTAATAATCAATTCAACATTATTTGAAAACTTGGTCAACGAAACAATAGTTGAGAAGCAGTTGAATAAATAGGAATAACTCAAATCCCTATCATTCTTAAGTATTACAACTTCTAATAACCAGTCCTATCAACTTTCACCTATTTCTTTCATAAACCTATGTTTTGAACTCAACCGAGTCTACATTATCATCATAACACAATATATCTCTATTACCATGTACATCTTAACATGTGTCCATCCAAAACAATTAACATGGACTTAATCATAACCAATTCATGCATCAACAGAACTATAACAACTTAAACAGTTTAACAACATAACATTTCTTTCACAAAAGCACATACGTGCATATATCGGCAATCAGAGCAATTCATAGCTAAATAACTTGTACAAATACAACGAATTTTCACAAAATATGAAACTTGCATCCAATTCAACAACTTGAATGAAGTTAAGAAACATGCACAAAACAACTATCTTGTACATGTTAGGAAACTTGCTCAATAAAATTCGAGTAAGTTTAAGAAACTTGTCTTTTACGCGATTTACCCAAACTCTCTTCAAACGACCTATATATACCAATTAAGGTCAATTATACCAATTAGTTACGTATATAATTAAGTCACTTATAATTTAACTCTATTTCATGTTTTATAATGTCCGTTTCATAATAATCGGAACACTATTTAAGTTCATTACATTACTACTAGAAAAACAAGAATATGTGACGAAACTTTGTGACAATTTTTAAAAACAATCACAAAAGATAGTAATTTGTGATGGACTTTTTAAACAATAACAAAATAATAGTATATATATGATGGCACTTAGTGATGGCTAATTTTAATTTCCATCAATGTATTATAATTGTGATATGGCCATGTCAATCACCATTTTTTTCACGCAAAAGAAAATTTCTTTTTGTGACACCTAAGTCATCACTTATGGTTATACCCTTTTCGTGACTACATTTAAGCTATCACTAATATTTTAATGTAAGAAATAATCAAAACAATATTTTATGACGGTCATGACAATCATTAAAAAAGATAAATTTTTGTGACGACTTTACTTTGGAATTACAAAAAGAATGTATTTTGTGATGGAATTTTCAAGCCATCACAAAAAAAACAAAATATATTATGGCTCTCAGTGATGATTAATTTTTCCAACATTATAGAGTATTTGTGATTGCCATTGCAATCACCAAATCTTATGTGGAAGTAATCTTGTTTAGTAAGTCAACTCACATATATTTTCTTTTATATTTTGTTTTACAATTATAATCATGATATGGGTTTTGGTGTAGTGATAATACTCGTTATTTAGTTTACAAATGGGGGTAAGGTTCGAATCCTACAAGTATCATTTGATACAATTAATATTGTGAAATAAATTGTCCGTAAATAGAAATTCACGTTTTTACCTTAATTTGATCCCTAAAGTTGTGTTTTTTTTTTGTGATGACTTTGACAATTACAATAGGGCAAAACTATATTTTTCACCACTATACTTGGCAAGTTTTACTTATTACACCATTGAACTTTTAATTTTTTGTATTACCCCATTAAACTGATTAAAATATTAAAATTGGGTCATTCTCAGAAGACCCCGAATTTTATGAAATAAAAGTATTCAATTTTTCTATTCAAGAAATAGTTAAATTGATAAAAGTTAAAGTTAAGGGTGATATATGAATTTTTTTTAAAATACGTAAGTGGCTATAAAATATTCATTCATTGTTCGAAATATTCGTTTAGTCGTGGAATATTCTTTCCGCTTGGAATATTCGCATTTATTTGCAACCCATTTGTGGGCCCCATAATGTAATAACCGCATTGGATGAAGAAAACGACAAATTTGAGTTTTTATAAATAACGGCGTAGTTATTACTTCAATTAACACTTGTTGGAATACCCGTGGTTAAAATACATTAATACGCTGTGTGGTTGCCCGATGACACCAGACAGTATGCACAAGATTGTTGAATTATTGATCCTTACGTAGAAAGACACTACTCAATAATTGTTATAGTAGTTACTTGCTCAATATTTTATTTTATTGATTCAATAATTGCTTTGCGTTGATATTTTATATTATTGTTGCTCAATAATTGTCATCAAGATAAATATCTCCATTATCGGATCAATAATTCATATTATTTGAATAATATTATTAGATAGCATTATTGGCAATGTCTAGAAAGTTTTTTCAAGGAGAGGTTTGGTCACCTAATTGCGCGCCAGTAAGGAAAAATCCTTATCGAAAAGCCCCCTCTTTCCTTGGAACTGTCTGGTTGTCATTGTTGTTATTCTGTAATATTATTTGTGAATAATTAATTATTTATTTATATGATAATGAAATATTTATTTGATGTGGATATAAATGATAGATTTATTTATGTGGTTATAAATGAAGGAATTAATGTTGAGGTATTTTATCAGTATTTTGTCGGATTGGAGGTATTAAAAGATCAAATCAGTGTTCTTACAGCTTTATTGTGTGAGTTATAATATTTAATCCGACCATTGGATCGTTGTAATTTTTGGATATGTTATACATATATAAGTTGAGTATATGTCCACAAATTTTGAACCATTAAAAATGAACGTATAATTTGTTATGAATTTTAAGAGGTGACTGATTCGGAAATTAGGTTATAAATGATTTTGGTGGAAAATTCTAGAATTGGTGGGCCCCACTTTTGGTTGGTGAGAAATGTGCTCAATTGAATTTTCAAATGTGGTGGGTGGGAATAGTAGCGAGTAAAGCCATCGAGTTCATAGTTAAGTCCGCTTTGCGTCTAACATTTTCCTATAAATAGAGGCTAAGTTAGAATTGAAAATCACACCGTAAACAAATTTTCTCTTTCTCTCTAGATTATCGAGTGTATTTTGTGAGTATTTAGATACTTGGTGACTTGCTATTCATCAGTGCAAGTTTCCTTCAAATAAATATCCGATATCCAAATCGGAAGTCTTTTTTTTTGAGGTAAGGGATAGTAAGGGATTGTAAGGGATATTATTTTCTTCACAATGATGTTATTCTTTCAATATCATTATACCGAAATATTGGTATGGATTTAATTATGGAATTTCTACCTTTTTCATGTTGGGGTTACTATTCGTGAGTTACTATTCACGAGTTACTATTCATGAGTTACTATGCATGAGTTACTATTCACGGGTACTATTCACGACAAAGTTGGTTTCTTTTTCTGACCAAATTATTGTTGATTTATGAATATTGCTCTTAAGATTAAGTGCAGTTGTTGATCATATTATTTTTATTATCATATATAACATTTTTATAACTCTGATGTTGAAATTCTCTTTCACTTGAGTATAAAGATGGGTAGATTATTGGTATGATCATGACTAGGGTTCTCTTTGGCCAGTAGTGAAAAGTTAAATTGTGACTGGTATGATCATGAACATTGAACTTATAATTGAATATCTTTAGCTTAAGTGCAAAGGTGAAATAATCAACATGGTTATAATTATTGTTTATATAAATTCTGAAATGATTATATATTTCTTTGAGATATTTTGTTAGTTATCTTTGGCTAGTAGTCACAGATGAATTATCTGATTATGAACAGAAGGGGGGTATAAATATATTTCGATATTTGAAAATCTTTTCGATGCTTTAGAATCAACTGATTATGAGTTATTCTTAGATAAAGGAACTGATTAAAACTATCTGAAGGGGGTTAATAGATATTTGTTTTAATCTTTCTTTTACTTTCAAATTAATGGAGTCTACTTTACCAAACAATGGAGTTATGAGCGAGTAAGGCGCTTATAGCAAATATAGCAATTATAGCATGAATGTAAACGACACACGTTGTTTTTAAGGTTTCGAGCACTCAAAGCTCCTAGTCCACTCTTCTACTCAACGAGTAGGATATCCACTAAGGATGTCTTTTACAATCTTCCTCAATCACACAGATTCCTTCTGCCAAAGCCAGCCTAGAACTTCTAGTTCACTCTTGAACTCTTCAAGTCCAAAGAGACTTGGCTTTCTTACGCTTCACTTTAACTCTTTAAGTCCAAAGCAGACTTGGTATACTTCTTCATTGATTGATAGTTGTTGAGTTTTTGATGGTTGCTACTCGCTTGTCAGTAAGCACCGGTTCGTTAAGAATCGAGTAAATGAAAGCAAGCTTTGCAATATCTCGATCGTAGAGTTGAGCTTGAGAGAGAGATGTTCACGTTATTTGATTAATGCTTGCTTATTCTCTCTCTCATCCGTCTCGATCTCAGATATATGTGATGTTGAAAACTATCCGCTGATCCATCCGCTGTGGCATTAAATGCATCCGAACTTTCTCAGACCGTGATGGAGACATTTCGCACATCTTCTAAATTCTCGCATTCTCGCCCACCGACACCGCAGTCGCTTTCTCACCTACCACCGAAAAGGTGTTTTCATCCTTTTACCCATAATACTATCCTTAGCTTCTTCAATACGCTTTTTTTGTTGATACTAAGGATATTTCATACAACTGGGACCGATGAGTACCGCAAAGATCTCGGGATCCATTCCTCACTTGTTGAAAACATAGATCATTCGAGGTTCGACGCTTTCCGACGTGGAGATGATGATGCTTCTACGATTTGGATCGTGGTGTTCTACGATTTAGATCGTAGTGTTTTTACATCTTTGCACACTACGATGCTATTAGTCGAGAGCACTACGATTTCCCTTTAAAACCTTCAGACACTACGATCTTCTCTTTGCTCGTGTTGTTGACTTCTACGCTCCCGAGAGCACACTACTGATCGCCGACTTGTAAACTTCATGTTTCCTTCAAAGACACTACGATCGTGGAGTTAGCTCGGCAGAATCGTTGGGACCACTCTACTAAGTCCGAAGAGTCTCCTTCAAGGCGCATACTACGATCTTCGTGCTCTACGCTTTCTACCTCTCGACTTCAGAATGTTGATCAAATTGATGCACTATGATTTCTTCAAGACTAATCTATTACATCTTAAGATCAACCTAATAGCTTTTGATCTTTCTATCTATACATTCTTTAATGTAATGATACACGCTGAAAGCTTAGATCAACCTAACAATTTTGATCTATCACTAAGTCCTCAGACATATATTCATTTAAGGACCTTACAAATAATCATGAACACATGCATTAAAACATCAAATCATAATATGCATTCTCCCAACAATCTCCCCCTATTTGATGTCGACATAACCAAGGAGATTTGTTGTCATGATTATTAGTGACTAGATGCATTTGCAGAAAATTAAATACGACTTAGTATTTCAAAGAGCAACTGAAATTTCTAGAGAATAAGTATGAATTTATTGATGATCGTAAGATATTACAATTCAAAGATTACATCAATAGGAAATTTAAGTTTTAACTTATCTCTGCTTCTTGGCCTCTTATGTGGAGGTGGGTTGGCATACTCCTCAAATTTCTTCTTTTCCTTTCGAGCTTCCTCATTTCTTGCTAGCTCTTCCAAATTTCGCTTAGACTTAGAATCGGATTCTCTTCATGTCGTCACATATGAATGCAGGATCTCCAATCGGCATTCTTATGCGCATCAGTAGACACGCCTTGTGAGCTAGAGTCGCTCCTTATGACTCGTGAGGAATAGTCGTAGGAATAGTAATTTTATCGCTGAGTCTCGATGACTTGTCTCGCAGAGGGCTTGATGTCGAGAATGAAATCGACTTCTCCCCTTTCTCGAGTTTCATAACCTCTTCCTCTGCCTTGACCTCCTTGATCTCCTTTCCTTTTATTATTCTCCCCTTTATGTCAAAGATCAAGGGTTCAATATCGGCAGACAAATACCGATTAACTCCTTAAAACAAGCTCATTCAATTGGCTTTGGGTTTGAGCAATGTCCTCTCTATTCTCCTTGATCTGCTTTTCACTCTAGCTTTTTTATTTTGAGAGGATCGTCGAATCATATCATTATGCTTCTCCTAATTGGCATAAGATTTCCGGAAGTCATGTATGTAAGCTTTCAAGTTGAGAATATTGTCCAAAGATAATTTGATGTCGACGATCTTGGTTTTTCTCGCATTTCAAGCACAAATTCTCTTTGTTTGGCAAAGAACTTGGAAATGGATCTCATCTCTCCGTCTCGATATACTCTTCGTAATCTCTTTGATAATTTCCCTTAGCCTCAGTAGTGAGCTCAAGATTCATTGTACTAGGGAATTTGTTAGCAGCCTTTTATCATTTGATTCAAAGTGGATGTCGAGGAGATCGAGTGGGATTCCGCACTTGCTTCGATAGACTTGATCATCCGCTTCAGAGGTTTCTTTTTAAGTCATCCTTGGTAGGCGTGCTTGGGAGAGCATTATTTGATTGGGGATTGTCCATTTGAGGGGTTCTCAGTGGAGATTGATCTTGCAAATTGTACAACGCAAGATCAAGACCGAAAAAGTCATGTGATGAGGAGGATGGTATATCACCGGAGGGGTTTGGGTTTGGATATCCGGGATAGGTGACTCTCACGATTTTAACATTGACTCTACGATGTGGCTTTTCGTCCGAATCGTAGAGTTGGTGATTTGAGGAGTAGGGTAAGGTCGACTTCTTCGTTCTTCGCCATGTAATTTTGGGATTCTCGCAATCGAAACTGATTTATTAGATTGGGAATCACTTCCAGCCATTTAGGAAACTCATAGAAATAGCTAAATGAAGATGATGGCAGGTGATTAACTCTAAAACTAGTAGGGATAGTCAATACCTCAGTGTTTGTCTTTTGATGAGGAATGGTCAGTAAGCGCTTTTTTTTGGCGAAGATGACTTTCCTCGAAATCCATGAGCCGTAATCGAGATCGATGGATATTCCTCAAGCTCCGTAACATGTGATCCCATGATTTTAGGATTTGAGCTTGATGGTATGCCATCATGGGTAGGTAAGAAAACATTTGGATGTACAGATAGCTTCTGTATCCATCTTTCCCTACACCAAGAATTTCAAGCTCATCATCATCATTTTTCTTCCTCTTCTTTGGTTTCTTCTGAAGAATCCATTATCTCAATGGCCTCGAAGGTTTGGCATTGGTTCATCTCCATCTTGAGCAAGGACCTCTTCTTCACCATTGGGATATTATGAGGCTCCCCTCACTATGAACATCTTCTTGGAGGTTTAGAAACTCCCCTCACCGGTAAATCTTCTTCTAAGTTTAGAGAGTCCTTCCAAATTGAACCTTTTCTTGAGCAAGAGGCTTTCTCCCCAAATTGATGTATACTCGATCATGAGAATTTTAGAATCTCCCCTCACCGAAGCATCTTCTTCTAAGTTTACTTGGGATAGTTCTACTTTTGCAGCCCACACTCTTGCTTCCTTCTTCAAGATTTTTTTCATTCTCAAGAATATACTTCGACCAAATTTTCTCCTTGCTTTGCCGGTTTTAGTCACCACTTCGGACTCTCTCGAGTCTTTGTTTTGCCACGCTGATCAGCCACTCTTCTTGAAGCAAATTTTCTTCCATTTCGCCACACTTGGCCCGGGTCTCGAGAGAGAACAAAGAGAGACTCTACGATCGGAAGACACTGCTGGTCTTTTGGACTTATGACCACCTTTGTTCTTCTTTTTAAGATCTGTGAAATAGTGGCTCGATCCTCTTCACCTTCCTCTTGTTGTTGATGTTCCTTAGCCTCCTTAGAGTCTCTATGTCGAGGACTCTACAGAATGTTAGTTGTAGATCCTCGAGGCTCTTCGACTTGTCTTGCCCTTAGCTTTCTCCTTGCTTGCTTTTTTCTCTCGCAAGAAGAGCAGAGGGTTCTCCTCGTCTGCTTTCTTCTTCTTCTTCAACTTCTTCGACAATGTATATTCCTCCCGGAAAGCCTCGCTTCCTTTTGTTCCCCGGGCTCCTCCCAATCGACTCTCTCATCATTCTTACATAATCAAGCAGGTTCCTTTCCCAGCTCTAAAACAACTGCTGTGTCATTTCTTCGATTTGGGTTGATAGCTTCTCCTTCATCATCCCCAATTTTGTCACCCAATGCAGATTGAATGATGCTAATGAATCTCCCATACAAAGATCTTCTGAGTACTTTTGATTTCTTCGAGCCGACGATCCACTTGCCGATCCACTGAGTAATACAAACCCCATAATCGAGTTGAGTACCATGAACCAAAGCAGATATGAGCTTGAGCTGAGTCTCATTTACCGAGTCACGACCTGAGCTCTTGCAGCAGATGCATTTCCCAATAATGTCAGCCAAAAATTCATACCTTTGAGGGAACTCCTTTTTTTGTAGCCTTTCACAGAGGGATTCTTCTTGGTGCATTTTCTTCAAACCCTCTCGAAGCTTATGTTGTCTAGAAAATGGGTGCCCCACGCTCTCAAAAACCTAGGGCCGATTGAAGTTTTCTTCCTTAGCATCATTTCAACTCCTCTTACTCGTGTAGTGATGGTGTTGTGTTCAACACTCCATTCTTGTAAAACTCCTTCACTAGCTTGGGATAGATGAGGGTGTTGGTGATCAGTAGCCTTCGAGACCCCGCTTCTTTAAGTAGTGCTAAGCTAAGTCTTGTGAAATTTTGGTGGAGCATCCTTGAACTCATCGAAACAGAGTCTGTAGCCTGAGATTACATTTGAAGCAGCCATGATTCTGTAGTTGAGAAGTGGAATACGACTGAGCTTTCTCTTGAGTTAGGGTTTTGCTTTGAGAGAGAGAGAGAGATAATCTTTTGAACTTCAGATTTCAAAAAACACGGTTCCAATTTGTACTTGTAGCTTCCCTCTCTCTTTTTTTTTGACTTAGTGGGACAGGTGTCGCCTTATGCTTGGCTCTACGATTTTGACTGTGCATGAATGTACTGATTTTCCCTTTGAGTCTTCAGTGCTGAGATGTCCTTAGGATGACTACGATCGTAGAGATAGTCTTCTGGTCGTTGAGTCTGTCCTGCGATCGTCGAGTCTGTCCGTCCAGCAATGCTGAGTCCGATCACCATTCGTAGAGTCCGTCCCACGATCGTCGAGTCTCGTCCGGATCCTCATGATGAGTTTTTGACTAAGCATTCTTTTTAAGGTAACTCAGAAGGGCCAACCTCTCGGTGATTCAAGGGTTAGGTTTGTCCCCGAGGCACCACTCTTAGAGATTGCATTGTTATGAGGCTTGTCATCACAGTGATTCACTTTGCTTATTGGAAGGGCTTTAGGTCATCGCCGAGTCTCGCACTATGATAGTTGAGTCTTTGCTACGATCGTTGAGGTAGTTGTTCTGTTCGGCTCTCACGATCGTGAACTTCCTCGATCATGTCTACGATTTTGAGTACAACCTTTATATATCTGGCTATGGTTAGCACAATCTAGAGCATACATTTCATGGTTAAAGATTTAGCATGCCTAGCTCACTTATTAACTTGTTAAACTGGATTCATCTAGTGGTTTTGTAAAAACATCGCTAAGTTGATTTTCAAGTAGGATATATTGTAAAGATATAGTTCCATTTTGCACATGATCCCTAATGAAGTGATACCTTATTTCTATATGCTTGGTCCTAGAATGCATGACAGTGATTATGAGTTATTGCTATGGCACTTGTGTTATCACAAAGGTATGGGAATAGATTTGAAATCGAACCCATAGTCACTAGTCGATTTCTCATCCATAGATTCTCGAAAGACGCCAACCTACCAAATGCAATATATATTCAAATTTTCCGCAATTGAAGTAGACACCGAGTTTTGCTTTTTGCTAAACCAGACACAAGTCTGCTTCCAAGAAGTCGATAGTGCATCGGTACTTTTTTCTGCTCTATTTTGTATCCTCGCAAAATCAAGATCTCGTGGTATCCTATCGCTTCAAATGAGGATTCCTTGGGATACCATAGCCCCAAGTAGGTGTACCCTTGAGATACCAAGATCCTCTTTACAAAGCAGACAAATGTGACTCTTTAGGGTTAGCCTGAAAATCTAGCACATATGCATGTTGCAAACATTATATCTGGTCTACTGGCAGTTAGGTATAAAAGAGAACCTATCATACCTCTATATTGAGTTATATCAATACATTTACCTTTCTCATCCTTGTCAAGCTTGGTTGCAGGAGCAATTGGTGTTTTCATGGGAGAGGCTGATTCCATGCCATACTTCTTTAGTAAGTCTTTGATGTATTTAGCTTGGTTAATGAATATTCCTTTATCAGTCAGCTTCACTTGCAGACCAAGGAAGAAATTCAGCTCACCTATCATGCTCATTTCAAACTTGCTTTGCATTAGCTTAGAGAATCTCTTACATAACTTTTCGTCAGTAGAACCAAAAATGATATCATCAACATATATTTAAACTAGTAAGACTTTGTCTTTATGCTTTCTAAGAAATAGTGTGGTTTCTACTCTACCTCTAGTGAACCCATTTTCTATTAAGAAGTTAGCCAGTGTTTCATACCATGCTCTAGGTGCTTGTTTAAGACCATATAAAGCTTTGTCTAATCTATAGACATAATTGGAAAGAGATGGATTGATGAAACTTGGAGGTTATTCTACGTAGACTTCTTCTTGAAGCTCTCCATTTAGAAATGCACTCTTGACATCCATCTGGAAGACTTTGAACTTCATGTGGGCAAAGAAAGGCAAGAAAGATTCTCGATGGCTTCTAGTCCGCAACAGTGCAAATGTCTCATCATAGTCAATGCCTTCTTCTCGAGAATAGCCCTTTGCCACTAATCTTGCCTTTTATTTCGGTGATGACCCCATCTTCATCCATTTTGTTCCTCAAGACCCACTTGGTTCCTATGATAGATGACTCTTTTTGTCTTGGTACCAATCTCCACACTTTGCTTCGCTCAAATTAGTTGAGTTCTTCCCGCACGGCTTCTATCCAACCGAGTCTTCCATAGCATCCTCTATCTTCTTTGGCTCTATCTCGTGATGTGAAGCTTAGATAGAAGCATTCATTCCGAGTAGCAGCCTTTGTTTTAACTCTCGCACTTGGATCTCCAATGATTAGATCCCGAGTATGATCCTCGCCCATCTGTTCCCTCGTTGGGACATCCGTCCCCGATCCCTTCCTCGCCTTAGGTCTTCAAGGTCTATCTCTTCTTCTTGGAGTGGAGGCTCGCTGTCTTGGATGGACCTCTCTACGATTTCATTATCATGCTCTACGATTTCACTGTTTGGTACTACGATCGTAGTGTTGAGCTCGACGATTGCATTCGTAGTGTCTCAGACTATCTGGTCAGAGTGTCTAGAGGCACCGCTTTGTCAGGTCGGCTTCGGGCATCAAAGATGATGTATTGAGACTTCGACATTCAGTGTTTTCTTGTTGAACACCCCGTAAGCTTTCTTTGCCCGTGGCATATCCAAGAAAGATCCTTCATCTCGACTTCAATGGAATTTTGTCGACATCGCTTTCCATTGTTGAGAATATAGCATGCACAGCCAAAGACATGGAAATAGCTGACACTTGGTTTCCTTCCTTTCCACAGTTCGTAGGGTGTCCTCTTGATCGTAGAGTGAATTAATGATCTGTTCTGTGTGTAGCATGCAAGGTCGATGCTTTTGCCCGTATATTCAAGCAGCATTTAGTCAGCCGCTAGTAGGGTCCTTCCAAATTTCTATCGAGTTCTGTTCTTTCTTTCAGCAACTCCATTTTGTTGAGGAGTTCGTGGAGCTGAGAAGTTATGACTGATGCCATTGTCTGAGCAGAACTTGTCTATTTCTGAGAAATCGAATTCTCTTCCATGATCACTCCTTATTGCCTTGATTTTCTCTCCTTTCTCATTCATCACCAAATCAACATTTTGATTAATTCGAGCTCGTTTCATCCTTTGAAGTTAGGAAGAATACCCATGTGAATCTGGTGAAGTCGCCGACTATGACTAGAGAGTATCTTTTTTCCTCCAAGACTAGTCATTGATTGGTCCAAAAGATCCATGGAGCAAATGCAAGGGTTTGTCAATGGAGTTGGCGCCTTGCTTCTCGAATTAGCTTCGGTTTGCTTTCCAAGTCGGCAGCGCGCTCAGTACGGCCTTTCCTTCACAAAGTTGAACTTGGGTAGCTACCACGAGAGATCTTTTGATGCCGCTTGACATGTTTTTGAAGTTTAAGTGAGATAGCCTTCTATGCCATAGCCAGCTCATTTCCTCAGATGCTTTTTCCAGAAAACATATTGTCTCATCAAAGCTTAGTTGACCAAGATCTACTGTGTAGACATTTCCTTTTCTTGTTCCGGTCAGCTTTATGGTAGATGTCTTCAAATCTCTAACTAGACATTGGTTGTTGAGAAATGTTACTTGGTGACCCTTATCGCAGAGTTGGCTGATACTTAGAAGGTTGTGTTGGAGTCCTTCCACATAAGCTACTTTGTTGAAAGATACTGCAACATTGACAGCAGAGCCATATCCTCTTGTCTTGCCTTGAGCCAAGTATCTCCAAAGATGACCGAGGGACCTTCCTTTTCTACATAGTTGATAGTAGAGCTTTGTTCCCTCGTCATATGCCTCGAGCAACCACCGCCCGTATACCATGTTGAGGTCGTGGAGCTCTTTTCCGTCAAAAACATTTGAACCTTTATTTTGGTACCCATATTTGCATGGGTCCTTCTTTGTTAGTGCCTTTGGGGACCCAAATTTGTCTAATCTTAGGTCTCACATGCATGGAATTATAATAACACTTTGTAGCCCTATGACCATTTTTATTACATATGAAGCATCTATTATAATGCATGCCTGTGTGTGTGTGGTGATTCATCTTCCACTTGGACTTGTGTGGTTCCTTAGTTAACCTTCTGTTAAACTGATTCTCTTTCTTCCACGTGTCCTTAGGTTTCATAAATAGTGATGAGTGTGCCTTTACCTCTACTGCATACCTTCCCAAATTGATTCAGAGAGTTGATTTTGTTTGACTTTCACGATTCTTCGAGGTTGGTAAGTAGAGGTCGGATTACTCTTTTCCTCGATGAAACCCAGCACTAAAGCGTGAGATCCTTTACTTCTCGAGTATAACTAGAGACAAGAAACAAGGTTGAACTGGTTCTTCCAACTGTGAGGATTTCACAAAAGCAATGCCTCTACCAAAACTTGAGACATTACTAGTGCTAGTTTCCATTGTCTTTTCCACACTTAGCTCTGAGATGGATTCCCCAAAGCCTAAGCCTGTTCTGTCGAATGTGCTTCTCTGACTAGAGAGCAGGCAGTCCATGGATGATGAGGATCTGTTCCATGCAGAGATAGTCTTCTCTAGATCCTCAATTTTAGAGGTTAGCTTAGACTCTCTTTGTGCATGATGTGTGTTTGTCTGTTTTAAAGTTTCATTCTCAGCTTCAAGCTTGGAGAGAAGATTAGTACTTAGAAGAGTTGTTTCAAGCTCTTCTTGAACTTTCTTCTTCTCCTCTTGAAGAAGTGAATGATCTTTAGACAAGACTCTGAACCACTTCATGTATTGATGTAGGTCAGTGGTTATGCCATGCAAAGCAGTTCTCAAGTCACTTATCTCTACATCAAGAGAATTAAAGTCAAATACCTCATCGATACTTACATCATGTATGTTTAGGCTTTGTTTGTCCTTTTCATGTTTGGCCATTAAGCACAAATTGGCCATATGTGGTTCTTCCTCATCTCCGGAGTCTGCATTTGAGTCATTATCTAAATCACTCCACGATCCTCCCAAGAACCGTGCCTTTGTCTCTTTTTCCGAGGCCTCTCGTTCCTTTGTATTCTTTTCTTTGCCTCGAGATTTCTTCTTTAGCTCTTCTTTGATAGGCTTTGTTGCGCTTGGCAATGAAATGACCAGTTTTTTTGCAGTTGTAGCATAAATCATTCATTTGTTCCCGGTCCGACGAAGTTCACGACTTTCTTTCGCTTGCTTCTTCGGGCTCGCTTGTCGCATGAACCTTCTTAGTCTCTTTACCAAAGATAGCAAAGTCATCGCCATCGCCTTCATCATCATCGAGTCAATCTCGGTGATGACTTTCGATGCACTTTCATTTGCCTTTGAGAGCAACACCCTTATCCTTTCTTCTTCCTTCCGATAAGGTTTCATTTCGTTGGGTCACTCTCCAGCTCAGACGTCAGAGATTTCTATACGCTTGTTGAACTGTCATCTCATTAAGATTCTTTGATTCTCTTATTGTCGTGGTCTTTTTGCATCCCACCGCTTTCAGGTAGGGCTCTCATGAACTTTATGGTTAGATCCTCGTAGATAGATCTTCCCATAGCCGTAGAGAGTCGAACGTAACGTTAAATCTTTCATAAGTTGCGTCCGCGCTTCCCCGCATATGACGAGCGAACATTTCATACTTTACCGTGTCGAGAGATCGCTTGTTCTCTCTCGACTTCTTCGCCTTTCGTGCATAATCGCAGCAGCTGCTTCCCAAACTTCCTTAGTCGCTTTTGTTGTTTACAACATTTTCAAATGTATCGTCCTCTAAGGATTGGAACAGATGTTCTTTTCTTTTTATCAAGTCGATGCCTCTCTTCTCGTGTTCCGCCCATTCTTCTTTCACTTTTATTTGTACTGCTTTGGATCGCCAATGGTTGGTGCAAGCTTTGTTTGGTATATAGGGCCCATTAAGAATAGGCCTCAAATAGATCTTCATCTATTGAGTCCATTTAAGCTTGCATCCCGACTTTCCAGCTAGCAAATTTATCTTTGTTGCACATCGGTGGCTCACGCCTCCCCATCCCTAGATTCGCTTGGTACGAAAAGTGCCATTTGGATCTACTAAAGCGTGTAAGTCAGAAAATAGAACCCGCTTCTCGATACCAATTGTTAGTTCCTAGTAGGCACAAGTTATCTGTAAGGGGGGTTGAATAGATATTTGAAAATCTTTTCATTTTAACTTGTTCTTAGATAATGATTAAAACTTTGCGGAATTAGTATTTGTTTTAATCTTCTTTACCAAGCAATGGAGTTATGAGCGAGTAAGGCGCTTATAGCGCTTATAGCGCGCTTATAGCATGAATGTAAACGACACGCTTGTTTTTAAGTGGTTCAGAGCACTCAAAAGCTCCTAGTCCACTCTTCTACTCAACGAGTAGGATATCCACTAAGGATGTCTTTTACAATCTTCTGAATCACACAGATTCCTTCTAGACCAAAAGCCTAGAACTTCTCTAGTTCACTCTTGAACTCTTCAAGTCCAAAGCAGACTTGGCTTTCTTACGCTTCACTATTTAACTCTTCAAGTCCAAAGCAGACTTGGTATACTTCTTCAGCTTGATTGATAGTTGTTGAGTTCTTGATGGTTGCTACTCGCTTGTCGTAAAGCACCGGTTCGTTAAGAACCGAGTAGCTGAGCAAGCTTTGCAATATCTCAGATCGTAGAGTTGAGCTTGAGAGAGATGTTCACGTTGTTTGATTAATGCTTGCTTATTCTCTCTCTCATCTGTCTGATCTGTATATATGTGATGTTGAAAACTATCCGTTGGATCCATCCGTTGTGGCATTAAATGCATCTGAACTTTCTGTACTGTGATGGAGACATTTCTGCACATCTTCTGAATTCTGCATTCTGGCCCACTGACACTGCAGGCTGCTTTCTCACCTACCACCTGAAAAGGTGTTTTGTCCCTCTTACCCATAGTACTATCCTTAGCTTCTTCAATACGCTTCTTTGTTGCATACTAAGGATATTTCATACAATCTGGGACTGATGAGTACTGCAGCATCTGGGATCCATTCCTCACTTGTTGAAAACACAGATCATTCGGCTCGACGTTTTCTGACGTGAGACAGATGATGCTCTACGATTTGGATCGTGGTGTTCTACGATTTAGATCGTAGTGTCTTTTACATCTTTGCACACTACGATGCTATTAGTTGAGAGCACTACGATTTCCCTTTAAAACCTTCGTACACTACGATCTTCTCTTGCTCGTGTTGTTGACTCTACGTTCCCGAGAGCACACTACGATCGTTGACTTGTAAACTTCATGTTTCCTTCAGCACACTACGATCGTGGAGTTAGCTCGGCAATCGTTGGGACCACTCTACGAAGTCCGAAGAGTCTCCTTCAAGGCAGGCACACTACGATCTTCAGGCTCTACGTTTTCTGCCTTGACTTCTGCAATGTTGATCAAACTGATGCACTATGATTTCTTCAAGACTAATCTATTACATCTTAAGATCAACCTAACAGTTTTGATCTTTCTATCTATACATTCTTTAACAGAATGATACACGTTGAAAGCTTAGATCAGCCTAACAATTTTGATCTATCACTAAGTCCTTGTACATATATTCATTTAAGGACCTTACAAATAATCATGAACACATGCATTAAAACATCAAATCATAATATTGATGTTACATAAAACATTGTTGGTAGACTTTTAACGTGGAGAAGATAATAGACCAAGTCTATTTGACTCTTCTACGAGCACTACCTATATAATCTTGGTGTTTGTTTGAAGTATAATTCTCAATTAGAGACAGTGGAGATAATGATATGCCAAGAGAAGACTTACCATTGGGAAGAATATGATAGTAATCTTCTTGTTTTTCTTTGGGGTCTATTGGGTCAACCAAGGATAATTCTGTGGCCATATGATATCTATCATAACCTAGACGCATGGCCTCCCATGTAGGGGTGAGCATTCGGTTAATAATCGAACCGAACCAAAATTTCGGTTATAACCCAAACCCGAAAATACCCTGTTTTAGGTATCCGAACAAATAACCGAATTTTGTACTAACCGAATAACCGAATTGAAAATATATATTTGGATTAAAATAAAACACTAGACAAGGCCAATCACAGTATACCAAAAAACCAGAAACACAAACCAAAATACCTCTTAAACACTGGACCAAATCTTTTATAAAACGAGGCCTACTTGACCCAAGAAACTCCAAAGACCTTCATGATGCCGACAATAGTGCCACTGTAATTGGGAAAATTATTAAGAGCTGTGACCACATTAGCAGTATTGGGAAAAGTCTGAGTATGAGCCGCTAGAAGCATGAAGAGGCACATGACCAAAGACGGCATTGGGGAATCACTCGACAACCGAGTAGCCACATAAGAAAGTAGCGCGAAGGATCGAATAAGCGCTGCAATGAAGCACCACCCATGGCCCGCTAAGCCAAGAACCCCCGAGAACTGCGGCAGAGGTGGAACTTGAAGGCGGTGGTGATGCAACGGAGGTCTAATCTTCTCTTCGAGTTTGACGGATGAGTGAATCGAGTGATGACCGTCGACCGATGAAGAGCCACCGCCCACTGAAGGCGATGAGGGTCGAGGGAGGCGATGCCGTCGGCAGGTTTGGGATGAGAGATCTGAGACAGTGAGAGGTTAAGAATTCGAGAAGACGACTGGACGAGATTTGAGACTGAGAGTTGAGGATCTCAGATCTGATCTGAGATTTCAGTCTTGGAGGACTCTGTGACTCTGTAGTAAATTAGTAATGAATATTGAATGGGCTCACTCTATGACTCATATTATTTTTTTAACCCAAGTGTTGTTCGGTTATTCGGTTTAACCGAATAACCCAAAAGTAATACCCGTACAAGCTAACCGAAAATCGTAAAATAAATCGGTTATAACCGAAATAGTGAAAATAACCGAATTATCAAAATAATTCGGTTAAATTATTTCGGGTCGGTTCGATAATTCGGTTATATCCGTTTTTTGCTCAGTCCTACTCCCATGTACGAAGGTTTCCTTGAGCACTTCCCAAAGATTCTAATTTCTAAAACAGTTTTTGACTATACCTTTATGTAGGTATCACTGTGAGGTGATGTCCACTGATGAGATATTTGTCACATTACGGTTGGGACACGAGTCACAGTTGGTATATATTTGTATCCAAACTCACAACACATAAGTTGTTGTATTTTGCACGACAATTATTGTAATAAAGTTGTAGTTGTTTTCTGTACCATGTATTTGGCGACTCAGAATGGGTTGGATGGAATGGACCTATTTTGGGGGCGTCACACATTCCGTCCAAAATAGTTGACAGACGTTAAAGTGGCGCTGACGTGGCGCTGATTTGGCAAAAAATAAAAAAATATTGCTTATGTGGCACAAAAAAATCAAAAACAGATTTTTTTTTAAAAAAATAAACATTTTAAAGTTTTAAAAATAACAAAAGCATAATAAATAAAACGAAAAAATAAAAAAAAAAAGATTTTTTTAAAAAAACAGACTTTTTAAAAATATTTTTAAAAAAAGATTTAAAAAAATAGAATTCTATAAAAATAGATTTTTTTAAAAATAGATTTTTTCTAAAAATAGAATTCCATAAAAAATAATTTTTTTTGAAAATAGATTTTTTTAAAAAATAGCTTTTTTAAAAAACAGATTTTTTAAAAACAGATTTTTTAAAAAAACAGATTTAAAAAAATAGAATTCTAAAATAATATACTTTTTTTTAAAAACATATTTTAAAAAAAATAGAATTTTTTAAAAAACAGATTTTTAAAAAAAGAGAATTTTAAAAAATGGAACTTTTTAAAAAGGATTTTTCAAAAAGTAAAACTTTTTCAAAAAAGCATTTCTTTAAAAAATAGAATTTTTAAAACAGATTTTTTAAAAAATAGAACTTTTTAAAAATAATTTTTAAAAAAATAGAATTTGTAAAAAAAACAGGACTTTTTCAAAAATAGATTTTTTTAAAAATAGATTTTTAAAAAAATAGAATTTTTAAAAAATATAATTTTTTAAAAAACAGATTTATTTTAAAAAAAATTTTTTTAAAACAGATTTTTTAAAAAATAGAATTTTTTTAAAAAAATATACTTTTTAAAAACAGATTTTTTTAAAAATAGAATTATTTTTAAAAAGGCGATTTTTAAAAAAATATTTTTTAAAAAGTTCTACTTTTATGAAAAATCTGTTTTTTAAAAGTTCCATATTTTAAAAATCTGTTTTTAAAAATTCTCTTTTTAAAAATCTGTTTTTGTCAAAAAAACTGTTTTAAAAAATTTCTATTTTTTAAAATAAATCTGTTTTTAAAAAAAGTATATTTTTTTTAGAATTCTATTTTTTTAAATCTGTTTTTAAAAAATTCATTTTTATAGAATTCTATTTTTTTAAAAATCTGTTTTTTTAAAAAAATATTTTTAGAATTCTATTTTTTTTAAAAATATGTTTTAAAAAAAATATTTTAAAAAAATCTGTTTTTTTATTTTATTTTATTATGTTTTTGTTAGTTTTAAAACTTTAAATGTTATTTTTTAAAAAAATGCTTTTTTGATTTTTTTTTTGCCACATAAGCAATCTTTTTTTTTTTTTTTTTGCCACGTCAAATTTACTTTTTAACGCATCTGTCAACTATTTTGGACAGAATGACCCAATTTTAATATTTTAATTAGTTTAATGGGGTAATACAAAAAATTAAAAGTTCAGTGGTGTAATAAGTAAAACTTGCCAAGTATAGTGGTGAAAAATATAGTTTTGCCATTACAATAGAGATTACGTGTTAATGTGATTGTATTAATCATCATAAAAACACTAAGTATTTGCGTGATTGCCAATACCATCACGTAAACCCTTTCATGATGGGCGTATACAAGACGACCATTGTGATGCTTAAAGCCATCACGTAAACCTTTCGTGATGGTTTTTCTAATTTTTTTGATGGATTTTTCGAAGTTCGTACGTCGTACGCTCGATTTTTCTATAACCTGAATGCTTAACCGTACCGATATGTCATTGTGTATGATTAACACATCCCATATACCTACCAAACCTTGATTTAATTACTTTTCGCTAGATCTATATTTCCAAAATCCAATGTTTGGAATTGGAAATACTAGACAAACACAGATCGACCAAATGAATGAGATGATACTTTGGATTTTTCTTATATAAAAGCTACTTTCCATTCCTTATAAGTTGGTCACCCAACTAAAGTATTCTAAAGTCTTTCCCTCCATCTTTTTAAAGCTTACTAATCATCCCCCAAGTTAGCCTAATATAATCAAACCATAATTAAAACTAACTCAAAGCACTTAATAGCCACTTAATGACTAAGACATCTTAATGGAGGATAGTACAAGCACTTAATGGTTTGTCTAGATAAGGTGATCAGTCGTGCTAGATGACTCACCATTTGGTCTCCTTATCCTCCTAATTTTTGCCCATTAATTCCTTCCCTTTTCGTCCATTATCTTGCTTGCAAATATAAGCCTTGTCATCACATATATGTTTATCCCACATGGGATAAACACCAACATATCAAACTTTGACTATCCAAGCTTTTAGGGTTTAACCCTAAGGCTTGCCATAGCTTAACCCTAAGCCAAACCATGCCATAACTTAGCTTATTCCTTGGCTCAACCCTAGCCAAGCTTTCCAAACCCTAGACTCAACCCTAACTTAGCTTATCCAAACCCCTGACTCAACTCTAGCCAAGCCATTTCAAATCCTATGATTAGTTAGTCCAAAATTAATTAAATTTCTCTTTTTCCTTTTAGTTAGATTATCTAACTTTTTCGGTTACGTTTTCACAACACACCCGGTTAGTCGAAAAATTGACTTTTGATTTTCGAAAATTCGATTTTGCCACTGTTCCCCCTTTTCTGAAGAAACGCTATATCGTAATTCAAAAATTCAAAATAAAAATGAGTTTACGTTTTTTAGATTGAATAGTGTTTTTAAACGCTATGAAATAATTTGGAATTTTTGAAAAAAATACATTAATTAGCATTTTCCTGCTTTTTATGAATAATGACTTTTTCGTTTTTTTGTCGATTTTTTTTATTTTCTCACATGATCCTAAAACTCGTAAATTCTATCACAAAAACACGTTCCACCACAAAAATTCAACTTTTAACACATAAAACGGAATAATATTCATGAAAATCTTATTTTATTTAATAATATTCCAAAATACTTAATTTACAAACTAAGTAGAATTTCTGAGTTGTCACAAATTTGATTTCCACCCAAAATTTTATTTTCAATTAAAAGTGCCCTAAAGTTTGAGTACTTAAACAATTTTCATCCTTCGTGGAGTACGTACTTTTATTTTAAAAATTGTGGAGTGAAAATCGATTTTAAGCCTAAATTATATGGTTGAATTTGTGATTTAGTCTACATATAATATTACCCCAACTACATGCAAGACTATATATATATATATATATATATATATATATATTTTATCTGAATCCAGATAGTCTAAAATAAGTCGTCTATTTAGATTTTCTATATAAATAAGTTATATTTTATAAAACACAGTTGAAATTGTGTAGTATTAGTATAACAATGGTCATATGAAAATACAACTCTTTGCTATATAAAAAATATAACTTATTTTTATAAGAAAATTGATATTTCCATATGACTTTTTGATATTTCTACATAAAAATCGTCGCTGTAGATCCTTTAGCGACGGTTTTTACTGTCGCTGTACATCTATAATGACACTTTTCATGTAAAAATATCAAAAAATCATATAAAAATATAAATTTTCTTTTTGTAAATGGTCTAAATAGACTGTTCATTTTAAACTGTGCCAAATCAAAATCTGTTTTTTTTTTTGTCAATAACTGTTGAGCCCTATTTACTCGTATTTCAAAATTCTAACATGGAAAATGATGCAATTTGAAATAGTTGTGGTATGCCCTATCCAAGACACTAGCTGAGAAGACAGCATGGGCTTTAGCAATGGTCAGAGGGGTGAATATGGTGTGCATCAATGCAGGATTGTTGTTGGCTCCTGACCTTTCGATCACCAACCCTTATTTGAAAGGAGTGGCAGATATGTACGAAGATGGGGTTTTTGTGACCGTTGATCTAAATTTCTTGGTGGATGCCCACATTTGTGTGTTTGAAGATGTCTCAACCTATGGCCGTTATTTGTGTTTTAATCATGCTATCAACTGCAATGAAAATGAAATTAAGGTCGCCAAATTGCTCTATCCACAAGCTGATCAAAGGTTAGTCATTCATCTAACATTCTACTTACAAATGCCAAAATAAAATTTTTATTCCAATTAAGTTTGTTGGTTTGAAATAAACAGATTATGGATAAACACGTTTGAACTTTCAAACCCATCAACAGTCTTCTAACCAAACACTCGGTAACTTTTAGTATAAATTATTTGTGTCCCCAGTTTTGAGGAGGACACAAGGATGATCCACCAGAGAATAAGCAACAAGAAATTGAACAAATTGATGGTCAGTTGTGAAGGTGGATCCAAAGTGGACTGATTACATTTTTTATAATTTTTTTTAACCAATTGTCAAATACTACTTGTAAGATTTTGAATGTTGTATAAGATATCCCATCATATATATATATATATATATATATATATATATATATATAGGAATCCATTTGTGGGCAAGAAATCGTCTTGCTTTAGGGTTAGGGTTTAAATGTTGGTGAGGAGGAGAGAAATCCACGAAAAGTGCGGAATTAATTGGTTGATTGAAGAGGAAGAAGAGCGACAATTGGGCGATTACTCCAACGACGTGGCGTAGAACCCCTAGAATCCGGAACCGTGTTAGGGTAACAGGATTCCAAGAGCCTTCTTGAGACCTTCGAGTTCGAGAGAATGTTCAAACCCCTTTCTAGTGCTTTTTAGTGGAATCTCCGAGCCTTTAAGTCACCAAAAGGGTCCTTTTGATCTTCTCGAGAGTCTAAGTCTTGAGTCCGTGAGAAAAGTCCCCTTCCAAATGGAATGGAAGGGGTATTTATAGGTTTTCGGAAAGTAGTCATGTGCAAGGCACATACCTTCAGGAAAATTCCAGAAATACCCTTTAGTCCTTCGAGTAATGCCCATATTGCCCTGTCCTTCTAGCCGCCAATCCAATCCCTCAATCAATTCCCAAAACGAGCCGCCTCCACGAGCCTTCTGCCTCGGGACACGTGGAGGCTTTTCGCAGGTCTCCACATTTATTTCTGACTTTTCCGTCTTTATTTCCTTAGGTTATGCGAACCCTAATTTGCACCCTTAATGAAGCCGTGGAACCCTAATTGCACATTCAATTCAATTAGGTCATGTGAACCCTAATTTGTACATGGACTCACATTTGCCCCCTGCACGTTAGTCACACCTTCGGAGTGGTGATCGTGCAAATTTCTTCAAGTCTTTGAGTCATGTTTCAAATTTTTGAACAATGTGCGGAGCTCGATCTTGCAAGTCCTGAAAACAACAAAATTCTTGGAGAGGGGACCCCTTAGGGTAGCTCACCCACGAAATATTAAAAATCTTCTCCAAATCCTGCACACTCTTTTGTTTCCTTCAAATATACATACATATATATATATATATATATACATAAAGATTTTATTTTATATATATATATATATATGTATATGTATATATATGATAAGACAGACTAATAGTGAGAATTGATTTGAAGTCGTGAAAATACTTATTCCGTCTGTATACACTACATGACAAATTTACTTCCGTGCTTCACATTCTATAGATTTAATTCTCAGCATTATATACATATGGATGTGCTTGGTTAAAACTTTTAAGACTAGCAACATCCATATCCATCAATACCAGTATATCTATCTATCTAATGCATAAATATGGATTGAAGGCTCTTTTTTTTTTTTTTTTTTTGGTGCAAACGAATTTTATTTTGAGAAATAAAATAAAGTCTCTTTATGTAAAATCAAAACATTTACATTATTTTGGAAACAAGATCAAATCATTTCTATTTAGAAATAGAATATTTGATTCCATAATATATATATATATATATATATATATATATTATCATTAATATATATATATATATATTTTATATTTTATTTTTTTTTTTTTATTATTATTATTATTTTTTTTTTTTTGTGGAAAATAATTCAAGACAAATCAAATTATAAAATAAGGTCTTATTTTATTTTGAAAACAAGGATCAAATTTTATATATATATATATATATATATATATATATATATATATCCAGGTCTTATTATGATCAAATGTGCAAATAAGTATAATTAATCTATATGTATACATGATATAAACTTAACCGTGATCTCTAGTCAAGCAAAAAAAATATCCTCAATCTTAGTGATCTACATAGGTGATCTCTAGTCACCTATGCATACTTGATTATATGGGCTAGCTAGGTGCCTTGAAGCATGCATATATTCAAAGTAATATCCTCAATCTTAGTGATATGCACGGTGATTATGCACAGTGATTGAAAGGAATTTCCATGCTAATTAAGATCTTATTTTATTTTGAAAATAAAATAAAATCATCTTTTATTTGGAAACGAGATCAAATCTTTTGCATTTAGAAATAGAATATGTGTTTCCATAATATATATATTTTAATTTAATATATATATATATATATATATATATATATATATATATATATATATAAAAATTTGGAAACTTAAAAAATCAATTTTGTATATATTCAAGATCCCAATTATATGTATTCTTCTAGGTAAGCCTTGCCGCCAACTTCCACCCAACCAAAAAATTTATATAATCAATTTTGTCTCTTTTTTTTCTTTTTTTTTTTTCTTATTTTACCCTAAATAGGGGAAAAATCTGTCTCTTGATGACCCAAGATCGAAAAATAAATTCTCTAAATAGAGTAAATACTACTAGTATTAGTGTATTATTATATTTGCAAGGAAAGAAAGCCATAATAGTAGTATCATCTTCAAAAATAAATTCCCATTATTGATATCATCATAATTGTCTCTCTTTTTTTTTTTTTTTTTTATTAAAGATAATTATATATATATGCTCAAAAAGATATAATGAAATAAAAGATGATTTGATTTTATAAACTGATGATTTGATAATGTAATTGATTCATCAGTTTATAAAATGAAATCCTTAAAATTAGCCTCAAATAACGAACCTGCGTAGTTGATTGTGCTTCATGCCAATCTGTTTGTCAGATTATTCCACTACCATCACCACCACAATCTTTGATTTCTCCGCTTAAGGCCCTCCTCCCGTTATTTTTCAAGATCATGGAATTAAGAAGATGGCAAATTAAGAAGACTCTCACGCCTTACGAGGTCGTCATTTGGAAAGCTAAATCGTCTTAGGCTTCTCGATGCTTTCGAGTATGTTTTCCCTAAGACCTTTGGACGCTTTTCAATCATTTCATGGGGTAAGGCATAAATTTGAATGTATATATATTTTATATTTATATTAATATATATATATATATATATATATATATATATATTTTTATTCATAAAATATATATATAAATATATTTTATGAATGTATAAATTTGAATGAATATATATTTATATATAATTTTTTTTTTTTTCACCACTATCAGTATTAATTTTTAACTAAACAAATAATGAGAATTGAACCTAAGACATGATAATTTAATACATACAATGTGTTAATAATATTGTTGAGCTAAAAATTCAATGTCAAGATTTGTTTCTTGGTCTTAAATTCTCGAGAAGTTCACAAGAGTATTTCACGATTACACAAAATTTCTTATAAGAAATTCCTATTTTCCCGACATTTTTTTTTTTTTTTTTTGCAATAGGACTAACTATAACATTAAAAACTAAAATATGAACATATTAAATAAAACCCTATGGAAAATGTCGAATTGCTTCGCATTTGAATAAACCTTATTTTACACTTTAGTCACTGACTAATTAAGGTGGGAAAGTGACTCCTTAGACTTTGAAGTGATATAACATTATTGAATAATATAGTTGTTAATTTTCTTGAAATGGGGTCTTAAGGCTAAAACGGAATTAATTATCATGGAAAATTTGTTATTATAACTGACTTATTACCCCTTTAGTTTCTTAGAGTTGGTGTAATAGTACATTTTTGTGCTTCCCACAAGGAGTGATATATATGCAAATGCACATTTAAGATTGTGGATTTTGAAATGCTACACTGTTGTGCCATGTTCGTAATATAACCGTGAACCTCTAGTCGTGTTTATTTTCCGCTTGGTTAATTCTTTGTGATTGCTTCAACGACTTCTCTTTTCGAATAACTTAGTAGTTTTCTTTTTTTGAACCACAACACCGCAACGAGGAAGGATTTACTCGAGCCATTTCATCCATTTCATCTTAACAAGGTCATTGGCTCGGATATTAAGGTCGGAAGAAAGGGAACACTACAAGGAGGAAGGATCTATTCCGAGCCATTTCACCTTAACAAGGTCATTGGCTCGGATATTCGGAAGAAAGGAACACACAAGAGAGGAAGGATCTATTCCGAGCCATTTCACCTTAACAAGGTCATTGGCTTGGATATTCTGGAAGAAAGGAACACCGCAAGGAGGAAGGATCTATTCCGAGCCATTTCACCTTAACAAGGTCATTGGCTCGGATATTCTGGAAGAAAGGAACACCGCAAGGGAGGAAGGATCTATTCCAGCCATTTCACCTTAACAAGGTCATTGGTTGGATATTTCGGAAGAAAGGAACACCGCAAGGAGGAAGGATCTATTCCGAGCCATTTCCCCTTAACAAGGTCCTTGGCTCGGATATTTTGAAAGAAAGGACAACCCCGCAAGGAGGAAGAATTCATTCCGATCAGTTGATTCGACGAGTAAGGAGAAGTTAAATGTAAGAGGGAGAGCTCCTTGGGTGGCTAAATCCTGCTGGTCACCCCTTAGGGAACCAGAACCTAATGGCCTCTTTTTTCACATTTCCCGTTCTTCTTTTACCCTTTTTATTTGAATAGCTCCTAATGCTTGTGCTCTTTTTCTTCTTTCAGGTGTTCGTGATCTTCCTTTCCCGAATCCAAGGTGTCCGTGATCTTCCTTTCCCAAATCCAATCTTCTTATTTAAGTTTCATACCCTCTCTCTTGTTATGGTAAGCACTTAATTTCAAATGCTCATTCACTTTCTTTCCTTGTTTCTAGAATTCTCATGTTATATTTTCTTGTTGCAGCTAACTCCGGTGAACGCTTCCACGTAACCTCAAAACTACTAAGGAGGTTCCTTTCATCGGCGATTGGGGAAAGGCTCCCTTTTATGGGTCTTCGGCGTTTTTTCAGGGAGCAAGTGAAGAATTATGATCGTCTGACCTTTCCTCCTCCCGAGAAAGCGAGGCTTATTTCTATATCTTTACGGCTTGCATGAGTTTAGACAGCTTTCCTGCTTACGCTTTCGCATTCCTCGTATGTGTATAAAAAACAGAATACCCTACGATCCCATTCATTTCATATCCGACTCATCCAATCGTCTTGAGGGTGGCAACATTGGACCGACGAGGTTCTCGCAAATTCTCGATTATGTGGATATCTTTGAAGAGGGCCGAGCATTTTGCGTTGCATTCAATTATCTTGAGGATCTTCGTGTCAAGCGGGACCAAGATGCTCTTCTACCGCCTTGATTTCACGCCGGTGTTCTTCCACATGTACATTTGTCACTGCTTGGGGGGAGTTCACCCCAACTCTAGAGGACGTTTATGCCATTTACCAGTAATCTTTTTATTTTTATTTTTATTTTATTTTTATTATATATATATATATATATATATATTTTTTTTTTTTTAGAGTATGAACTCATTCTAGATTATATCTTGTAGCCTTCCTGCTGTTGCATCGGCTTCCTGTAGCATATCTAGCTTGTCTCCTAGAGACGTTGAGTGCATTGCTTATTTAACAGAAGCTTCCAAGCGAGCTCCCAATTATATCTCGCGATTTCAGGGTGACATGCTCCTCCCAAACTTTGAGACTTCTAACCGCAAAAAAGAATTCTGGTTTATCTTGGGTGCGCTTTACTTCTTGAGGGATTACTGGGCGGGACACGAAATAGTTACGACTATAACAAGTCATCCTCACTTTCATGTGAAGAGTCTTGCCCTTTTCCTTAGTTTTATTTGGCTATGTGGTTATCCCGCTTCATTTTTCCGGGTCCCCGTAGATGGTCCTTCGACTCGCATGTTTGGTTTAGCTTCTATGTTATCTCGAGGTTTAAATGTTCCTCTCGCTCCTCTCTTCTTAGGAACATTGTATCGTCGTTTGGACGAAACTATTCTCGCTATGAAGGAATCCGTTGGGAGGTATCCATTTTTCATATTTTTATTAACTGTCTGTCACACTGCAATTTTTTCTTATTAATCTTTTTGTTTCATTACTCAGGTATGACGTAAATTGCTTCGCTCCCTGCTCCTTTCTTCAAATCTTTCTCTTCGAGCACTTTTTGAGATATTCTACTCCTGCACATTTTCCTAAGAAGAAAAAGCAGTATTCAGATCCTTCTTCATCATTGTGCTGACATTGTCCTCGCGTGACATTTCATTGGATTGATCACCGATCTAATTGATTCTGACATTTTATCGATGATTCTTCATGCTTTACAGCTCGTCCCTACACTATTGTTTCAGACAGTGGCGGTCGTCTGCCCCACTTCTATAGGCATCACTTTCGCTCCTACTCAGATATCAGTGAATTGAGTGGTTCTTCGTTGTCTTGGTTCGTCTTCCTTGACTCTGAGCTTCCTTACTTAAATCGAAGATAATGGTTTTGTATTGCGTGCTTTATTCTCCTCACAGGGTCATGAGGCAGTTTGGATTTGACCAGGAGCGTCCTTTTGGCCACACTTGTCAGGAGACTTATGAGACTGCCCTTCTCAACTTTGTCTCTACCTCTCCCTCTTTTACGTGGGCATTTCCAAGGCCTCCAAATGCTCCTCATAAATCCCTTCCTTTTGTCATACCGAATGATTCTCGGATTGGGCGATATACTACCAGCGAGCGTAATTATTGGCGGTCAATCTTAAAAGATGGGGGGATGATACTTCGATTTGTTCTCTACCAGTTTCTATTCCCGAACGTCTCCAATGGGCCAGGTTGCTATGTTCTCCTAAGACCACTATCCGTTCAGAACGTTGGTCAACCAGTAGTCGGCTCATTGAGCGTGAGGCTCTGATGCTTAAGTCTTCTCATCCTCGGTCAGTAGGCATTCATCCTCGAAGTGACCCAACTATTCTCCAGGCACATGTCCCTATTACCTCCAGGAGTCTTCCACCACGGGCTTCGTCTCATGCATCTCTATCACAGATACCTCCTTCAGTTCCTCCCCAAGGATCCTCTGGTGCCGAGGAAATGAGAATCACCCGTTCTAAAGCGAAAGCATCTACCACTACTGATTCTGAGGTGGATCCTCCTATTACTTCTATCGTGGTTCCGGTTAGTCGTCCCGTTATTAGGCTTCGCTTAAAGCCATCATCGAAACGTCCTCTTGATGATGCTGGTTCTAGTATGCCGGCAGCCGAGGGTACGGTCAAGAAGCAATGTAGAAATTTGGTAAAAAATTTTTTTTGTGACATTTCCATATATATATATTTTTTATCCCTCGTATAGTTGCTTTCGTGTTTCCTTATGTATTTATTTTCTTGATTTTCAGATTGCAGAGGTCAATGAAGAGGATTATGATGTTCCTCTTGGGTTTATTTCTGGTACTACACATGAGGTAGCTGCAGCGGTTTCTGTCAGTCGTGAGCCTTCTCAACCTATCCTTATTGGTGTCGAGTCGTCTTCTTCGCATAATGATTGTGTTAGCCTTGATGCTAAAGACACTTTATCCGATGTAAGCCCAAGTCCTGCTGTGGGTGATACACCGATTTCTTCAATCCTTCCTATGACTTCTCCATATGATGGGCCTAAAGATGCTAATAAGGCTCCTACCTCCTCGAGGGGGAATCCTTCTGAGACTATTGTTGATGTCTATCCTCCCGAAAGAGTCTGCGCCGAGTTAGTGATCGATCAGGAGGGCTTTATTGATAGTACTTTGGGTGGATTAAATGACATTCCCGTCTCCGTGGCATCTCCTGACTCCTTTTCCATTGGCTATATTGTGAGTATCTTTCTTTCAATATATTGTGAGTATCTTTTTTTTTTTTTTTTTTAATATATTATGCTTTGACATTTTTGTTTTCGGGTGAGAAGATGAAAGATTTGCCTTTGCTGTTGAGGCCTAGCTTTGTTTGATGTTCTCCATCCGGATGTCGCCCACTTCGCCTTATATAGTGACCTTGGTTATCCTCCAGTGGCGAGGCTTGAGGAATCATCGACCATCTGACATCTTTCGATCCTCCATCTCTTGTCTTGTCAAATTCTATGGTGGCGTCTAAAGTGGCTTCTGCGCGAGCTTCCTTCAATCCAAGTGGGGATCTTATTCCGTGGAGGGGTTTCGGATATCATCTCCTAGTCGGGAAAATCTGGGCGTCTCTAGCTTCGGTTTCCATGATACTTGATCGATTGATTATTAAGGCGACTTCCACCCAAACCTTCTTCCTGACCCGACTTACGAAGCCTTGTTCTTGGGTTGCACACTCTGTCTTTATATTCCTTACGGTAGAGGACTTGAAGAGGTTTAGTGATGATGTGAATGACCTTGAAGCTGTGGGTGTCGACATGTCTCCTTTTCGTGTTAGGCTGGATCTTCTCAAATCAAGTTTTAATCTTGTTTCACTACGTTCGGAGGTTGCTGTACGTAAGTGTGAAGATGATTCCTTTTCGGTCACGACTTTACGAGCTTGATGAAATCGCCAACAAACCTGAATCCGGTCTCAAGATTTAGAGGACCGATTTTGGGATCTAAATGCTAAATTTCGGGATGTGGAGTGCCAGCGACGGGACATAGAAATAACTACCCAACAAGTTAAGGAGCTGAAAGCTGCAAATCTTAAGGTTCGAGATGTGGCCATTGCTGACTTGGAAGCTTTAGCTATGCCTCCTCTTCAGTTTGATATGTCTTGGCCTTTAGATCATAACTTGTTGTAGTAGTTTTTTTTTTCGATTTCCCGTTTGAAAACTCATTTACACATGTTTCATTTATCAAAATGTAGTTTCTTCAACCTTGTTGATTGCTTTTAATTTGAATGATTCCTTAAAATTCAATATTTATCATTGAATCTCAAGTTATTCAAATTAATATTAAAAAAACAAACCACAAGTAAATATGAATTTTATCAAAAACATGTATATATAGTTTTCACAAACCAAAACTTGACTTTATACTCTTTTTTTCTTAAGAAATTTAAAGATAATATTCAAGTAAAAGTGAAAGTTTGTAAATTTATTGATAATAAAATTGCTTTTAACGAAAAGCATAACGTTTCATTAGTAAATCTTGCTTTTGTCGAAGAAAGCATAACGATTGCCACTTTTAGAGGTAAAGTGTAACTTTCTTGCTTTTGTCGAATAAAGCATAAAGTTTGTCACTTTTAAAGATAAAGTGTAACTTTTCGGGGTTGAGGCTTAAACTCGGTGCCTCGATCACTTTTGAAGTTGAAAGTGTAACTGTCGAGAGCAGTTAATCAGGTTCCTCGATCACTTTTGAAGTTTGAAAGTGTAACTTCCAAGGGCTGTACTTAGTCCGGTGCCTCGATTACTTTTGAAGTTGAAAGTATAACTTTTTGTGATGCTCTTCTCATGTGTAATATTTCTTTACCCACTTCAAGTTCAATGGGCACGAGACAAAGATCCCGATCCCACACGAGATATCTTGCATACCCGCTTTTAGAGATCTCTTGTACCTATATGGGCCTTCCCATTTGGGGTAAAATTTGGTGGTTGGGGTCCCCTCATGACTTGAGTTGCTTGCTTTTGAGTACCGGTCCCCCACCAAAATTAAATGTGGTACTCTTCTTGCGGTATTGTATTGTCGTCATGATCTTTCATGGTACTGCAATTCAAGCTTTTCTTTAGCCTTATCTCGAAAGTCAACTAATGCCTCCAGGGCTGCTGGTCGGTTTTCTTCCTCGACCAAGCTTCGAAGTCTCATTCGAGCCGAAGGTATTTCTATTTCAGCGGGCAAAACAGCTTCTTCACCATAAACCAAAGCATATGGGGTCTCGCCTGTAGGCTTCCTTTTTGAAGTTCGATATGCCCATAACGCTATTGGTAATTGTTCTGCCCATGTCTTCGGATGATCGTCTAGGGTTTTTGATAAAATTTTTATCAAGGTTTTGTTTGTAGCCTCTGCTTGTCCGTTGCCTTTCGGGTAATATGGTGATGACTTGTAATGTTTCACCCTGTATCTTTCCATCAGATTTTTGACATCCCTATTGATGAAAGGAGTTCCATTATCCGATAAAATTATCTTGAGATTCAAAGCGGCAAATGATGTGCTCCTTGATAAAATTGGCCCTTCTTTGGTCCGTGGCCTTCTTCAAGGGTATTGCCTCCACCCACTTTGTGTACATCTCGGTGGCAGTCAAAATCCATATGTTACCCTTGGAATTAGGGTGAACAGGACCTATAAGATCCATTCCCCATGTATGAAAGGGCCATGGTGTTGCCATGGTTCGTAAATCCACGGCGGGAGCATGGATCAAGTTTCCATGTATTTGACAAATGTGGCACTTTTTAACAAATTCTAGACTATCTCCCTCCATCTTTGGCCAGTAGTAACCATGATCGATAAGTTGTTTGTACAACTTGGCTCCCCCTTGGTGTTCATCCTTGTGCATTTGGTAAACCAAATCTTTGGCTTCACCTAGTTCCAGACACCGTAGGGGCTTGCCATTGAATCCCCTTCTAAACAATTCTCCATTCTGTAAGAAGAAACGTTGTGACTTCCTCTTGATTATAATTGCGTCTTTCTTTTCGGTCGGAAGAGTCCCGCTTTGCAAGAACTCCACATAAGGGATTCTCCAATCCACTATATCTTCAATGAAGGCGCATTCATCCTCCCCAGGGTATTCTTGGCATGAAACACATTGGCGTTGTAGGGCATCTGCTTCCTTCTTCATTTCAGGCCAATAATACCCTTGACGCTGCAGCCTACGATACAAGCCTATGTCTGCCAATCCACAGTTCTCGTCATGCACCTGTTGCAAGACTCTATCTGCTTCCTGCCTCCCTAAGCATCGTGTCAACACACCATCTGCTTCTTTGTGATACAAGACACCTTTGATGATGTTGTACTTCTGTAACTTTACGGTAGGTATTGTTCCCTCCTTTGTTTTCAATTGATTGGAGATGTCGTATCGCCAATCATCTATTATGTCTTTGGGGAACAAATTTAGCACTGTGGTTGGGAGGGTTCTCTTCATTACCTTTACATCCAAATTTTCACCTTGGACATAGACTCGAGATGCTACTGTTGCTAGTGCATCAGGTTGTTTATTCTGTCCTCTTGGCACATATTCAATCACCACCTTCTTGAAAGCCTCCATCACCTTTTGTGCTACAGTTCGATATGGTGCCAAGATAGGTTCCTTCACTCCAAATTGGCCTCTTATCTGTTGCACTATGAGGTTTGAATCTCCCTTTACTTTAAGATATTTGGCTCCCAATTCGTGAGTCGCCAACAATCCTAGTATGAGCACGCCTCATATTCTCGCTTCATTGTTTGTGCAAGGGAAATCCAATTTGTATGACAAGGCCACTTCATTTCCTTCTTTAGTGGTCAACACCACTCCTGCTCCGCCTTTTCCTTCTGCGGATGATCCATCAAAAGCCAAACTCCACCATTCTGGGTCCTCATTTTTCAACTCGATTGATTCTACTTCTTCACCCTAAGATCCTCGGAAGGGGTTCATATTCTCCATTTGGAAATTGAGCGGCCAGTGCGCGAGCTTGACATCGGATCGCCTTGATTGTTACACATTTGATGTCGTACTCTGAAAGAATCATCATCCATCTGGCAGGTTTTCCTACTAATGTTGGCTTAGTTAATAGGTATCTGATTGGATCAGTTTTTGTTGCAAGCTTTAATTCGTGTGCTAAAAAAATAATGCCGCATTTTCTGCATGAATGAATACCAATGCTAGACAATGCCTCTCCACTTGTGAATACCGGTTTTTCGGTCCTCGGATTATTCGGCTAATGTAATATCTGAGTTTTCTCTTCTCCGTCCTCCTCTCCGCGTGATCAATCCACCTGGGACTTCTTGGTAGATGTGATGTACAAGCTCAGAATTGGTATTCCTCTTTGTGGCACTACCATTGTTTGTGCTGAAGCCAAAATTCTTTTCACCTTCTCAAACGCCTGTTGTTGGTTTTGCCCCCAGTCCCATTGTGCCTTTCCTTTTAGCAATTTTCCAAAAGGTTCTGTGACCTCGGCTAATGCTGGCATGAATCTTCTCATGTATGAAACTTTCCCTAGAAAGCTCTTCAACTGTTTCTGCGTTTTTGGTGGGGGCATCTCTGTGATTGCTTTCGCCTTGCTTGGGTCCACCTCTAAGCCTCTATTGTGCACCAAGAAGCCCAAGAATTTTCCAGCCGTCATCCCAAAGGCGCACTTCTTCGGATTCATCCTCAACTTATACCTTCTTGCACCGCCGAACACACTTTCCTCAGGTCCTCCACATGAGTTATCGCCTTCTTGGATTTCACTACTATGTCATCTACGTAGTCCTCCACTATATCATGAATCATGTCGTGAAATATGGCGTGCATTGCCCTTTGATAAGTTGCCCCCGCGTTCTTCAACCCGAATGGCATTACTACATAGTAGAAATTCCCAAACGGGGTACGAAAGGCTGTCAACTCTGCATCTTCTACGGACATCTTTATCTGATTGTAACCAACAAACCCGTCCATGAATGACATCATCTCATGATTAGCCGTTGCATCTACCAAAGTGTCTATGTTGGGTAATGGGTACATGTCCTTTGGGCATGCCTTGTTCAAATCTCTGAAATCCACACATATTAAATAGGTCATCCCATTTGACTTCTTTACTTAATGCAATCTTTGGATAGCCATATTGGATGTTGAATTGGCTTGATGAACCCTACTTCCAGCAACTTCTTGATTTCTTCCTTTATTTGAGTTTCTACTTCAGGTGCATAGTTGCGAGGTGCTTGCTTTACTGGCTTCATTCCCGGACTTATGTTTAGATTGTGCTCCACAAGATCCTTGTCAATTTCGGGCATCTCGTCGTAATTCCAAGCAAAGACATCCCTATATTCTCGCAATAATTGTACGAGCTTCTCCTTCTGTTTAACATCCAATTCCTTGTTGACATAAGTCGGTCTTGGCGTTCCTTCCTCTGTTGCCAAATTAACTTCCTCTAATTCATTTTGTTGAGGTTTTGGCCTATCCTCAAAGCATTCTGGAGCTGGTTCTACCTTCTATTGTACAGCTTCTTCTTCTTCATTATTGCTGGAGTGGGGGACACCTCCTGAGCCGTTGGGTTCACACACTTCCAAGGGTTCTTCCCCCTTGCATCGTCATAATCGAAACACCACTTTTCCGTCAGGTTTAACAACCCTCTCCCATTTCGCCTTCTGGCCCTCCTCAGATTGTGCCAACCGCTTGACATTTATTATATTTCTGGCATCTTCAGGATTTGCTAGCCTTTTCTTCTCTTCTCTTCCTTCTTCCACTGGCTTCTTATTTTTAGAACATTCTCCACGTTCTGAGATCTTCTTCTTTTCTTTTTTCTGCAGAGCGAACTTATCTTCCCTTGACTTCCTCCCAGCTTGCTAGTCTTGGGGAATCAGGTCTTGCAATCTGGTTCTCTCCCTCTTCAGCGACATCATCAAAGAAAGTTGCTTCATGATGTGTGCCTCCTCCGGTCCAAAGGGATTCCGAGTTCTCTGGTACCTTCACTTCTCTCCTTTTCCAAATAGCTTTAAGGCATTGATGAAAGACCGAGGGTACCACCCCGTAGTCGTTTTGCCAAACCCTTCCCAGCAAGACATGATGATATGATGCATCCACCTCGGCAACATGGAACATTACAGGCCCTCGAATCTTCCCAACTTGCATGTCCACCTTAACGTGTCCTAGGGTTCTCGTGCTTTGATTGGCGAATCCGGTAATGTTCATTTGTTCCTTCACAATCTTCTTCTCCGTGAGCTAACTTGTTTGAACACGGTGTAGGGCATAATATTCTGAGCGCTCCATTGTCAATAAATGCCCTCACTTTCAATCTTAGTTGATTCTTCTTTGTGACATACAACGGCCTGTTATGCGGGTATCTTATCTCTCTATCAGCTTTAGAGAAAGATATCTTATTTTCTTCTTCCTCCATCGTCTTCATAAATCCTTTGCTTATGGCCATGCAAGTCTCCTGCGTTTGGCGTGACCTTGATAATTGCCACAGTTGCCTCAATCCTTGCTTCCTTGGCCAATCCTATCGATCAAAAAATTTATGAACTTGGCTCCGTTCATCAATGCGTCACCTGCAGGTCTGGATCACACTCCTCCTTTTCTTCCATCATCATCTCCACTTCTGGGCCTGTGTTGTGAATAACAGTGTTGCACGTTTCCTTCTCTTTGTGGTTTGGCAGCGGCTTGTCATGAACACTACTTTCTTTTCAAGTTCAATCTCCCCATTTGCCAGCTTTTCGTGGAATATCCTCCGCAGGCTATAACAATCCATCGTTGAGTGTCCCGCGTATTGGTGGAATACACAGAAGTCTGGTCTTCTCTTTATTTCTTCCGTCACTGCAAATCTAGGCCTTGGGGGTTTCACCACTCTATGTTCAACCCATTGTTCATACAAACCCACGAATGCTTTCTCACTACATGTGATAGCCTCCGGATCGGCTTTCTTGCATATTTGTCTTGAGCTTTCCTCTGCTTGGTTAAAATTTTTCTCGTGTTTCTCCTTCTTTTGCCCCTCTTGTGGTTTTGGTAGAGTCGGCCAAAGCCCACGATTCTTTATCCTCTTGCCCTTCCATGTATGGCAAATCGCATGGTTAGTGGGCAATGTCACGATTCCTCCCAAGTCTTGTGCAAAAGATGAGAGGGTCGCGAAGGAATCCTGACAAGCCTTGGTGATGAGGTGGGGCTTGAAAGAATCCAAGGCACCATTGTTGCAAATCTTGACTAAGTTCTTTTCTTCAATCGGTTACGCACACATTTCGTGCGGGCCTGAACTGTCAACATAATCGACAACTCCTCATTTGGTTTACTGCTTGAACCGCATAAGCTCCACAATGGTTACTTGTTTACGCACGTAGAAAATTTCTTGAAAAATTGTAATTTTAAGTCATCCCAATCATGGGTGACCCTTCTCCAAATTGTAGTACCAACTAAAGGCACTTGTCCGTCAAAAAGTCTTGTTGAATTCCCGCATCAACAAGTTGTGGTTGTTCACTTCGTCATATCCAGAACCACGGAGACATTGACTCTACAAACACAGCAATATGTTCCCTAGCATTTCCTTTTTCCCCGTTGTATTTTAGAAATTGCGGGGGGTGCTCAATATACCCTATTGGGTAAGGTTGCCTCCGAATGTGTGCAGGGTAAGGAGGAGTAAAGTCCAGCTCCGAGGGTCGAGATATGTCTGTCTGCGAAGTTGATTGATTACGCGTCAATCATATCATCCTTAAATCACATCACGGGCTTGTGGCGTGAACTCTGCGGGGTGTTGTGATATCTTCTTTGCATCGGCGGTGTGTATGGTAGAGAAATTGGTTGATGGACACTTGCATCATGAGCAGTACCGCACCGGTGGAAGTTCTTTGGCTCATTCATTGGACATTGATTGGAATGGTTGGCATTTGCACTGTGAAAATGATGGAATAGTAGGCGAGATGATGTTTGCACGAGGTTGGCTTGCTTCCATCCTAGGTTGTGTACGTCACCACTGCTTACGGGCTTCCAGTTGATTATTGGAACCAATTGATTTTCCGTTAATGGAGGTACTGATGTGGTTCTCTTTGTTGTTGCTACCATTATTGTTGTCTTCCACACTTTTGTTCCCCATGCAAACTTCCTGGGAACATGGCCTTGAAAGTGGGAATCTGCATCAACTGATGGCGGAAATTTCCCATCTCCTCTTGCTTCCTCTGCATTTCCAAAGATCATGGCCATCATCATTCCTTGCCCTTCTCGTGCTTCCTTCATACCTTGAGCATCTCGATTTGCACATCATTCGTCGGGTCTCCACTGCATCCTCGCCTTGCCTTCTTGCATTGGTTTGTTGTTGATTGGCCATATGTGGTGATGTCGAACTTCCTTCAAGCGTCTTCATAAGTGGTTGGTCAAAATCCGTGTTTTACGCCTTGGAAAGCTTGAGTGGCTTGCCTTGAACTGGATCCGGTGAGGTAATCTTTGTTTGTTGGTGAAGCGGCTCTTCCTGTAGTTCTCCCACTTTGAGTTGTGGGCATACCCTTCACGAATTCTACACCTCCCGGTGAGAGTCGCCAAAATAAATGTGGGCAAGGAAATCGTACCTTGCTAGGGTTAGGGTTTCGTGTTGGCTGAGGAGGAGAGAAATCCACGAAAAGTACGGAATTAATTGGTTGATTGAAGAGGGGAGAACGACAGGTGGGCGATTACTCCAACGACGCGTGTGGCAAAACCCCTAGAATCCGGGACCCGTGTTAGGGTAACAGGATTCCAAGAGCCTTCTTGAGACCTTCAAGTTCGAGAATGTTCAAACCCCTTTCTAGTGCTTTTAGGTGGAATCTCCGAGCCTTTAAGTCACCAAAAAGGGTCCTTTTGATCTTCTGAGAGTCTAAGTCTTGAGTCCGCAGGAAAAGTCCCCCTTCCAAATGGAATGGAAGGGGTATTTATAGGGTTTTCTGGAAAGTAGTCATGTGCAAGGCACATACCTTCAGGAAAATTCCAGAAATACCCTTTAGTCCTTCGAGTAATGCCCATATTGCCCTGTCCTTCTAGCCGCCAATCCAATCCCTCAATCAATTCCCAAAACGAGCCGCCTCCACGAGCCTTCTGCCTCGGGACACGTGGAGGCTTTTCGCAGGTCTCCACATTTATTTCTGACTTTTCCGTCTTTATTTCCTTAGGTTATGCGAACCCTAATTTGCACCCTTAATGAAGCCGTGGAACCCTAATTGCACATTCAATTCAATTAGGTCATGTGAACCCTAATTTGTACATGGACTCACACCATTCATGGCAACCGGTTGCCATGGACACTGTTATAGCAACCCACTTTTGGACCGTTGATCAACTTATTGGAAGGCTTAGATTGAATGCCATAATTGTCCAGCCGACACAAGCTTTACCGGCTTTTATTTTAATATATTGCATTGGATAGTCAACTGTTGTCATTTTAATAATTTTAAAACGATTTTTTAATATTAAAATACTCAAATTAAATACTGACTTACTTACGTATTATTTTTTATATATGCATTTCTCTTTTTTTGGGATGACTTCGGCACATTAAAATCACATTAAAATAATAAAAATTAATCCAAAAAGCACGACTTGTATGCAATAGAATAATTCTTTTGAAAAGCATGTCTAATATTATATATATGTACTCTTGCATGCATATCTCCCCTTGACATTGATAATAATATTATAATATATATTCTAATAGTCAAGACATTATAATATTATTATAAAATATTATATTACTAATATTAATAAAATATATAATATTATAATTTGATATTATAAAATATTGTATTACTAATATTTTTATAATATTATAACATTATTACAAAATATTAATACTTATAATACTTAATATAATATTATTACAAAATATTAGTAATACTTATAATATTATTAATACTTAATATTAGTAATACTTAAAATAATATTATTAATATTAGTAATACTTATAATATTATTACAAAATAATATTATTAATACTTAAATATTACTAATATTATTTTGTAAGTAGTATACTATTATTATTATAATATTATTAATATTATACTATTATAATATTAATAAAAAAAAAAGCAAAATGATATAGTAAAAAAAAATCTCAAATTGTATGAACTTGTCAGAAACTTAAATTTGAAACAAGTGTGAAGGAGATGCATGTTTGGTTGCATTATTATTATTTATTATTATTATTATAAAATATATGCTCCATTTTTAGTTATGCATAATGTTTGACTGTCTTTAAGTATTACTAATATTAATAATATTATTTTAAGTAATAATATTATAAGTATTACTAATATTAAGTATTAATAATATTATTTTGTAATAATATTATAAGTATTAATAATATTATAAGTAATAATACAATATTTTATAATAATATTATAATTTCTTGACTATTACAATATATATTATAATATTATTATCAATGTTGGCGGGAGATATGCATGCATTAGTACATATATATAATATTAGACTTGTTTCAAAAGAATTACACCACTTATAAGTTATGCTTAATTTGGATTGTTTTTTATTATTTTAATATGATTTTAATATGTTGAGTCATCCCATAAAAAGGAGAAATACATAAAAAAAAAAACCCAAAAAAGTATATAAGCTATGCTTACCGGAGTATTTTAATATTAAAAAATCATTTTAAAATTATTAAAATAACAACAGTTGACAATCCAATGTAATATATTAGTAAAATAAAAGCCAGAAAGTAAAAGCATGTACCGGGCAATTATGATATTCAATCTAAGCCTTCTAATAAGTTGATCAACTATTCAAAAGTGAGTTCTTATAATAATGTCCATGTAGGACCGATTACTATGGATGAATTCCTATATATATATATATATATATATATATATATATATATATATATATATTAAATATTGTAATCTTCTCCCAAAGGAGTGAAGACATGCATATAAAAGTCAAAAGTCTTTGTGGATACTCCTCCATTTCATATATAATGTATGAGATTTTAGATTATTTTATTTTTTCTAAATTATTTGTCATTTTATATAATTTAGGAGAATTAACTATAATTTTTCAAAATTACCAAGAGTCTCCTGCACAAGTTTTAATGTTTATAAGCAAAAATTAAATAAAAAATATATTTTTCAATTTTATATTTAGTTTTTTTTTTCTTTTTCTTTCTAACATTTATTTTTGTTGCGATAATGATATATATTGCGAATGTTTACGTCGAATTTTGATTGCAAGTTACATAGATAAATATTAGTGGTAGTTTTTTTTTGAAAAATATATAATAAATGGGACTCTCATATAATTCCTATATATTTCATGTATCGATAAACTTCATAATTAAGTTTAATTTAATACTCCTTCCTATTCATATTAAGTGTCGTTTTGGAATTCCTATGCAATATTGCACTATTTTTTCCTAATTTACTCCTCTATTTAATATGCTTAGTAAATGCAATTCCATGGACCATTGTGGAGAGAAAAATAATTAATTAGAGATACAAAAGACATTTTGTATTATTTCTTAATAAATGTGCTTAACTCTAAAAAGACATTTAATATGAATAGGAGGGAGTATAAATTTATCGCAATATTTTGCAACTCTTTTTGTTGAGGGAAGGACTAAGGACTGATCTGGTCTAGGTTGTAGGAACTAGGAGTGGGCTTCTCTCACATATCTGCATGGCCATGTAATGAAATGGATCCCAATTTATTTTTTTTTGAGAACATATTCTATTACAATTCACGAGTTTTAGGAATACAGTACATTCTAGAAACATGAGAGAACTTGAGAAAGAGGGCATGAGAGGAAATTAGAAGTTTTTTTCCTTCTATTTTTAAATAAACGTCGTTTAAAATTTTTGCACATGAATTAAATACGCTATTAATATGAGTAAAAAATTATTATTTTGATGAAAATATCCTTATTTAATAACTATTCTCTCTCTCCCCCTTACATAGATATTGAATTATTGAGTATGTATTGGGAAGTAAAGGAATATGAAAGGAGATAGCCTACAACTAATTTAATGCAGTGAATAGTTAATTACTTTGTGTATTAATTAAACACTTATTGGAAAAACAGCGATAATGATAAATTTGGGAAAAAAATATTAATTATGCTTTGATTTTTTTAAACGTCAAATATTTTGAAATAAATCAAATGGGGTAAAACGTCAATTATAGTGGAACGAAGGGAGTAAGAGAGGAGGATAGGAGAAAATATATTTGTTGAAAAAGAAGTTCGAACCTATTATCTTACAAGTAAAAATAAAATATTTAACCATCAAACTGAAGTGTTTGTTAAATAAATTTTTGCAAAGTGTTTGTGAGTTTGAGGAGAGAACAAAAGAAAGGTATTTTTAAATTTTGAGAGAAAAACTTTCTTCTGTGTTATGAGTTTTGCAAGGAAATTTTATCTTAAAAAAGCATGTTACTATTTTATCCTTATGAGATTACATTTTAGAAATTATTATAAGGGTAGTTTTGGTATTTTAGTTTGTAAGCTAAGTATTTAACAAATTTCCTTCCAAATCTTTTTATAACTTTTGCAGGATGTTTGTGGAGTTCCAAAATGGAGAGAAAATAATTAAACAATAAGGAAATAAATTTAAGGAAGAGAATAAAAATTGCTTGTTTGTGAGTTTTTAGAGGAACGAAATAAAAGTGAAGGGAATTTTTGAATTTTTTTTTCAAAGTCGGAAAGATTTGGTATAAAATTTACTAAACACTTTAGCTTCCAAATTAAAATACCAAAACGACTTTTATAATAATTTCTAAAATGCAATCTCATAATTAAAATAATAATATGATATTTTAAATTAAAATTTCATTCCGAAATTCACAAACACAAGAAAGAAAATAAATTTCCTTTCATTCACTTTTTTTTCTCTTAATTTTTTTGAATTTTTTTTATTTTATTTTCTCTCCAACCTCACAAACACAATGCGGAACAAAAATTTTGGAAGAATTTTTTTAAAAAATTTTCCTTCCTTCTCTTTTCTCTCCTCTAAAAACAAACAAAAGATTTTTATTCTCCTTCCTAAATTTCATTTCTTCTCTCTATTTTGAAAGTCTCACACACACAGTAGAATAGTAAATGCTCTCAGTAATTAATCTAATAAACAGGTGACACGTCAACATGGGAATAAATTTACGCCATTGACAAACAACGAGAAATGAGGAAGTGGTTAGCATGAAGTTTAATTTTGAGTAAGTTGATCAATTGGCCAATAGAATTTTGACAGCAGACGATATTTTATGTGTATCAATATTTTATTATTGGTCTATTGACCAACATACTCAAAAATGAATTTCGTGCTAACCGGATTCAAGAAATGATATTCAATGGAGAGTACTCAAATGCACAGTTTTGACAACACAAGGTAGGAGTATTAATTGCACCATTTACACTGAAAATAGATGGAAATATCTGTTCCCAAAACAAGATTAACATATAATCATATTACCCCCTTAAGCTTCATTGATTTTGCAGGGTAAATAGATTTGCTTTTATCTACGAAAATGGGTTTTTCCGAGTGGATCAGAATTTACCAAATTTATCATCAAAATCGAACCTTTATGATGTCCTGTAAGTTCATAGTCACTATTTAACTGTTTGAATTGGAAAGTTCTATTGTTAATAACTATAACTGTTTTTTTAAAATTGTAATTTAAATTTGTAGATCTGAGCCCAGTCCCAGTTTGGTGCCATTTGTAGTCTATCTGTTTTTCTCCTGGTTCTCTTTACCTGCTTTGAAAAAGTTCACGCTGTAGTTTTATTTTTCCAATTCTGCTCGTAAAATACAAGAGTTCAAGTTATTTAATAAATAGTTATTTTAACGGAGCACTCTTTATTTATTTTGTAATTTCGGTTCAGTGATAAGCAGTATTTAGGTAATACGAATTTGTGGGTGTGTTTGTATTATTTTGTTTTTTTCCTGCAATTAGTAGTTAGGGTTTTACATTTATTGTTTTGATTGTTTATCTGCTTTCATTTCTCTCTTGGAAAACAAGTGGTCATTTATCTGACCTAAAGTTAATATCTTTCCAATAAGTGTTGGGGGCCATTCTGTATCTTTCTCTATTGGAAACAAATCTTGGTTTTGGGTTTGTTGCTTATGGATTACGGTCGAGAATCAGACTTTTCTAGTGGAAATGTTGTGCATATAATACCTGGGAACCAGGGAAATGGTGTCGAAAATTGGGGTTTGGGGTCGGTTGATCAGGCGGTTTGGGCAACTGAGGAGGATTATGGGGTTTGGAATAGGGAGAATTCTGTTGATCCTAATTCGAATTCGAATTATGATGAAAGGCAATCCCAAACTCGATCCGGAAGTGAACCTCCTAATAAGAAATCAAGAAATGCACAATCGGGAGATTTGCACTTGAATAGTAGGTCGAAGGCGATAGGAAAGATGTTCTTTAAAACGAAACTTTGTTGCAAATTCCGTGCTGGGACTTGCCCGTATATCACCAATTGCAATTTTGCGCATAGCATTGAAGAACTTCGAAGACCACCTCCCAACTGGCAGGAAATTGTGGCCGCTCACGAGGAAGAACGAGGTGTATCATCTGAGCCGAGGGAGGAATTCCAGATTCCAACGCTCGGGTCTACTGCTTTTCCTGTGGAGACTCAGAGGTCTTCTAAAGGGCGACACTGCAAGAAGTTTTTTACTGAAGAAGGTTGCCCGTATGGGGATAATTGCACTTTTCTTCATGATGAGCATTCAAGAGCTCGAGAAAGTGTGGCAATAAGTTTAGGCCCTGGATCTGGTAGTGGATATGGTGGTGGTGCTAGTGCCGGTGGCAATGGTGGAAGCCCATCAACCTTGAAGCCTTCAAATTGGAAAACAAGGATATGTAACAAGTGGGAACAGACAGGGTATTGCCCATTTGGGAACAAGTGCCATTTTGCTCACGGGGCTGCAGGTATGAATTTATTTACCATTCTCGATATCTTATTTTAGTGAGCAATTAGCAGTGCCATTTGTTTTTTTCTATCCTATATGTTGGAATGAACAATTCCTTTCTTTGTGAATCATTTCAAGGACTTGGGTCTGAGTATTGAGTTGATTTTCAGTGTGACCATTCACCAATGACAATAGACGTGTTTGAACAGAATATTCTTATTTCTGAGATTATATAGAAGTTTGTAGATGGTGCTTTATAGATTTGATAAAAATAATGTCTATACCTTTTTTGATCATGTGGTAACTGGTAGTGTAGATATGCCTAGCAGCGTAGCGTGAATAAATACATATAGGATGCAGCTTACATATCCTGTGTTTTACCTAAAGTTTACAACATATAGGCTGATTGTATATGCATAAGGAGCATGTTATGGAGAGCATACCCACAAATGATGATATAGCCGTGTCCATTTAGTTATTGTAGGTTTGTCTCATTTGAAATCTTATTATATTTATGTTGAAGTGATTGACTCATCTATGCACTCACTTTATTATATCCCTCCTATTCCCAACAATGAGGTGCATGCCTCATAATTTAAGGCCTAAGCCTGACCTGCTAATCATTTTCTTAGTATTGACTTGCCAAAACCTCTTGTACCGACCAAGTCATTTGAAGTTCTAATTTGTACCATTTTAGTTCAAGAAAATGTCATAAGTTAGTATAAGTTTTAGTTCTAATTTGCACTTCATTACGTTACATCTCGCAAAATTTGGTTGTGAACACCTTATGATGTTTCTCCATGTAAACGCATGACCTTTGGTCTTCATTTTACAGAATTAATGTTTAGTATCGTGTGGTTTGCTCGGTTTTTGTCTTTGATTACTGATCAAGTTTTTGCCTTACGAATGAATCGTCCCAGTAGTAGGCTCTTTGGGCATTTTAACATGATCTCATATTTCATTGAACCAAATGTTGTAGCATACTTCTGTATTTTGTTATTTGAAGGTCTTTGCATTGTTTAAATTTGTGTCACAGAGCTGCACCGTTATGGTGGAGGGCTTGTCGAAGGTGAAGGTAAAGACTGGTCTTCTCCTTTGGACGCAAAGCAGGGGGTGGCACCTTCAAAATCTCCAGCTGATACTATAGTTTCTTCTGTTGCTTCAGTTCCTCAGTCAGATGGTTATCATATTGGAGTTCCATTGCAGAGGTTGCCCAATGTATTGCAGAGGACGGGGGAGAGACCCCAAAAGTGGAAGGGTCCAGACAAAATTAGTCTAATTTATGGGGACTGGATCGATGACCTCGAGTAGAAGTAGAATAAGTAGCTACTATTGGGTGTACTATTATATCCCATGAATGAAGTTTCAACCTGGGAACATAGTGAGTTGACTTTTTTGGAGATGTTTGACTTTCGAGTAGTCTGGTTATGCATGTTAATTTTTATATTCTCCACCATTTTGATTTGTTGTAGAAGTAATAACCTTATTTCTGAAATTATTATTCATTGTACCAGTAGATTCTGGGAGCTTGATTCACCGAAGGACTTTACAAACAATAAAGATCACCTACAGAACATAGGCCCAACCCAAATACAAATAAAGCGAATCAAAAACTAACAAGCACAAGCCCAAAGAAAGCCCAAGGAAACCCTAACAAATAATTGCAAAAGATATAACCTTTTCTCACTGACTTTGATTCTGACCCTAGGTGTAAAACCAATTTTGCCGCGTACCATTTTCCAAATTAAGCCACCAAATTTTATGCTAACAAACATTTTACAAACCATCCATCTTTTTGTCATTCTATGCTAAGAAAACAATTATAAAAAATTTCCTTTCTTTTCTTTACACCACTTAAACCACTCAACTTATATAAAACAAAAAAACTCCTTTTCCATTCTATACACCACCCTTTTTGGTTGTTCTTATATATATCCCCCACACCTTAGGCCGGATTCCACCATCTCCGGCCGGACCCGTTTATCTCCGTCAATGTCGACCACGACGGAAACCCACCACACTCCGTCGCAGCTACCCTACTCTTCCCCGCCCTTCCCCGTAGTCCTAACCATAACCCTTCTTTTATTTTTATTTGTTGGTTTTTTTTGTATATACTTTTGTAGATGTTTTTTCCAAAATCTACTTTACACACGACATCTTCATAACAGCCCCTCGGGCACTCCGGTGGGTCCCAATGCAAACGGGCCCCCGGGACTCGATCCTTCAATAATAAAGTCATTTCCCACGTTCACCTATTCTAGTGTCAAAGAATATCGAAGGGAAAAATATGGGTTGGAATGTGCTATTTGTTTATGTGAATTTAAAGACGAAGATATTCTTCGTCTTTTAACAACATGTTGCCATGTTTTTCATCAAGAATGTATTGACCTTTGGCTCGAACTGCATAAATCATGCCCCGTTTGTCGCAGGAGCCTGGAGGACGCTCCTGCAAAAACAGGGGAAAATATAAGCGAGCCCACACACGAGATCATTCATGAGGATGGACCGTTAGAAGATAGTATTAGCATTACTATAAAAGATGATCATGAAGACAAAAGAGGAGAACAAAAAGAGCCACAAAGGGCAACCAATTCGGGACAAATTCAAAGGGGAAATGATCCAAAGGTTGAAAAGTTTTCAAGGTCTAACACAACGGGACATTCAATAGTTAGGAGTAGAGAAGAAGAGGAAGATAAATTTACATTGAGATTACCGGAACATGTGACAGCAAAACTAATAAGGGGGCATAATTGGGCCAAAAGTTGTACCACTTTTGGGGAATTCAAAAGCGAAAGAACCACATTTGGAGAGGTTTCAGGTGGAGGAGATGCCAGCAATGTGCAAGTTTTGCAATAGGTAAGGGTAGTTTAGTCTTTTACATTGTATGCAATTTCCATTTTTAAAACTAAACTTTGAGAGTTATTTAAACGGAGCCGTTCTCCAATGAACCCGTCTTTAGCGACAGACTGTCCGTCACTAATGCCCATAACATTGCCTGTTATAGATTTTAGCGACGGACAGTCCGTCCTACTGTTTAAATTCAAAGTTTTATTTTAGTTCATTTAGTTTTTAATTGAAAATAATAATTTTGTACTTTTAGATAATAATGTACTTTTATTGTGTAACTAATCTATCTATATATAGAGAAAGTAGAAAACTTTGAGTTAGTTGATGAATTGATACTTTTTCATTCATTAATTTTGATGCTATCCTCATTCCACTCTCCCTACTTTTACACTAGATTTCTATAATATATACTTCCTCAGTCTCATAGTTATAGGCTGATTTTTCATTTTGAGATGTCCCAATATATATGCTACTTACTATTTATAAATTTTAGTTGGTTAATTGTTTTACTTTTATGCCCTTATAATAAATATTCAACTATTACTCTTTTTTTTACAAAAACAACATTTAATGTCATTATTTTTATCACCACATTTAATGTTATTGTATTCTCTTTGGTTAAAGTTCTATGCATGATTATGGATTTTAATGGTCAGTACACGTCAATCAATGAAGTTGAGAGTTCCAGTGTGATAAGTAAGGAGTAATTAACTTATTCATTAATTCCATATTAAGGGGTATATGTGAAAAATTTATGTTAAAAAATTGCCACTTAACAAATTTTCTTAAACTATGTGCCAAAAGAAATCAGCTTATAACTATGGGACGGAGGGAGTAAGTTTGTTTGTAAAAATGAGAAGTGAAATATGTCTGTGGGCCCATGTGTAAAATTAGAGTTCACATGACCTAATTAAATTAAATGCACAATTAGGGTTCCACGACCTCATTAAATACGCAAATTAGGGTTCACATAACCTAATTAAATGAAGACGAATAAGTCAGAAATAAAGGGGCTAGACCCGGGAGAAGCCTCCACGTGTCCCAAGGCAAAAGGCTCGTGGAGGCAGCTCGTTTTGGTAATTGATTGAGGGATTGGATTGGTGGCAAGAATGACATGACGATATGAGCATTATTCTAATGACTAAAGGTTATTTCTGGAATTTCCTTGAAGACATGTGCCTGGTGATTACTTAAATTCCAGGAAGCTTTATAAATACCCCTTCCATTCTATGAAGGAAGGCCCCTTCCATTCTATGAAGGAAGGGACCTCTCTTCAGACTCAAAACTTGAACTCTTTTTGGTGACTTAAGGCTTGGATATTCCACCTAAAAGCATTAAAAGGGTTTTGGACATTCTCTCAACTCGAAGGACTCAAGAAGAAGGCTCTTGGAATCCCAATAACCTTAACACGGTTTTTGGATTTTAGGGGTTTTGCCACGCGTTATTGGAGTAATCGCTCATGCCTGTCGTTCTTCCCTCTTCAATCAATCAATCAATTCCATGCTCTTAGTAAATTTCTCTCCTCCTGATCAACCAACACGAAACCCTAAACAAGCAAGGCGCGATTTCCTTGCCCACAATGTCTATTTGTATTAATTTATTATTTTTTTTACACTGTTAATCCTTTATTCAATCCCGACATTGTTTTTGATCTTTTTTAAAATCATTTGATTTCTCAAAAAAAGATTATATAACCTTCATCCCTAATCAAATGACTTTAGAAATAATTCAATATATTCCATGAAATTAAATAACGGATTAATCATGTGATAAATAGTTCAAAAAATTAATAAATTAATACAAATAGATCTATAACAAACAAACATAACCCAAATGTGTAGGACATCTAAATTTTGACTTATCCCTTTATAAGTGTGTTTATTTTTCATTTAAACAATAACTGCTCTCTATTTTTGTTTAAAGTCAAATTAACCTGTAATGAAGTTAACCTAATGAATGTGTGTATAAATGAATGCATGTAATAGAGTTATGTATGCCTACATAATTAAGGTCAATTTTTTTAAAAAAATATATTCCACCGGCCCGTTCGGAAGGGAGTCAATTTTTTATCTTTTAAAGTCAATCATGAAATTTTAAATTTTGAAATTTATAAGAATTTATTTAATTTTAGAAAATAACAAATTTTGATTTGTGATTACAAATACAATCAAAATAATTTACAATATTTTTAGTATTTTTGGCTTTAATTAAATTTATTTACATTTAATTTTAATATGAAAAAGATGTAAATTGACTTCAAAAAGTGATCATATATGATATATTTATATTTATTTTTGGACTGGGATAGTTACAAAACGTTTAAATTAAAGATTTTACACATTATACCTGCAAGTAAGGGTGTAAACGAATCGAGTCGATTCGAGTATTGAGTTGCTCAGATTTGATTCACAAATTTATCGAGTATAAAATAAGGTTTGATTGAAAAGCCATTTGACTATCGAAATCGAAGACGATTCAATCGAAATGCAAGCGGTTTAAAACTTTTCGAACGAATATGATTCGAATATAATTGAAAACTACAATTTGAGGAGGTTCGAGTAATTTATCGAACTTTAAAATTTGCTCATATTTGACTCATTTATATTTCGAGTCAAGTTCGAATCGAACTTTTAGTCAAGTCGAAGCATTTAATTGGTAGATTTTGATTCTTCGTTTCATTTTACGCTTTCTTTACTGCAAGAGAGAGATACATTTTCAAATGTATTATAAAGAAATTTGAAAAGTGTACGAAAGAGTTGTCTAGACCAAAAAAATAATGTATTTGAAAAGTGTATCAAATCAGGTGCATGAACAAATTTTGTGAATAGGTTTTGTTGTAGCGTTGCCGTTTAACCCGTGCAGATTACTAGTACGAAAGAGGGAAGGAAGATGAACCCGTTACCCTATTGAAGAGGGGCCAAACTTTGTAAAAGGACAAGAAAATGGGGCTGGGATTTAATTTGAATATATTGATGATTGTTGATAATATTTGTAGCTACTTGATCAATATGCAAGAAGATGTTGTGTTTGGTTTGTCACATGGATTCACTGGCTTGCAAAGACTCTCTGACATTTGTCCAATGTTGATCTGACCACCACCTCTCTCATCAGTCCTCATCACCAGATAACCAACATTTCCTTGTGTTTCTATCTAATTGTATCCCTCTCACTTTTTTTTGTGTGGTCGACTACTAGCATTTGTAGCGGTGGCGGAACCAGAACGTATTTATAGAGGGTCAAAATATATCAATAATTTTTTATTTATTTATTGACGGCAGAGCAAGGAAGCAGCAGCGGCCGCCGGCCAGAGGCGGAGCTGAAGAGTGAGCGGCGGAAGAAATGAAGAGAAACTGAGGAAGAGGCGAAGAAGAAAAAGAGAATCTGTTTATGTCTTATGCCTAAATCGTGATAAGATGATTGATTTTTTTTATTAATAAAACGACGTCATTTCATGTTGGTTAAAAAAAAACTCTTAATTTGACTGTTGCTGTGTTGCAGATAAAGAAGAAGAAGACTGAGCCGCGGGCGCCGGCAGCCTATCAGGGTCAGATACTATAAATATTTATTTTAGTTTTTGTCTAGAATGAGACATTATGCAAGCACTAAAAGAAATAAAAATCCTTAATTTAACAGATGTTAAATTAATTCATTTTATCAGGATAAAATAACCACAAATTTTTTCAAATAAATTATGGAAAATGATACATATGTCGATAAATATTTAACGAAGTTGGATTGCGACCAACATAAAAATGTATGAAATAATTCGACTAAAAACTTTCACAATATCTAATAAGACACATAAATTATTATTATTATTATTATTATTATTATTATTATTATTATTATTATTATTATTATTATTATTTTGAAATAAATCATTTTATTCTCACTTTAATTTTTGCAATTAAAATGCAGCATTATAGATCGATGTCCCTTGTAATTAATACATGGTTTATCTCTTGAAAGGTCCACCTCCGTTACTTAATTTAGAATGTCATGTTTCTTTTCTTGAAAACATTGCTTGCGCCTCTTATGGAAAGCACCTTCTCAAAATACCTTGAATGGAGAAAAGAAAATTGATATCTCTTCTGATTTTACTTTAAATATAAAGAAATAATACATTTTACGATTTTATATTTTGATTCTTTTATAACGAGTTATATAAATAGTTATAATTGATAATATTTTAACGATGTATAATATATAATGTGTGAATCTTATAATCCTACTTGATTTTTGTTGACGTCGAGGAAATTCGTTTGTCCTGAATTTGTATTTTTACCCTTTGTTTTTTCACCATGTCGATTAATTTATTTTAAAAAGTGAGATTTTAAGAAAAAGACCGACATACAAGCCGACAATTTTGAAAAGGTTTGATTCGGCCGAATTAAATAGAGTCGCCACTTGGTATAAATTTAAATGGAAGTACCAACTCATTTGATTTTTTGATATTTTTTGCAATATGGCCCAATTATGTAACTCCATAAAATTGGTCGGGAACCCGAGATTCGGGGATTTGCTTAAGCGAGGGGGAGGTCTTAGGCACCCCCCGACGTGTGTGTGTTTGAGAAAACCTTTGATATTTTTGAATCGAAATTGTGTTTGAGTGCGTTGGTTTTAAAAGTTGTTCTAAGCCTGGTTTTAGCCTATGAGCGACGTTATTTGATTTTGACTAAGACGCTTTTTGAGAGGATTTGGAGAACTTGCTGTTCTTGCCCTATTTTTGTAACTTTATTTTAGCCTTATGTTTGTCTATCTCCGAGCGATTTGTATTTTACAAGATCTTGTTATTTTTGGTTTGAAAATAGTTTTGGTGATAATACATGAAATAAAGCATCGAAAAGGGTCGGACCATCCTTGAGCATGAAAGTCATCTTGATAGACCCAAGAACCCACAATCATAATTTTCATTAACACGTGACCTTAAATCCTATCTCTTGGGACGAGGCCCTCGAAGTCGTTTTAAGACTCGGGATTACATATACAATGATTTAAACATTTTAATATTACATTTTTTTGCACAACGTCTATCATGGGAATCTATTCAAAATCTGATTCATGGATCCTACCCCGAGATTCCTAGGCTCACATCGAAATGCTTGAACATAATCTAATGGGCTCTAAAAGGGGGCTCCTGTACTCGAACCTTTAGTTTGCTATATTGAGGCTGACATTTGGGGGACTATGTGTATTGATGAGATTTATCGAATGATGTCATAATCTAGGACATGGATATATAGATCTAATGTAAGACCTCAACTTTTATGAATAAAGATTAATTTTTCTCGAAATATATTTTTAAATATTATGGTGTGGATTTGATATAATGTTATAGTTGTGGGTATTATTTACAAATTTTGCAAAGTAAGCAAGTGGTTATATAATATTTGATTAGTCGGGGAATATTCGTTTTAACAAGGAATATTCGTACGATGGCACAATCATTGTTGGACCCCACAACGAAAGTATTGTCGTAGTTAGAAAACGACAAAATTATCTTTTTATAAAAATAACGTGTGAAAGTTTTACCGTTAAACCGTTGAACTACCCTAATAATAAAAGTACGATGTCTACGCATGGTTGCGTAGTAGCACACGGTATTGATTATTGATGCTTACATGAGAAGTCACTCGGTTATACTCAATTATTGCTACGATAATTCGATCATATATCTCTCGTATTATTAATTCAATTATTGTCACAACATCATCTCGCATAATATTTATTATTATTAAATCAATAATTGAGACGACAAAGTTATTCATATTATTATTTGCAATATTGACAATGTCTGTAGAAGTTACATCGAAGAGAGGTTTGGTCACCTAATCAAGCGCCCAATAAGGAGAAATCCTTATCGAAAAGCCCCCTCTTTCCTGAGAACGACCTAGTTGTTAAATATTGTGAGTTATAATATTAATGATGAATAAGTTTGTGTTGATTAAAGATGAAATTGATAGTTCCATTGTGTTGGAATTATTAGTGTTAGTGGAAATCGACATTTATTTCGATAATAATTGATGTTTGGAGGTTATATTGACCAATCGAGTAATTAATCGGATAAATGAATAATTAATTGCTATTATTTCACATGCTTATAACTATTCGTTCACATGTGTGTACTATTGATTCACATTCATGTACTATTAGGGGAGGTGGTGCAAGATTGATAATACTTGTGACGCCCCCAAAATAGGTATACATCACCCATTCTGAGTTGTCAATACATGGTACAGAAACAACTACAACTTTATTATTACAACAGTAAAACTGTGAGTTTAAATACAAATATTATCTTCTAGACAATATCTATACTCAAATAAATCCTCATCACATTTATTGATACATTATTTTACAAAAATGGTGAGGACTACTAAACAATCCTTTCTAAAACCTTCATTCCATACCCCGACTCGAACTCGCTTATATTCTCGCCTCCCCGAGAAGAATGGAACAAAAGGAAAAGGGTGAGCTCAACTAGCTCAAGAAAGAAATATTATGACTAAGATAATATACAACAAATTATCGTTAGTCTTCAACAGGGAAAAATTTAATAGAATACAATAGACAACAAATTTTAAATCAATATTCGCAATGAGATAATAATTCATTAGAAGAGTTAAGTAGAGAATGCAAACTAGTATCTTCTATGTATGAATTTAAAAGTTCATCGCCTATCATTTATTCCTGTAACATCAATCCATAAACATCTGAATCAAATATTCATCTTTGCACTACAGGTGCCAAAGATATTCATCGATTAATTCATGTTCATTTAAACACTGCTCATCTTTTACTACAGGTAGAAGATATTCTTCAAATCATTCATCTTTGCACTACGGGCCAAAGATATTCAATAATATCATCATTTAAGACCGAGGATGATGAAAATATTTTTAAAGAAATGAATCCAAAGTGAAACAAAATGACAAGGATTAAGGATTAAGGATTCGTACTTTGTTTTTATCCATGTTCAAAAATACCTCAAAATAATCATAGTGGTGTAAAATTCAAGAATGATCAAAACATGGATACAATCAAAGCTAGTATCCGTAATAGATATTTTGGACGAAAAGAAGAAATTTTATTTTTCGATGAATAGTCTTAGATATCGTGAATAGTGCCGTATATCGTAAATAGTAACTCCGACACCAAAAGATAGAAATTCCACAAAAAAAACATTTTCACGCTTCATGAATAGTACTCGTGAATAGTAACTCGTGAATAGTAACTCATGAATAGTAACTCATGAATAGTAACCCCGACATGAAAAAGTTCCAAATTTGATAAAAGTTCCAACCAATATTTCAAAGATAATGATATTGAAGAAATAATATCATTTGAGAAGAAAATAACATCCCTTACCTCAAAGAATCGAAGATTGAAAGGAAAGATCGGAAGTGATCTTTGAATGAAACTTATCTTGACAAAGAACTCTCAAAGTATCTAAATACTCACAAAATACGCTCAATAATATAGAGAGAGAAAGAGAGAAAACTTTGTTTCTGGTGTGATTTTCAATTCTAACTTAGCCCTCTATTTATAGGAAAATGTTAGCCCGCCGAAGCAGACTTGACCTGCTACCTGATGGCTTTACCTGCTACTATTGCCACCCACCACATTTGAAATAAAATTCAGCACATTTTTCACCAACCACAAGTGGGGCCCACTCAATTCTAGAATTTTCCACCAAAATCAATTATAACCCTAATTTCCGAATCAGACACCTCTTAAAATTTATAACAAATCATTCGTTCATTTTTAACGGTTCAAAATTTGTGGACATATACTCAACTTATGTATGTATAACATATCCAAAAATTAAAACGATCCAACGGTCGGATTAAAAATTATAACTCACGCCATATATCGTAAAAATACTGATTTGATTTTTAATACCTCCATTCCGACAAAAATACTGATAAAACACCTCAACATTAAATCCTTCAATTATAACCACATATAATAAATAAATCCATCATTTATATCCATATCAAATAAATATTTTCTTATCATATAAATCAATAATTAATTATTCCCAAATAATATTACAGAATCACAATTATGACAACCAGGCAGTTCCCAGGAAAGAGGGGGCTTTCCAATAAGGATCTCTCCTTACTAAGCGGCATGATTAGGTGACCAAACCTCTCCTTAGATGTAACTTTTTAGACATTGCCAATAATGTTATCTAATAATATTATTCAAATAATATGAATTATTGATCCGATAATGGGAAATCTTGTGCGTTGATAATTATTGAAACAAAGAATAATATAAAATACCAACGCAGCAAATTATTGAATCAATAAAATAAAATAATTTGAGCGAGAATTATCGTAACAATTATTGAGTAGTGCCTTCTTACGTAAGGATCAATAATTGATGCAATACTGCAGTCTACCGCTCAACAACGCGCGTATTAGTGTGTTTTAACCAACCGGGTATTCCAACAAGATAATTAATGGTAACAATTACGCCGTTATTTTTAAACAACTTATATTTGTCGCTTTCCTCATCTAATCGCTTTTGGTTATGGGGCCCACACACGGTCATACTTGTCAGCATTTAATATTATTCCCAAAAGATCTGAATATTCCACGACCAAACGAATATTCCCGAAACAACAATGAATATTTTATAACCACTTACTTATTTTGAAATATTTATGTATTTAACCCCTAACTATCCACATTAATCAAATCAACCCTTACTATTTCAAAATAATAAATAGAGAAAATTAAATTTCATTAATAATAAGTTGGGGTCTTACAATACTTGCATGACTAAATTAAAAATGGAGGTATAGATGAAGGTACTTATAATCGTAATTAGTTTTTTCATGATTATACTATTAAGTCACATGAATGAACTATTAATTCACATTATTTATTATTAGGGAGGTGGTGCAAGTTTGATAATACTTGCGGGACTAAATTAAAATGAAGAAAAGAGGAAGGTATTATACTATAATATTTCGAGCCCCAAAACGTGCGATTATCGAAACTATATTTTCCTATAAATAGAAGCTCATTCTTCTTTTTCATTCTCACCAATTCACTAAGTCTCACATGAGCAATTATTATAGAGAGAATTATAGAGAGAAAGAAGAAGAGAAGTCTCAACTACCTCACTATTCCAATTATCCAGCTTTCTTCAAGGTAAGAGGTATTATTCTTTCGTATTCATGAAGAGAGTTATTTTCTTTGAATACTCTTAAGGGTTGTTATTCCATTCTTTATTATTATGTTGGAATAACCTGTCTATGCAAAGTACCGCATACATGGTGAAATTCTTATGTTATTCCATTCTTTATTATTACATTGGAATAACTCATCTGCATGCGGCTCTATCGCATGCCTAGTGAATTCTGTTGTTATTCCATTCTTTATTATTCATTAGAATATCCCATGCGTGAGGATTACGCATTACACGGTTCCATTCTTTATTATTCTGTTAGAATATCACATGCATATGCGGGTTTCTTTACCCTAGTTCCATTCTTTATTATTACGCTGGAATAACTTGTCATGCAAGGATTACGTGCGCTTTGGTGAATTCTTCTATTATTCCATTCTTTATTATTCTGTTGGAATAACCTGTTTATGTGGATTACCGCATGCATGGTGAATGATCCTTCGAATTCATTCCTTATTAAATTGTGGAAATGATATGTCTACGTGGATTACCGCATGGAGGGCAAAAATCCATTTATAGTTTCATATATTCTATTATACTCAGTTGGTTAAAGTTTTGGCTTCTCTACTCCATGAAATTAGTGGAATATCCTGGATATTTGCGCTTCATCCAGTATCTTTTCATGGAAATAATCTTCTGAGCATTCAGTACTATGTTGACAATTTGGACATTATTGATTTCTGGATAAATTAAATTATAAATCTTTAAAATTTAGGTTGAACTTGTTTTTATTGAATTATTATGTCATTGTCATCATCCTCATGTTTATAATATGTTGAAATTCATCTGTGGCATATAGTGCATAGATGAACTTGGTATGATTATGACCAGGGATTATTCGGTATAATCATGACCGTAATGTTACAAATGATGTGGTAAAAGTCCTCATTGGCCGTAGTGCATTGATGGGACGATTGTTGGCATGATCATGACCATTGATGAATACACGAATATCCTTGGCCGTAGTGCATGGATAATTTGTGGTCGTGATACTAATGAATATCCTTGGTAGTAGTCTGTGGATGATGTGGTTTATTTATTTGTCGAGTCTCAAAGATAAAAGTGATGAAAAACTTTTTAAATCATAGAAGATAGTAGATTTTATTCTCTACTTGACTCTTCTAATGGATTGCTTGTTCCATTGCAGCTTAAACTTGATGTTTATTATATTTTATCGGTTTAACCTTTGTTGAAGGCTAACGATAAATTATTCTGCATTATCTTAGTCATAATATTTCTTACTGGGCTAGTTGAGCTCACCATTTCTTTCACTGTTCTCTTCACAAAATGAGAACGTAGCCGGGACTAGTCGGGAAACGGAGTAACGGTCCAGATGATAGCATTAGTAGTCCTCACTATTTTGTTAAATAGTGTGACAATAATTGTAAAGAGGACTCCATTGAGTGCGGATATTGTCTAGATGACAATATTCTTATTAAAACTTTTAGATTATGTTTTGTCGTATTTTACACGACTGTTGTATAATTAAGCTGTATTTGAATTTTGTACCATGTATTTGGCGACTCAAGATGGATGATGTATACCTGTTTTGGGGGCGTCACATCTAAGGTATCCAAAGATCTGCACAATGATACGATCGGGATCTAAATGAAAGTATATATAAAAAATGTATCCTAAAACCTCTATCAGGAGATTTAATGGTTAGAATCCCTAATGCGATTAGTTAGGACCTTCTCCCCACTAGATATGGAACTAGGGTTTCGTAGAGTGTTCAAAATCGATTTAAAATATTGAAAATGACTAGATATAACCTAGATCCGAGCCAACCTATCATAGAGGTTCAAGCTTCAAAGCTTTAGAACCGGTTAAAGACTAGATCTAGTAAAAAGATTCGATCTTCAACTAGATATATATGGGAGCTGTCGTCTAGTACTCCAAAATTAACCTTACTCCTATTCTACTAACTCAAGAATTAGTATAGTAACAAGCAAGGATCGATCCCACAGAGAGCGTATTGTTTAGTATTTATCTAAGTATTTTTCAATGAATTGGGGATTTTGAGTTGAATAACTAAATTAGCAAAAGTGAATTTAAAAGAAGTATTAATGAGTAAAAAAACTTCAATTCTTTAGTTCAGTATCACCTTTTTCACAATTATGGAATAACCAAGTGTTACAATATTTATCCTTCAATGTGATTAACAACCCTATATAACCGCGATCGTTAATTATCCGAAATTCTCCTTATGTGTAAATCTAATGCGACAATCGCCAACAAGAGATTCTAACTATCATATAACCTAGAGCTATTAGTCTTGATTTAATACAATAGAAGCATGGAGAATGAGAATTAGATTGTTCCAGGCAATAATTATACACTCATGAATTATTTAACCCGTCTTCTTAAAACCTTAATAATATTCAAAAGCTTGACCACAATCAAATATCATTAATTGCTACTTATGACCAGACATACATCGTTTGCTTAATATATATCTTAATCTAGCAGATGATATCAATTCACTAATTTAATCCTGCAGAAACCAAATTAGTAGATTGAATAGCATACACAAAATCTATGTAGGTAATCAGAATAAATCTCACATACGAAGGAATAAATAGAGTAAACTTAATCAAACCATTAATTATGAACAAAGTTCAACATCCCTTCAGAATTGAATAAAGAAATTAGTTCCACATGCCTTGATTCTCCAAAACTAGGGTTTCAATGAATGTAGAAGATCATCGTATGATGTTAAGTCTTACATGTATTTATAAAGACTAACAAAGACCTAACAATCCAAAAAATTTGCAATCCAACTTGTATTAGAAGTCTGCATAAAACTTTCCAAAATTAGAAATTCGCTAACCTTTTCCTGGTAATCTCGTCGGGGCGAGATTTTTATGCTACTAATCTTCGCCGGGGCGAAGGCCTTCTTCTCTAGCTCTGAAAATTAATCTTCTCCAGGGTGAAGATTTCCTTCATAAAATATTCGCCGAGGCGCAGGGGCGAAAAATGACAGAGAGGTTTGTGCCAGGGCGCAGAATTTGGCCAATGGAATCTCGTCGGAGCACAGATTCCTGAGTTTTGATTCCTCATCCTTTTTCCATGCAATCAACTCCAATTCGTCTCGATTTAGCACGTAAGCTCCATTTCACTCCTAAAATTCATACACAACCTTATTAGACTCGTTTTAACAATAACACATGCCATAAACTACACATAAAGAATCAAAATAAATTAATATCATGCACTCGTCAAATTACCCCACACTTAGCTTTTACACGTCCTCATGTAAACTAAACCCAAGGTCATGCTATCATTCACAGAATTCTATTCAAGCATAGTACCAAAAAGTTGAAGCTACAATTCATGAATATCAATGTTTATCAACAAAAACCTGTTTAGTACCTCATCAATCAATTCATGACTAATAACCTTACCATCTCACCAATGAACTCCATTAAACCGAACCATATCCACATAAGTGACCATCCCATAATCCACATACTTACCCAACTTAGTTATCATGAAGCAAAAACCATGCACACTATCTTATAACTCAAAACATATTTTTCCTGCCTTTTATTTTCTTTTCATAGAGTTCTTTTTAGCCCAGATGACTTTATGTTGATGTTTTACTCATATTTTTCCTTGACATGTTCAATGTCTCTTTTCCTTAGACTTTTCAGTGTTACCCATGTACAAACTTTCCACTAACGACTCCCAAACCAAATGGTCTTTAGGGCACTGGGTGTAGAGACACCCCTAGGGCTTACTTATTCAAGTAATAAAGGCCACAAAAATTGACTAGTCAAGCTGCTTTTATCCATCACACTTTTCAGCGTGAATACCGATGCTTCCCGAGGCTTGGATATCCAATTAATTCGTATAATGGACATTGAAGCAAATCACCATTCTTCTTTTACATCAATTTCATCATCATTTTTTTCACTTTTCATTCAATTTTTTTCACAAGGTTCTTTCATTGATTTAAGCAGTGAAAACAATTCTAAAGTATGAAATCAGTGCACATAGACAACTCCACATATAACTAAGTCAACAAAGCATGCTTCACATATTCAAGTACTCATGTATCAACAAATTCAATTCAAATAAAGTACAACGGTTAATGAATTAGCTTTCATCATTCACGGAACAACTAAATACCAACAAATTTTGAAATTAAGCTTTAATTTTCAATCCTTGATTCTAACCTTTTAAACACTTAGGCGAATAGAATTATGAAAGCAAGCAAAAATTTCAGCGAATTTTCAGATTGTAGCAATTTTGGACTACTATTCCGAAAAAAACTAAATCTCCTCCCCCACGTTCAAACCTTACATTGTCCCCAATGTAAGAAAATCATGCAAAACAGAAAATACTACAACTAACAAATTAAAAAGAAGAGGGCTAGAAAGATCAAATCTGAACTCTTGGGTTGTTTCCCAAGAAGCTGCCCTTGCTTAACACTCGAATGCACTCCCCTCAATCATCCTTGTGCCGGATCGATCAACATCACCATCTCAACATCCTCAATTTAACTTCTATCCAAGAAGGGTTTCAACCAATGTCCATTCACCTTGAACACACTTCTTGCCTTTGGATTTTGTATATCTATGGCACACATTAGATGTCCGTTCACCTTGAAACACATTAGTAATAATAAATGGACCTTCCCTACGAGAACGTAATTTACCTGGAAATAATTTCAATCGTGAATTATAAAGAAGAACTTTTTGCCCAATAGTGAATTTTTTCCTCAAAATCTGCTTGTCATGGAAAGCTTTTGTCTTAGCCTTGTACATTTTAGAACTCTCATATGATTCATTACACAACTCCTCGAGTTCTTGCAACTGCAACTTCCTATGGACTCCAGCTTGTTCCAAATTCATATTGCACTGTTTGGTCACCCAGAAAGCTTTATGTTCTAGCTCCATAGGTAGATGACATGGTTTTTCGAACACGAGCCTATAAGGCAACATACCAATAGGAGTTTTGTATGCCGTCCTATACGCCCAACGTGCATCTTCCAGTCTAAGACTCTAATCTTTCCTGCTTGGGTTGACTATCTTTTCCAAAATGGATTTGATCTCCAATGTTGGAGACTTCAACTTGGCCATTGCTTTGCGTATGATAGGATGTAGAAACCTTGTGAAGAACATTGTATTTTCTTAACAAAGTCGCTAACACCCTATTGAAAAAGTGGGTTTCGAGATCACTAATGATGGCCCGTAGTGCTCCAAACCTGAAAAATATATTAGTCCTGACAAAATCTGCAAAAACTTTAGAATTGTCAGTCTTAGTGGCTTTAGATTCCACCCATTTAGAAACATAATTAACAGCCAATATGATGTAAATATCACCAAAGAAAGAAGAAAAAGGTCCCATAAAATTAATACCCCAAACATCAAAGATTTCAACAATTAGAATAGGGTTTTGTGGCATTTGATGCCTATGTGATATATTTCCTGTTCTTTGACAATTTTCACATTATTTGCAAAATAGGTATCAGTCTTTAAAAATTGAAGGCCAAAAGAAACCACTATCTAAAACCTTATGTGCTGTTCTTTTTGGTCCAAAATGACCTCCATAAACATAAGAATGATAGAAAGCTAAAATAGATTGGAACTCATTATCGAGTACACAACGTCTAACTATCTGACCCGCACAAAATTTCCACAAATATGGGTCATCCCGCACATAATGTTTTGCATCACTCTTAAGCTTTTCTTTCTAGAATTTGGAAAACTCACCCGGTATATACGCACTTACCAAATAATTCACAATATTTGTATACCAGGGGGTTATATTGCCAATGGAAAGTAGATGCTCGTCTGGAAATATATCCTGCAAGGGTAGTGCTTCTTCTTCCTTAAGAATTCTGCTCAAGTGTTCCGCTACCAAGTTACCCGCTCCCTTTTTATTTTTAATTTCCAAGTCAAATTCTTTCAGCATCAAGATCCACCTTATGATTCTGGGTTTGAACTCCTTTTTAGTAAGCAAGTACCTCAGAACAGTATGGTCAGAATAAACTATTACTTTAGTACCAAACAAGTATGAACGAAATTTATCTAAAGCAAACACAATAGATAAGAGTTCTTTTTCAATTGTGGAATAATTTATCTGAGCCGCGTTCAATGTTCTAAAAGCATAGTAAATGGCATGGACAACTTTTTTAATCCTTTGGCCCAAGACGGTGCTGAAAACATAGTTTCTCGCATCACACATGATCTCAAAAGGGAAATTCCAATTTGGTGGTTGAATTACAGGGGTTGACGTGATTTTTTTTTTCAAAGTATCAAAAGCCTTCTTGCATTCATCATCAAACCAGAATTCCACATCTTGCTGTAGCAACTTACATAGGGGTAAAGCTATCTTAGAGAAATCCTTGATAAACCTATGATAAAATCCTGCATGTCCAAGAAAAGAGCATATTTCCCACACGCTGACAGGGTAAGGCAATGCAGATATAATATCAATTTTAGCTTTATCCACTTCTAAACCATTAGCTGACACAACATGACCAAGTACAATTCCTTGTTCTATCATAAAATGACATTTTTCCTAATTTAGCACAAGGTTAGTTTCCATACATCTATCCAAAACACGAGTCAAATTGTCTAGACATGCATTCAAAGAGTTACCATGTATTGTGAAAATATCCATAAAGACCTCAATGCATTTTTCTAAAAGATCAAAAAAAATACTCACCATGCATCTTTGAAAAGTACTTGGGGCATTACACAGTCCAAAAGACATTCGTCGATATGCAAAGGTACTGAAGGGACATGTGAATGTGGACTTCTCTTGGTCCTCGGGTGCGATTATAATATGGTTATAACCAGAAAAACCATCTAGAAAGTAATAATAAGTATGCCCAGCTAAACATTCTAATATTTGATCAATAAAAGGAAGTGGAAAGTGATCTTTTCTAGTTACAACATTTAATTTCCTATAATCAATACACACTCTACATCCTGTTTGTATTCGTGTAGGAACCAACTCATCATTCTCATTATTAACAACTTTGACTCCTGATTTCTTTAGGACTACCTGTACCGGACTTACCGATTGACTGTCGGAGATGGGGTAGATTATTCCAACATCAAGCAATTTTATTACCTCTTTCTTTACTACCTCCATCATTGGTGGGTTCAATCTTCTTTGGGTGTCCCTCATGGGCTTAGCCCTGTCATCCAATAGAATTCGATGTATGCACATTACGGGACTAATACCTTTTATGTCTGTTATAGTCCAACAAAAAATTGTGATATGGTCCCTAAGGACTCTCAACAACTTTTCTTCCCGCACTTTGGTTAAATTACTAGTAATAATCACAGGTAAAGTTTCATTAGTCCCCAGATATGCATATTTCAAGTGTGCAGGTAATTGTTTCAATTCTAGGGTTGGGGGTTGCACAACATATGGTAATAATTTTTGATGAAAAATAAATAATTGAATTGAATGGACTGCATACTTATCTGTGAATTTAGGCAATGAATGTAGTGCAGCCACATCTTTCTTCAATTCCTGATTCTGCTCAATTTCATACTCCCCTTCCATGTCCAAACTGTTGGAAATAGCAACCTCCAAGCTGTCACTATGAATTTGTTCAAACATTTCTTACACTAACAAGTCATACAGATCAATAGCAAAAACCTGAATAATATCATTAGGGTACCTCATGACATCATAAATATTAAATAGGATCTTTTTGCCATCAAATTCCATTGTTAAGGTCCCATTGTGCACATCAATCATAGTTCTTGCTGTTTTTAGGAACGAAATCCCTAACAAGATGTGGAATGGGTTTGGAGATACATCATCCTCCATATCCACTATGTAAAAATCTGTATGAAAGATTAGTTCGTTCACCTGCACCAAGACATCTTCAACTACCCCTCAGGGATAGGTGTTAGTACGATCAGCCAATTGAATAATGTATTTTTCAAAGGATCAAAATTTAGAGATTTATAAACAGATAATGACATCACATTAATAGAAGCAACTAAATTTAGCATGGCCTTTTCAAATCTGGTGTTTCCTATCTTACATGAGATTGTGAACATGCTTGGGTCTTTACATTTTGGGGGAATTTTTCTTTGAAGAACAGCTGATACATTCTCCCCTACCGTGACTTTTTTTTTTTTTTTTTTTTTTATCATTTTTCAATTTTTGTATATTAGTGCACAATTCTTTTAAAAATTTTGCATATCGTGGCACTTGTTTAATTGCATCAAGTTATGGAATATTTACTGCTACTTTCCTAAAGGTTTCCAAAATTTCTTTTTCTTTATCATCTTTCTTTGAAGTTCTAGAAATTTTTTTTTTGGGGGCTGGGGAGGAAGAGGAATATTTTTAAGCTGAAAAGGAGGGTTAGGGTGTACCTTTGATTTTGTCCGTTTCCTCCTTAGCTTGCTCTTTCTCAAACTTAACTGTGGCTGTAGGTGTATCCATCTGCTTTCCACTCTGCAAAGTTATGGCATTGGCGCTTTCCTTTGGATTCACTGCAGTTTGAGATGGTAGCTTCCCTGAACCTTGAGAATCCAATCTACCTAGTGTAGTAGCTAATTGGCTCATTTGACTCTCCAAGCTATGGATGGAAGATCTCGTCTCTTATTGAAACTGTTATGTCTGTGTCATAAACGCTTTGAACATGTCTTCCAAGGATGTTCTAGAATTGGTAGGTGCTGCTGGTTTGGGTTGGTACTGTGGCTGAGTTGACTGAAATTGTTCTTTGCTTTGATAGAAGCCTTGTGCCTGTGGCCTAGCACCCCCATAACTCAAATTTGGATGATCCGTCCATCTTGGATTGTAAGTATTGGAAAAAGGGTCGCACTTCCTTTGTGGCTGTGGCTGGTAATTTAGCACTGCATTGGCTTGCTCTGCATTCTCTTCCTCTTGTAATGTTGGGCATGAATCCGTGGTGTGCCCTGCCATTAGACATATTCCGTAAGCCTTTGCAACATGCAAGTTATCTGTTGTTAATTGTTTCACTACAGCAGTTATGTCAGAAATTTGTTTCTCTAAATTACTCGTGCATACCTCACTTACCCTTTGTGATGGATGATTATTCTGTGTTCCATATTGTTGTGCATTGGCGACCATATTTGCAATCAGATTCTTTTCAGCCTCTGGTGTTTTATCTACCAATGCTCCACTCGCAGCATCAATCATGCTCCTATCCATCGGCAGGAGTCCCTCATAAAAGTACTGGATAATGTGTTGATCATCAATCTGGTGGGGTGGACAGCTAGAGCAAAGCTTTTTCAATCCCTTCTAGTATTCATACGGTGTTTCACCGCTGAACTATCGAATTTTAAAATTTCTTTCCTTATGTTGGCTACCACCCTTGAAGCAGGAAAGTACTTCTCCAAAAATAGCCTTTTCATGTCATTTCAGGATTGTATCGATCCCGAGGGGAGATAGTATAACTAATCTTTTGCTAAATCCGCCAGTGAGAATGGGAAAGCTCTCAGCTTTATCTGCTCATCCGTAATGTTGTGTGGCTTAATGGTCGAGCACACAACATGAAACTCCTTTAAATGCTTGTACGGGTCCTCACCTATAAGGCCACAAAAAATAAGCAAAAGGTGAATTAGTCCGGATTTCAATTCAAAAGCAGCATTCAAAGTAGGATATTCAATGCATAGAGGTTGTTGAGTGAGATTAAGAGTAGACAACTCATTTAAAGTCCTGTTATTATTTGGTATCACCATCTTCTCTTCGTCTAATTCGCCAGAGGAATGGTCCGAAAGTAGCGCAAGTGCGATGTTGAGGTCTGGGGATGGAGTTTCATCAGAATCTGCAAGTATACTTTTGGATTTCTGAGCTTCTTTCCTAAGCCTGCGTGCAGTTCTTTCTATTTTTGGATCAAATTTAAAATCAAGAGAGTGAAGGGATCGAGGCATAAACAAAATAAAAATAAAAAAAAGCAATGAAAAAAAACAAATAACACTCCCTGGCAACGACGCCAAAATTTGGGAGTTGTCGTCTAGCACTCCAAAATTAACGTTACTCCTATTCTATTAACTAAAGAATTAGTATAGTAACAAGAAATGATCGATCCCACGTAGAGCGTATTATTTTGTATTTATCTAAGTATCTTCCAATGAATTGGGGATTTTGAGTTGAATAACTAAATTAGCAAGACTGAATTTAAAAGAAGTATCAATGAGTAAAAAAACTTCAATTCTTCAGTTCAGTATCACCTTTTCACAATTATGGAATAACCAAGTGTTACAATATTTATCCTTCAATGAGATTAACAACCTTAGATAACCGCGATCGCTAATTATCCAAAATTCTCCTTATGTGTAAATCTAATGCGATAATCGCCAACAAGAGATTCTAACTATCATATAACCTAGAGCTATTAGCCTAGGTTTAATATAATAGAATCATGGAGAATGAGAATTAGATTATTCCAGGCAATAATTACACAATGAGGAATTATTTAACCTATCTTTTGAAAACCTTAATAATATTCAAAAGCTTAACCACAATCAAGTATCATTAATTGTTACTTATGATTATACATACATCGTTTGCTTAATATATATCTTAATCTAGCAGATGATATCAATTCACTAATTTAATTCTGCATAAACCAAATTAGTAGATTGAATAACATACACAAAATCTATGTAGGTAATCAGAATAAATCTCACATACGAAGGAATAAATGGATTAAACTTAATCAAACCGTTAATTATGAAGAAGGTTCAACATCCCTTCAAAATTGAATAAGGAAATTAGTTCCACATTCCTTGATTCTCCAAAACTAGGGTTTCAATGAATGTAGAAGATCATCGTATGATGTTAAGTCTTACATGTATTTATAAAGACTAACAAAGACCTAAAAATCCAAAAAATTCGCAATCCAACTTGTATTAGAAGTCTGCATAAAAATTTCCAAAATCATAAATTCGCTAACTTTTTCCCGACAATCTCGTCGCGGCGAGATGTTTATGCTACCAATCTTCGCCGAGGCGAAGGCCTTCTTCTCTAGGTCTGAAAATTGATCTCTGTCGGGGCGTATATTTCATTCACAAAATATTCGTCGGGGCTTCGGTTGGCAGAGACGAATCCGCTGGGGTGGCTTCAATTTGGCGCTGGTGCGGAAAATGGCAGAGAGGTATACACCAGGGTGCAGAATTTGCCTATTGAATCTCATCGGGGCGCATATTCCTTAGTTTTGATTCCTCATACTTTTTACATGCAATCAACACCAATTCATCTTGATTTAGCATGTAAGGTCCATTTCACTTCTGAAATTCATACACAACCTTATTAGACTCAAGTTAACAACAACACATTCCATAAACTAGGTATAAAGGAATAAAAATAAATGAATATTATGCACTCGTCAATATATAAAATATTCTATAAAATGGATAGATCTATGGATAAACAACTAATATATGTATAAAGATTGAAACTTTAATTGTATATATGCACAATATTGAACTAGATCTAATAGATCTGACTAGATTTACAATGAAAGGAACAAAGATTCAATTTTTCACTTTGGGGACTGAAGATACAAGCTTCCTTAGACTTAAATCTATGATATCTCATTATATATATATATATATAAGATCGAGTTATCTAATACTAGATCTAAATTGAATCTAGTGATTTTTTGTAGCCAAATCTGAGCCCCTATCTCTCTAAAAATTTTATTTTTCTCTGGAATGAGCTCTCCCTTTGAAAATGAGTTGTTGATGTCAATATATAGGACTTGGAGCCGGTCACAGGTGTACATGTAGCCATCTTCGGTTGCACCTACGACTGAGCCCCATGGGTCCCAAAGCCTCGAAGTTTGTTCCTTTGTTCGTGGCGTGGCTCGTTGAAATGTCCCTGTATCTTTCAACTCGAGAATAGTTGGGATATATGCCATGTTATTCCGGGAAGCTCTTTTAGAGGTTTACGTGATGACATTAAGTTTGGCCATTTCTAGATCTGGGAAGATGAAGCATAAAGCAGAATGGTATCTTCCAGCATATGCGTGCAGTTAGCTAGCTTGTCTTTAGTAGTTCATGAATCGGGGATTGCTGCGGCGGCTTCTTATGACCTCATCCTCAGCTTTATGACTATCGTTTGAATATGTCATTTGTTGGGGCGAAATTATGCTTTTGCCCTTCCGCGGGGTTGTCATTGGGGTGAAATTACGCTTTTGCCCTCCTGCATGGTTAATATAAGGAAATTGAAATTTTGAGTGTCTACAATTCTATTGGTTGATATATGATGTAAGACCCTAACTTATTATAAATGAAATTGCATTTCTCTATTTATTACTTTGAAATAATAAGGGTTGAATTGATTAATATGGTTAGTTATGGATAAAATGCGCAAATATTTCAAATAAGCAAGTGGTTATAAAATATTCATTATTGTCATGGAATATTCATTTGGTCGTGGAATATTCTTACTGTCGGAGAATATTCATATGAAGGTGCAGCCTTGTGTGGGCCCCATAACGGAAAGCGATTGGATGAAGAAAATGACAAGTATAAGTTGTTTATTAATAACGGCGTAGTTGTTCACAGCTAATCTTGCTGGAATACCCAATGGTTAAAACACGATGTCTGGCGTTGTTGCATAGTAGACACTGCGGTATTGCACCAATTATTGATTCTTACGTGAAGAAGGCACTACTCAATAATAGTTACGATAATTATCGCTCATATTTTATTTTATTGATTCAATAATTGCTACGTTGATATTTTATATTATTGTTGTTTTAATAATTGTCACTACACAGTATTTCCCATTATCAGATCAATGATTCATATTATTTTAATAATATTACTAGATAACATTATTGGCAACGTCTAAAAAGTTCTGTCTAAGAAGAGGTTTGGTTACCTAATTGCGCGCCAGTAAGGAGAAATCCTTATTGAAAAGCCCTCTCTTTCCTGGGAACGGCCTGGTTGTCATTATTGTGATTCTGTAATATTATTTGTGAATAATTAATTATTTATTTATATGATAAGAAAAATATTTATTTATGTGGATATAAATAGAGGAATTTTTAGAAAAGTGACAATTGTTAAAAATTGATATTTTATCTTTTCTGATAAAATAATTTATTATTATATTATAATAATATAATAATGGTGATATTTTTACAATGAATGTGGGATATATGAATAAATGAGGAGGAAGAATATTTTTGTTATTAAAAATATTTAACACATGTTTTGTGTGTTGGTGGGCCTCATTTCTTGACTGGAATTTGATTATAGCCTGCAAAATCGTCCGTATGTGGATTTCGGTCAATTTCTGTTTGGAATTTGGAAAAACTTAAACTTACAAAGGTGTAGAGAATTGAATTTCCTATGGAAGGACATAAGATTCAAATTTTTCTGATAAAAGGGCTATTTATTATGAATTATTGAAGTTCCGGAATAATTGATTTTTAAAGTTTTAATTATTTTTTTTAATAAAAACGTTTTTTTGCAATTGAGTGGGCCCCACATGTGTTGTAAACATGCTGAATTCAGAAGTCTAAGTGGGCGTAGGAAAATTTTAATATATATTAATATTTTATTAAATTTTCTGCTTTGGTGTTCTAAGCATTTTCCTATAAATAGTGTGCTTATGTTAGAATTGAAAATCACACCAGAAACTAAAGATTTCTCTCTCTATATTATCGAGCGTATTCTTGTGAGTATTTTGATACTTTGAGTGTTGCTATACGGTGCAAGTTTCTTCAATACTATATCCAGTATTCCAGTCAGAAGTACTGTCTTTTTGAGATAAGGAATGTTATTTTCTTCGTAAATGATATTATTCTTCAATATCATTATACCGAAATATTGATATGAATATTATTGTGGAATTTCTACCTTTTTGTGTCGGAGTTACTATTCATGTATTCGACACTATTCACGTATACGACACTATTCACCGAAAAAATAAAATTTTCTCTTCTTTGTCCAAGACATATATTTTGTTACTATCTTTGATTATATCCATGTTTTGATCGTTATGCTTGAGTTTTACTCCACTATGGTATATTATGGGGTGTTTTTGAACATGGATAAACTGAAGTACGAATTCCAAATATTTGTTCTTTTGTCTTACTGGATTCGTTTTCTTTAAAATATTATTTATCATCCTCAGTCCTAAATGATGATATTACTAAATATCTTTGGCCTGTAGTGCAAAGATGAATGATTTCCTAATGAATACCTTTGGCCCGTAGTGCTAAGATGTACAGGTGTTGAGATGAACATGACCAACAGGTGATACAAATGAATATCTTTGGCCTGTAGTGCAAAGATGAATATTTGGTTCAAGATATATATTGATTGTTGTTACAGGGATAAAATATTAATGATGGATTTTTAAATCTTAGAAGATAGTAGAATGGTAATTGTTAAATCCACAACACTTTTTGTTATTTTCACAACAAAAGTGTTGTTATAGATGTATAGCGACGGTGAAAACCGTCACTATAGGATCTATAGCAACACTTTTGTTGTGGAAATAACAATTTTTGTTTTGTATTTAACAATTCCCTAGTAGAATTCATTCTCTACTTGACATTTCTAATGGATTGCTGTTCCTGCTGCAGTTGTTGATCTAAAACTTGTTGTCTATTATATTCTATCAGAATTTTCCCTGTTGAATACTAATGATAAATTGTTGTATATTATTTTAGTCATAATATTCTTTACTGGGCTAGTTTAGCTCACCCTTTTCCTTTTTGTTCCATTGTTCTTCTCAAGAAGCGAGAATGTAACGGGAAGTAGTCGGGGTGTGGAATGATGGTTCTAGACAGTGGTTTTAGCAGTCCTCACTATTTTTGTAAAATAGTGTGATAATAATTTTAATGAGGACTCCTTTTGAGTTTGTATACTCTCTATTAGATGATTTGTATTTAAACTCACAAATATATGTGTTGTCGTATTTTACATGACAATTGTATTAATGAAGTTGTATTCGTTTCTGTACCATGTATTTGACAACTCAGAGTGGGTGATGTATACCTATTTTGGGGGTGTCACATATGATGTGATAAAATTATGTACTACAAGTAGATAACATCAAATTGAAAAATCTGGGAAGTACAGGTTGAACCTATAAAAACTAGATTAATTTTAAAACATTCTTAATATTTATTTCAAGCAAATTAGAAATAAAGATGAAAAATTGATTAACTATAATTAAAGTAATTAGAATATGAAATCTAATAATGAGAACTATGGTTTTAATCTTCTTTCCCTTTAATTTAGTAATTTTACAATTAACGTAATTAAGTAAACATAGATTATAAAAATTTAAGAATTAACTATAATCCATCAAAACTTCTTCGAGGAAACATGAATTATGAAAACTCATATCTTAACATCAATCTATCAAAATTCTTAATTAATTTAGAATCATATTAGAAATATAAAATGAAATTATTTCAATAACGAAACATGAAAAGCGAAATCAATTAAATATTAAAGCACAATTAATAGAAAAGATAAAAAATATTATATGAATAATTATTTAATGTCATCTTCATCCTAGATTAAATAAATTAACTAGACATGAAAATAAATAAACTAACTAAAATATAGAAGAAGAAGAAAAAGAAGAAGAAGATTAAAAATAAATAAGAAAACTCCCTTTATTAACGATCATCCAACGAGCGTACAAAGAAGAAATTATTTAACATTACTCCTACTCCTAACCTAAACTAATACTTAAAAAATGTGACGCCCCCAAAATAGGTATACATCACCCATTCTGAGTCGCCAAATACATGGTACAGAAATAAATACAACTTCAATAATACAATTGTCGTGCAAAATACGACAACACATATACTGTGAGTTTAAATACAAATATGGTCTTCTAGACAATATTCACACTCAAATAAGTCCTCATTACAATTATTCTCGCCTCCTGAGAAGAAAAATGAAACAAAAAGGAAAAGGGTGAGCTCAACTAGCCCAGTAAAGAATATTATGACTAAGATAATGAACAACCAATTATCGTTAGCCTTCAACAAATCAGATAAAATATAATGAACAATAAGTTTTAGATCAATATTCGCAGCAGAAATAACAATTCATTAGAAGAGTTAAGTAGAGAATGAAATCTACTATCATCTATGAATTTAAAAGTCCATCATCAATATTTTATCTGTGTAACATTAATCAATATACATCTTGAATCAAATATTCATCTTTGCACTACGTGCCAAAGATATATATTTATATCACCAGTTGGTCATGTTCATCTCAACACCTGTTCATATTTGTACTACGGGCCAAAGATATTCATTAGGTAATCATTCATCTTTGCACTACAAGCCAAAGATATTCAGTTATATCACCGTTTAGGACTGAGGATGATGAAAAATATTTTAAAGAAATGAATCTAGTGAGATAAAAGAACAAAAATTAGGAATTCGTACTTTAGATAATCCAAGTTCAAAAATACTCCGTAATAAACCATAATGGATTAAATTTCAAGAATAAAGATTAAAACATGGATACAATCAAAGATAGTAACCATTATAGACATCTTGGACAAAGAAGAGAAAATTTCATTTTTTTGTACATAATGTCGTATTTGTGAATAGTGCCATATATGTGAATAGTATCGTATACGTGAATAGTAACCCCAACACGAAAAGGTAGAAATTCTACAAGAAAAAGCATACTTCGTGAATAGTACTCGTGAATATTACCGTATTCGTGAATAGTGCCGTATACATAAATAGTAACCTTGACATAAAAAGGTAAAAATTTTATAATAAAATTTATACCAATATTTTGGCATAATGATATTGAAAGAAAAACATCATTTACGAAGAAAATAACATCCCTTACCTCAAAAGAACAGTACTTTTGGCTGAAATATCAGATATAAGGCTGAAGGAAACTTGCATTGAATACTAACTCTCAAAGTATCTAAATACTCACAAAAATACGCTCGATAATATAGAGAGAGAAAGCTTATGATTCTGATGTGATTTTCAATTCTAACTAAGCACCCTATTTATAGGAAAATGCTTAGAACGCCAAAGCAGACTAACCTGCTACCTGATGGCTTTACCTACTACTATTCACGCCCACCACTTTTGAAATAAAATTTTAGCACATTTCTTACCAACCAAAAGTGGGGCCCACCATGTTTTTGATAAAAATATTTATTTTTGAAACTTCACTAATTCATAATAAATAGCACTTTTATCAGAAAAATTCAAATCTCATGTCTATTCCATAGAAAATTTAATTCTCTACAACTTTGTAGAAGAAAGCTTTTCCAAATTCCAAACAGAAAATGCCCAAAATCTACATACGGATGATTTTTAATACCTCAATTCCAACAAAATACTGATAAAATACCTCAACATTAAATCCTTCATTTATATCTACATAAAAATAAATATTTCCTTATCATATAAATCAATAATTAATTATTAACAAATAATATTACAAAATCACAACAATGACAACCAGGTTGTTCCCAGGAAAGGGGGGGATTTTCGATAAGGATTTCTCCTTACTGGCGCGCAATTAGGTGACCAAACCCCTTTCTTAGATAGAACTTCCTTATACATTATCAATAATGTTATCTAATAATACTATTTAAATAATATGAATTATTGATTTGATAATGAGAAATGTTGTGTAGTGACAATTATTGAAACAAAAATAATATAAAATATCAACGTAGCAATTATTGAATCAATAAATAAAATATTGAACAGTAATTACTGTAACAATTATTGAGTAGTGCCTTCTTACGTAAGAATCAATAATTCAAAAATATTGTGCAATACTGGTAATGCTATATAGTGCAACCACGCCAGACATCGTATTTTAACCACCTAGTTATTCCAACAAAGGTTAATTAGCGTAACAACTACGCCGTTATTTGTAAAAACTCAAAATTGTCATTTTGTTCATCCTACCGTTTTCCGTTATGGGGCCCATAAATGGCTGCACCGTTGTACGAATATTTCCCGACAGCAAGAATATTCCACAACCAAACGAATATTATCCCGACAACAATAAATATTTTATAACCACTTGCTTATTTTGCAAAATTTGCACATTTCACCCATAACCAAAGAATTATATCAAATTAACACCTTATTATTCAAAATAATAATTAGAGGAAATTCAATTTTATTAATAAAAAGTTGGGGTCTTACAACCTCCCCGCCTTATAAAATTTTGCCCTCGAAATTGACGTACGTACATGGCGTTTCGAAAAGGTGAGGATACCTCGTTTTCATTTCCAATTCTAACTCCTAGGTCATTCCCTTAATAGCATGGTTCCTCCACAAAACTTTGACTTGTGGTATAATCTTTGTGCGTATGACATGCTCCTTCCTATCCAATATCTTGATTGGTACCTCCTCGTACGTTAAATCTTTGGCTATCTCGTATGGTTCTAACTCAGTAATGTGGTTCGGGTCGTCCACATACTTACGTAACATCGATACGTGAAAAATGTTATGAACACGCGACATACTTGGCTGTAAAGCGAGTCTATAGGCCACAGTTCCTACTCGATTGAGGATTTCGAATGGACCAATAAATTGAGAGTTGAGATTTTCTCTCTTCATCGACTCTTGCTTCTGGAATAACGCATTCTTATACTTTCTTTGTGACACCCCCAAAATAGGTCCAATCCATCCAACCTATTCTGAGTCGCCAAATACATGGTACAGAAAACAACTATAACTTTATTACTACAATTGTCGTGCAAAATACAACAACACATATACTGTGAGTTTTAATACCAACTGTGACTCATGTCCCAACTATGGACATCACCTCACATTGATACATTACATAAAGGTACAGTCAATAACTGTTTTAGAAATTAAAATCTTTGGAAAGTGCTCAAGGAAACCTTCGTACATGGGAGGCCATGCGTTTAGGTTATGATAGATATCATATGCCCACAAAATTATCTTTGGTTGACCTAATAGACCCAAAGAAAAATGAGAAGATTACTATCATATTCTTTCTAATGGTGAGTCTTCTCTTGACATATCATTATCTCCACTGTCTGTAATTGAGAATTATACTTCAACCAAACATCAAGATTATACATATAGTGCTCGTAGATATACTCAGCAAGTGGATGTGCACAACCCTGTCTTATAATAACATGAGGTTGTATGTCATTAGACATCTTGTATGATAGTGGCACCCTTCCAACGTTGGGTTCGCCTCATCCTATTTGATTCACCAAATATAACTATTAAATGATGTATAAAATATAACACACTTTTCTATACTGTTTAGGGAGAACTTCCACCGCTAGAGACCACCGTTCTATTCCCTCATTACTCCGCTTCAATTCCAACATACACTCTTATTACCTGAAAGGAATTGTGAAGCAAAAGGGTGAGCACAACTAGCTCAGTAAAGAATATCATGATTAAAGATAATTAAATTATCAATAGGCTTCATCAGTAATAAAGCAGAGATTTAGAACATATGGTAGATGATAAAACTTTTCAACCATAGTTGCAGCGGAACGAGCAATCCATTAGAAGAGTCAAATAGACCATAAAGTCTATTATCTTCTCCATGTTAAAAATCCACCAACAATATTTTATCCCTGTAACATCAATCAACAGTTCCTGTCCACATTCATATGAATAACTCATAATCATAATTGTGGTTCTAAATTCCCTTTCTCATCCAGGACAAAGATAATTTCTTTACCTGAAATATCAAAGATCATGGTTATACCAAATCACAGTTCCTATTCATAATCATACTAATAAATTCATATTTGTACTACGGGCCAAAGATATTCATCAACAAGTCATCTTTGCACTACGGCCAAAGATATTCAAAAACAGGTCATCTTTGCACTATAGGCCAAAGATATTCAACAACAGATCATCTTTGCACTACAGGCCAAAGATATTCACAAACAGGTCATCTTTGCACTACAAGCCAAAGATATTCAACAACAGATCATCTTTGCACTACAGGCTAAAGATATTCAAAAACTGGTCATCTTTGCACTACATGCCAAAGATATTCATATCTCAAAGAAATACATAATCATTTCAGAATTTATATAAACCATAATTATAACCATGTTGATCAATTCACCTTTGCACTTAAGCTAAAAATATTCAATTATAAATTCAATGGTCATGATCATACCAATCAACGATTCAACTTTGCACTACTGGCCAAAGAGAACTCATAGTCACGATCATACCAATAATCTATCCATCTTTACACTCAAGTTAAAGAGAAATTTCTACACCATGATTATAAAAATGTTATATATGATAATAAAAACAATATAATCAAAACACAGATTTAATTTCAAGAGTAAGATTCATAAATCAACGATAATTTAGTCAGAAAAAGAAACCAATTTTGTCGTGAATAGTACCCCGTGAATAGTAATTCGTGAATAGTAACTCATGAATAGTAATTCATGAATAGTAACCCCAGCATAAAAAAGGTAGAAATTCTACAATAAAATCCATACCAATATTTCGGTATAATGATATTGAAAGAATAACATTTCTTAAACTTATAAATAATTTATTTTAATTATTTATACTTTACTAAATAATGTATTTAATCATCCTAAAATGCCAAACTCATAAGATTTCATCACCAATAACCAAAACCCTCATCAAAAATCTGCATATACCTCATATAGGATTCTCAAGCTATAAAATCCTATTTTTCAATTTTTTTACTTCACATAACATATTTAATTCATTTACTCATAACTAGTCCATTTTCATGAAAAATACCAAATCAATACAAACAAATTTTCTTTTTCTCGGGATTTAGCGTAATATAGTTCCATATTGAACATATATTTTCTCGTAATTTTTAAAATTCATTTACTATTTTTCATATGGCCAAAACTGCCGAATATTTAGACATTTATCATAAATTGTACTTTTGTCCAAAAATTTCAAAATTTATAGAGTATACTTCTGTTATATACATGTACTCCCAATAAAAATTTTACCAATTTTGGAGTTAACCACAAGGAGTTATAAGGGTTTATTTTTAAAATAATCTTTTCCCATAAAATTCATAACTCCTAATCTATACATCCAAAAATTGCCATTTTTGGACACAATCTAGAAAACTCATCAAATTATCATTTTAAATTTTTCCAAAATTTTTGAAGGTCGGAAAAATTACGAAACATGAAAAACACAATAACCCTTAAAATCCCTTACCTCAAAGAAACCGTACTTCGGAATGGAATATCAGATATGATGCTGAATGAAACTTGTTCTGAATAGCAACTCTCAAAGTACCTAAATACTCACAAAATACGCTCGATAATATAGATAGAAAGAAAACGTGTTTCTGGTGTGATTTTCAAGTCTAACTTAGCCCTCTATTTATAGAAAAATGTTAGCACGCCGAAGCAGACTTGACCTGCTACCTGATGGCTTTACCTGCTACTATTACCACCCACCATATTTGAAATTCAATTTGAGCACATTTCTCACCAACCAAAAGTGGGTCTCACCCAATTTTAATAAAAATCATTTTATTTTCCGAAACTTCAATAATTCATAGAAAATAGCCCATTTATAAAAAAAATACGAATTTTATGTCCATTCCACACGAAATTGAATTCTCTACAACTTTGTAGCTTTAGGTTTTTCCAAATTCCAGACAGAAAATATTCAAAATCTACAAACGGATGATTTTTAACACCTTTTAAAATTCATAACATAACAACCCTCAAAATAGGTCCATTCCATCCACCCTATTACGATATTCCCGACAAAAAAGAATTAAATCGTAGTAATAAGTAATAACTTATTTTAAAAAATTTCTATAAAGCACCCTTACTTTATTACAACAATTGTAAATGCAAAAAATAGGTCCATTCCATCCAACCTATTCTCGAACACGTATCTTTGTGAGTTTGGATACCAATATATATATACCAATAACTGTAACTCTGGACACCAACTTGGATAACACGTCACCATGACACCTTACATAAAGTCTGCAGTCAAAAATTGTTTTAGAAATTAGAATCTTTGGGAAGTGCTCAAGAAACCTTCGTTACATGGGAGGCCATGCTTTTAGGTTATGGTAGATATCATATGGCCACAAAATTATCCTTGGTTAACCCATAAACCCCAAAGAAAAAGCGAGAAGATTACTATCATATTCTTCCCAATGGTGAGTCTTCTCTTGACATATCATTATCTCCACTTGTCTCTAATTGGGTATTATACTCCAAACAAACACCAAGATTATATAGGTAGTGCTTGTAAATATACTACGACAAGTGGATGAAACACAACCATGTCTTATGATAACACGAGGTTGTATGTCATTAGACATCTTGTATGATAGTGACAAAACACCCTTCCAAGTTAAATTCACCTCACCCTCAACATCTATAGACCACCACTCTATTCCTCGCTATCCCCAGCTCGACCCGACTACACTTTTATTACACGAAAGGAATTGTGAAACAAAAGGGTGAGCACAACTAGCTCGATAAAGAATATTATGACTAAAGATAAATAAATTATCAATAGTCTTCATCGATGTCAAATCGAGAGATTTAGAACATATGGTAGATGATAAAACTTTTCAACCATAGTTGCGTGGAATGAAGCGATCCATTAGAAGAGTCGAATAGACTATAAAGTCTATTGTCTTCTCCGTGTTAAAAATCCACCAACAATGTTTTATCCACTGTAACATCAATCAACAATTCACATCCCACAATCACGTGTATAACTTCATAATCGTAATTGTAGTTCTAAATTCCTTTCCTCATCCAAGACAAAGATAATTTTCATCACTTGTCTTTACGAAACATCAAAGATCATGGTTATACCAAATCACGGTTCTGTTCATAATCATACTAATAAATTCATCTTTTTTACCACGGGCGAAAGATATTCATCAACAGTTCATCTTTACACTACTGGTAAAGATATTCAACAACGGGTCATCTTTGCATTACAAGCCAAAGATATTCATCAATAATTCATCTTTGCACTTTCTGAAATTTAAGATATTCAACAACAGTCATCTTTGCATTACGAGAGCGAAGATATTCATCAATAATTCATCTTTTTGCCTTTACAATTTAAGATATTCAACAACAAATCGTCTTTTGCATTACGAGCAAAAGATATTCATCAATAATTCATCTTTGCTCACTCTTGGTAAAGATATTCATCATTATTCATATTCATTTAAACACTGTTCATCTTTTTCATCTTTTCTGAGGCCAAAGATATTCTTGAAATCATTCATCTTTGCATTGGTTTTATCCACGTCCAAAAATACCTCAAAAATAATCATAGTGGTGTAAAATTCAAGAATGATCAAAACATGGATACAATCAAAGCTAGTATCCGAATAGATATTTTAGACGAAAAGAAAAATTTTCATTTTTAGATTGAATAGTCTTGATAAATGATAATGAATAGTGAATAGTGCCAGTATCGTGAATAGTCTTAGTATCGTGAATAAGTAACTCAGACACGAAAAGATAGAAATTCCACAAAAAAACATTTTCACGCTTCATGAATAGTACTAAATGAATAGTAACTCGTGAATAGTAACTCGTGAATAGTAACTTCGTGAATAGTAACTCATGAATAGTAACCCAGACATGAAAAAGTTCCAAATTTGATAAAAACTTCGGATCAACATTTCGACGTAATGATATTGAAGAAATAATATCATTACAAAAAAAATAATATCCACTTACTATCCCTTACCTCGAAAAGCGACCTTACGACGGGATATCGGATATAATGACTGAAGGAAACTTGCTTGCAGCGATGAATATCAACTCACCAAGTATCTAAATACTCACAAATTACACTCAATAATCTAGAGAGAAAGAGAAAACTTTGTTTACGGTGTGATTTTCAATTCTAACTTAGCCCTCTATTTATAGGAAAATGTTAATGCTAGCCTGAAAGCGGACTTAACTTTTACTGCAACGATGGCTTTACTGCTACTATTCCCACCCACCACATTTGAAATAAAATTCAGCACATTTCTTCACCAACCACAAGTGGGGGCCACTCAATTCTAGAATTTTCCACCAAAATCAATTATAAACCTAATTTTCGAATCAGTCACCTCTTAAAATTCATAACAAATCATTCGTTCATTTTAACGGTTCAAAATTTGTGGACATATACTCAACTTATGTATGTATAACATATCCAAAAATTACAACGATCCAGCGGTCGGATCAAAATTTATAACTCACATAATATAGTGAAGAACAACGATTTTTTGGACTATTAGTCCTTGGGACCAGATTTCATTCAAAATTTCACCACGAAATATCTACAAAAGAATTTTTGGGTGATTCAAATTTCTCAGATTAGCTTACTTCTAGGGCTTTCTTTTGATATATGGCTCATCTCTTAACTCATTATACACAAAAGAGTTATGGATTTTACAAAATCAAGTAATAAACTAATTTTTACGAAAATCCCATATTTTGTTCTCCATTTAAATAAATCTTGATAAAACACCTCATCATTAATTCCTTCACTTATAACCACATAAATAAATCCATCATTTATATCCACATCAAATAAATATTTTTTTATCATATGAATCAATAATTAATTATTCACAAATAATATTACGAGAATCACGTTATAATGACGGTAGTTCCGGGAAGAGGGGCTTTCAGATAAGGATTTCTCCTTCTTGGCGCGCAATTAGGTGACCAAACCTCTCCTTGTGAGAACTTTCTAGACATTGCCAATAATGCTATCTAATAATATTATTCAAATAATATGAATTATTGATCGATAATGGAGATAATGTGCGGTGACAATTATTGAACAACAATAATATAAAATATCAACGCAGACAATTATTGAATCAATAAAATAAAATATTGAGCGATAACTCTTTGTGAAAATTATTGAGTAGTGCCTTCTTACGTAAGGATCAATAATTCAACAATATTGTGCAATCTGGTGTCTTCTTCTTTATGCGACCCGCGCGTATTCTTTGTATTTTAACCACGGGTATTCCAGCGATCTTAATTTGAGTAACAACTTCTGTAGTTATTTTTAACCAACTTATATTTGTCGTTTTCTTCATCCAATAAGCTTTCAGTTATGGGGCCCACACATGGGCTGCTTGTCGTATGAATATTCCCAAACGGAAAGAATATTCCACGACCAAACGAATATTCCCAAACAATAATGAATACTTTATACCCCTTGCTTATTTTGAAAAAAAATTTCATATATCACCCTTAACTTTAACTTTTATCAATTTAACCAATTCTTGAATAGAAAAATTGAATACTTTTATTTCATAAAATTAGGGGTCTTCTGATCTCCCTCCTTATGAAATTTAAGTCCCAAAATTCACGTGCACAGTATTTCAAAGAGTTGAGAATACCTTGTTTTCATTTGATTCTATCTCCCCATCGTCATCATGATTTCTCCATTGCTTTCATCTCACGTATTTGAGATATCATTCTAGAATACGACTTCAAAACAAAAGGTTAATTGAGCAAATTAACATATCACATAATATCTCGATATTATGGTGACCACACAAATAAGCTTAGGTAGGACACACTTTAGCGAAGGATTTACTCATCTCTCCCCTCTGGTTCTATTCCCCGATCTCATGGAGATCATATCCTAAGCTACGATACCAAATGTAACAACCCCAAAATAGGTCCATTCCATCCAACCTATTACGAGTCGTTAAATACGTGATGCGAAATAACTACAACTTTATTACAACAATTGTCGTGCAAAATACAACAACACATATCTTTGTGAGTTTGGATACCAATATATACCAAATGTAACTCTGGACACCAACTTGGATAACACGTCACCATGACACCTTACATAAAGGTGCAGATCAAAAACTGTTTTAGAAATTAGAATCTTTGGGAAGTGCTCGAGAAACCTTCCGTACATGGGAGGCCATGCTTTTTTAGGTTATGGTAGATATCATATGGCCACAAAATTATCCTTGGTTAACCCAATAAACCCCAAAGAAAAGCGAGAAGATTACTATCATATTCTTCCCAATGGTGAGTCTTCTCTTGACATATCATTATCTCCACTTGTCTCTAATTGGGTATTATACTCCAAACAAACACCAAGATTATATAGGTAGTGCTTGTAAATATACTCGACAGTGGATGAGCACAACCATGTCTTATGATAACACGAGGTTGTATGTCATTAGACATCTTGTATGATAGTGACAAAACACCATTCCAAGTTAAATTCACCTCACCCTCAACATCTATAGACCACCACTCTATTCCTCGCTTATCCCCTCTCGACCCGGCTACACTTTTATTACACGAAAGGAATTGTGAAACAAAAGGGTGAAACCTGACTAGCTCGATAAAGAATATTATGACTAAAGATAAATAAATTATCAATAGTCTTCATCGATAATAAATCGATTTAGAACATATGGTAGATGATAAAAAACTTTCAACCATAGTTGCGGTGAAATGAGCGATCCATTAGAAGAGTCGAATAGACTATAAAATCTATTGTCTTCTCCGTGTTAAAATCCACCAACAATGTTTTATCCACAGTAACATCAATCAACAATTCACATCCCACAATCACGTGTATAACTTCATAATCGTAATTGTAGTTCTAAATTCCTTTCCTCATCCAAGACAAAGATAATTTTCATCACTTGTCTTTACACGAAACATCAAAGATCATGGTTATACCAAATCACGGTTCACTGTTCATAATCATACTAATAAATTCATCTTTTTCACCACGGGCCAAGATATTCATCAACAGTTCATCTTTTACACTACAATTTAAAGATATTCAACAACGGGTCATCTTTGCATTCTGAAGCGAAAGATATTCATCAATAATTCATCTTTGCACTTTCTGAAATTAAAGATATTCAACAACGGTCATCTTTGCATTCTGACGAGCAAAAGATATTCATCAATAATTCATCTTTTTGCCTTCTACAAATAAGATATTCAACAAATGTCTCATCTTTGCATTCTGAGCAAAAGATATTCATCAATAATTCATCTTTGCACTCTTGGCTAAAGATATTCATCGAGTTAATTCATATTCATTTAAACACTGTTCATCTTTTTTTTTGCTGAGGCCAAAGATATTCTTGAAATCATTCATCTTTGCATTGGTTTTATCCACGTCCAAAAATACCTCAAAAATAATCATAGTGGTGTAAAATTCAAGAATGATCAAAACATGGATACAATCAAAGCTAGTATCCGAATAGATATTTTAGAGCGAAAAGAAAAATTTTCATTTTTAAATTGAATAGTCTTAATATTAAGTGAATAGTCTTGGTATCGTGAATAGTCTTAGTATCGTGAATAGTAACTCAAACACACCAAAGATAGAAATTCCACAAAAAAAACATTTTCACGCTTCGTGAATAGTACTTTCGTGAATAGTAACTTCGTGAATAGTAACTCATGAATAGTAACTTCGTGAATAGTAACTCATGAATAGTAACCCAGACATGAAAAAAGTTCCAAATTTGATAAAAACTTCAGATCAACATTTGACGTAATGATATTGAAGAAATAATATCATTACAAAAAAATAATATCCCTTACTATCCACTTACCTCGAAAAAGCGGCCTTGACGGCGGGATATCGGATATAATGAAGGAAACTTGCAGCGATGAATATCAACTCACCAAGTATCTAAATACTCACAAATTACACTCGATAATCTAGAGAGAAAAGAGAAAAACTTTGTTTACGGTGTGATTTTCAATTCTAACTTAGCCCTCTATTTATAGGAAAATGTTAGCCTGCAGAAGCGGAGACTTAACTTTGCAACACTTTGATGGCTTTACACTTTACTATTCCCACCCACCACATTTGAAATAAAATTCAGCACATTTCTTCACCAACCACAAGTGGGGCCCACTCAATTCTAGAATTTTCCACCAAAATCAATTATAAACCTAATTTCGAATCGAGTCACCTCTTAAAATTCATAACAAATCATTCGTTCATTTTAACGGTTCAAAATTTGTGGACATATACTCAACTTATGTATGTATAACATATCCAAAAATTACAACGATCCAGCGGTCGGATCAAAATTTATAACTCACATAATATAGTTTGAAGAACAACGATTTTTTCGGACTATTAGTCCTTGGACCAGATTTCATTCAAAATTTCACCACGAAATATCTACAAAAGATTTTTGGGTGATTCAAATTTCTGATTTAGCTTACTTCTAGGGCTTTCTTTTGATATATGGCTCATCTCTTAACTCATTATACACAAAAGAGTTATGGATTTTACAAAATCAAGTAATAAACTAATTTTTTACGAAAATCCCATATTTTGTTCTCCATTTAACAAATCTTGATAAAACACCTCATCATTAATTCCTTCACTTATAACCACATAAATAAATCCATCATTTATATCCACATCAAATAAATATTTTCTTATCATATGAATCAATAATTAATTATTCACAAATAATATTACGAGAATCACATTTATAATGACCAGTAGTTCCGGAAAGAGGGCTTTCAGATAAGGATTTCTCCTTCTTGGCGCGCAATTAGGTGACCAAACCTCTCCTTGTGAACTTTCTAGACATTGCCAATAATGCTATCTAATAATATTATTCAAATAATATGAATTATTGATCGATAATGGAGATAATGTGCGATGACAATTATTGAACAACATAATATAAAATATCAACGCAAACAATTATTGAATCAATAAAATAAAATATTGAGCGATAACTCTTTGTGAAAATTATTGAGTAGTGCCTTCTTACGTAAGGATCAATAATTCAACAATATTGTGCAATCTGGTGTAATACTCTTTGTGCGACCCAGCGCGTATTCTTTTATTTTAACCACCGGGGGTATTCCAACAGTCTTACTTGGTAACAACTTCTGTAGTTATTTTTAACCAACTTATATTTGTCGTTTTCTTCATCCAAGCGCTTTTCAGTTATGGGGCCCACACATGGTTTACTTGTGCGTCGTACGAATATTCCCAACGGAAAAGAATATTCCACGACCAAACGAATATTCCCAAACAATAATGAATACTTTATACCCCTTGCTTATTTTGAAAAAAAATTTCATATATCACCCTTAACTTTAACTTTTATCAATTTAACCAATTCTTGAATAGAAAAATTGAATACTTTTATTTCATAAAATTCGAGGTCTTACAATCTCCCTCCTTATGAAATTTAGTCCCAAAAATTTACGTGCACAGTATTTCAAAGAGTTGAGAATACCTTGTTTTCATTTGATTCTATCTCCCTGTCATCATGATTTCTCCATTGCTCATCTCACGTATTTGGATATCATTCTAGAATACGACTTCAAAACAAAGGTTAATTGAAGCAAATTAACATATCACATAATATCTCGATATTATGGTGACCAACAAATAAGCTTAGGTAGGACACCTTTAGCGAAGGATTTACTCATCTCTCCCTCTGGTTCTATTCCCGATCTCATTGGAGATCATATCCTAAGCTACGATACCAAATGTAACAACCCCAAAATAGGTCCATTCCATCCAACCTATTACGAGTCGTTAAATACATGATGCGAAAATAACTACAACTTTATTACAACAATTGTCGTGCAAAATACAACAACACATATCTTTGTGAGTTTGGATACCAATATATACCAAATGTAACTCTCGGACACCAACTTGGATAACACGTCACCATGACACCTTACATAAAAATGCAGTCAAAAACTGTTTTAGAAATTAGAATCTTTGGGAAGTGCTCGAGAAACCTTCGTACATGGGAGGCCATGCTTTTTAGGTTATGGTAGATATCATATGGCCACAAAATTATCCTTGGTTAACCCGATAAACCCCAAAGAAAAGCGAGAAGATTACTATCATATTCTTCCCGATGGTGAGTCTTCTCTTGACATATCATTATCTCCACTTGTCTCTAATTGGGTATTATACTCCAAACAAACACCAAGATTATATAGGTAGTGCTTGTAAATATACTCGACAAGTGGATGAGCACAACCATGTCTTATGATAACACGAGGTTGTATGTCATTAGACATCTTGTATGATAGTGACAAAACACCATTCAAAGTTAAATTCACCTCACCCTCGACATCTATAGACCACCACTCTATTCCTCGCTATCCCCGCTTTCGACCCGACTACACTTTTATTACACGAAAGGAATTGTGAAACAAAAGGGTGAGCACTGACTAGCTCGATAAAGAATATTATGACTAAAGATAAATAAATTATCAATAGTCTTCATCGATGTAAATCGAGATTTAGAACATATGGTAGATGATAAAACTTTTCAACCATAGTTGCGTGAATGAAGCGATCCATTAGAAGAGTCGAATAGACTATAAAATTCTATTGTCTTCTCCATGTTAAAATCCACCAACAATGTTTTATCCTGTAACATCAATCAACAATTCACATCCCACAATCACGTGTATAACTTCATAATCGTAATTGTAGTTCTAAATTCCTTTCCTCATCCAAGACAAAGATAATTTTCATCACTTGTCTTTACGAAAAACATCAAAGATCATGGTTATACCAAATCACGGTTCTGTTCATAATCATACTAATAAATTCATCTTTTTCTGCGGGCGAAAGATATTCATCAACAGATTCATCTTTACACTACGAATAAAGATATTCAACAACGGGTCATCTTTGCATTCTGAGCGAAAGATATTCATCAATAATTCATCTTTTTCTCTACAATGGCTAAAGATATTCAACAACGGTCATCTTTGCATTACGAGCAAAAGATATTCATCAATAATTCATCTTTGCACTTTCTGAAGCTAAGATATTCATCAACAAATTCGTCTTTGCATTCTGAGCAAAAGATATTCATCAATAATTCATCTTTGCCTTTCTTGGCTAAAGATATTCATCGATTAGTCATGTTCATTTAAACACTGTTCATCTTTTTTACTGAGAGGCCAAAGATATTCTTGAAAATCATTCATCTTTGCATTGGTTTTATCCGTCCAAAAATACCTCAAAAATAATCATAGTGGTGTAAAATTCAAGAATGATCAAAACATGGATACTGATCAAAGCTAGTATCGAATAGATATTTTAGACGAAAAGAAAAATTTTCATTTTTAGGTTGAATAGTCTTAGTATTAAGTGAATAGTCTTGAGTATCGTGAATAGTCTTAGTATCGTGAATAGTAACTCAAACACCAAAAGATAGAAATTCCACAAAAAATTTTTTCACGCTTCATGAATAGTACTGCGTGAATAGTAACTTCGTGAATAGTAACTTCGTGAATAGTAACTTCGTGAATAGTAACTCATGAATAGTAACCCGACATGAAAAAGTTCCAAATTTGATAAAAACTTGGATCGACATTTCGACATAATGATATTGAAGAAATAATATCATTACAAAAAAAATAATATCCTTACTATCCACTTACCTCCTCGAAAAGAAGCGACACTTACGACGGGATATCGGATATAATGAAGGAAACTTGCAGCGATGAATATCAACTCACCAAGTATCTAAATACTCACAAATTACACTCGATAATCTAGAGAAAGAGAAAACTTTGTTTACGGTGTGATTTTCAATTCTAACTTAGCCCTCTATTTATAGGAAAATGTTAGCCTGGCAAAGCGGACTTAACTTTTGCAACTTTGATGGCTTTACACCTTACTATTCCCACCCACCACATTTGAAATAAAATTCAGCACATTTCTTCACCAACCACAAGTGGGGCCCACTCAATTCTAGAATTTTCCACCAAAATCAATTATAAACCTAATTTTCGAATCGGTCACCTCTTAAAATTCATAACAAATCATTCGTTCATTTTAACGGTTCAAAATTTGTGGACATATACTCAACTTATGTATGTATAACATATCCAAAAATTACAACGATCAACAGTCGGATCAAAATTTATAACTCACAATATATAGTTGAAGAACAACGATTTTTGGACTATTAGTCCTTGGACCCGATTTCATTCAAAATTTCACCACGAAATATCTACAAAAGAATTTTTGGGTGATTCAAATTTCTCTGATTAGCTTACTTCTAGGGCTTTCTTTTGATATATGGCTCATCTCTTAACTCATTATACACAAAGAGTTATGGATTTTACAAAATCAAGTAATAAACTAATTTTTACGAAAATCCCATATTTTGTTCTCCATTTAAACAAATCTTGATAAAACACCTCATCATTAATTCCTTCACTTATAACCACATAAATAAATCCATCATTTATATCCACATCAAATAAATATTTTCTTATCATATGAATCAATAATTAATTATTCACAAATAATATTACGAGAATCACATTTATAATGACCGGTAGTTCCGGAAAGAGGGCTTTCAGATAAGGATTTCTCCTTCTTGGCGGCCTGATTAGGTGACCAAACCTCTCCTTGTGAGAACTTTCTAGACATTGCCAATAATGCTTTATCTAATAATATTATTCAAATAATATGAATTATTGATCGATAATGGAGATAATGTCTGCGGTGACAATTATTGAACAACAATAATATAAAATATCAACGCATGACAATTATTGAATCAATAAAATAAAATATTGAGCGATAACTCTTGTGAAAATTATTGAGTAGTGCCTTCTTACGTAAGGATCGATAATTCAACAATATTGTGCGTCTGGTATCTTCTTTATGCGACCAGCGCGTATTCTTGTATTTTAACCAAGGGTATTCAATGATCTTACTTGATAACAACTCTGTAGTTATTTTTAACCAACTTATATTTGTCGTTTTCTTCATCCATAAACTTTCAGTTATGGGGCCCACACATGGGCTGCTGCAGTCGTCACGAATATTCCCAAAGACGGAAAGAATATTCCACGACCAAACGAATATTCCCAAACAATAATGAATACTTTATACCCCTTGCTTATTTTGAAAAAAAAAATCATATATCACCCTATAACTTTAACTTTTATCAATTTAACCAATTCTTGAATAGAAAAATTGAATACTTTTATTTCATAAAATTCGGGTTCTGATCTCCCTCCTTATGAAATTTAGTCCCCAAAATTTACGTACAGTATATTTCAAAGAGTTGAGAATACCTTGTTTTCATTTGATTCTATCTCCCCAATCATCATGATTTCTCCATTGCTCATCTCACGTATTTGGATATCATTCTAGAATCGACTTCAAAACAAAGGTTAATTGAGCAAATTAACATATCACATAATATCTCGATATTATGGTGACCAACAAATAAGCTTAGGTAGGACACTTAGCGAAGGATTTACTCTCTCTCCCTCTAGTTCTATTCCCGATCTCATGGAGATCATATCCTAAGCTCGATACCAAATGTAACAACCCCAAAATAGGTCCATTCCATCCAACCTATTACGAGTCGTTAAATACATGATGCGAAATATACTACAACTTTATTACAACAATTGTCGTGCAAAATACAACAACACGTATCTTTGTGAGTTTGGATACCAATATATACCAAATGTAACTCTGGACACCAACTTGGATAACACGTCACCATGACACCTTACATAAAGATGCAGTCAAAAGCATTTTAGAAATTAGAATCTTTGGGAAGTGCTCGAGAAACCTTCCGTGCATGGGAGGCCATGCTTTTAGGTTATGGTAGATATCATATGGCCACAAAATTATCCTTGGTTAACCCGATAAACCCCAAAAAAAAAGCGAGAGATTACTATCATATTCTTCCCATGGTGAGTCTTCTCTTGACATATCATTATCTCCACTGTCTCTAAATTGGGTATTATACTCCAAACAAACACCAAGATTATATAGGTAGTGCTTGTAAATATACTTTCAAGTGGATGAGCACAACCGTGTCTTATGATAACACGAGGTTGTATGTCATTAGACATCTTGTATGATAGTGACAAAACACCTTCCAAGTTAAATTCACCTCACCCTCAACATCTATAGACCACCACTCTATTCCTCGCTATCCCCCCAGCTCGACCCGGCTACACTTTTATTACACGAAAGGAATTGTGAAACAAAAGGGTGAGCCTGACTAGCTCGATAAAGAATATTATGACTAAAGATAAATAAATTATCAATAGTCTTCATCGATAATAAATCGGAGATTTAGAACATATGGTAGATGATAAAACTTTTCAACCATAGTTGCGTGGAATGAAGCGATCCATTAGAAGAGTCGAATAGACTATAAAAGTCTATTGTCTTCTCCATGTTAAAAATCCACCAACAATGTTTTATCCACAGTAACATCAATCAACAATTCACATCCACAATCACGTGTATAACTTCATAATCGTAATTGTAGTTCTAAATTCCTTTCCTCATCCAAGACAAAGATAATTTTCATCACTTGTCTTTACGAAACATCAAAGATCATGGTTATACCAAATCACGATTCTGTTCATAATCATACTAATAAATTCATCTTTTTGCTTACGGGCGAAGATATTCATCAACAGATTCATCTTTACACTACTGAATTTAAAGATATTCAACAACGGGTCATCTTTGCATTCTGAAGCCAAAGATATTCATCAATAATTCATCTTTGCACTTCTGAATTTAAAGATATTCAACAACGGTCATCTTTGCATTACGAGCAAAAGATATTCATCAATAATTCATCTTTGCACTACTGAGGCTAAGATATTCAACAACAAATCGTCTTTGCATTCTGACGAAAGATATTCATCGATAATTCATCTTTGCTTACTCTTGGCTAAAGATATTCATCATTAGTCATGTTTTCGTTTAAACACTGTTCATCTTTCTTACTCTGAGGCCAAAAGATATTCTTGAATCATTCATCTTTGCATTGGTTTTATCCACGTCCAAAAATACCTCAAAAATAATCATAGTGGTGTAAAATTCAGAATGATCAAAACATGGATACAATCAAAGCTAGTATCCGAATAGATATTTTAGGCGAAAAAAGAAAAATTTTCATTTTTAGGTGAATAGTCTTAGTGATAGAAGTGAATAGTCTTATATCGTGAATAGTCTTGAGTATCACGTGAATAGTAACTCAAACACGAAAAGATAGAAATTCCACAAAAAAACATTTTCACGCTTAAATGAATAGTACTTTCGTGAATAGTAACTTCGTGAATAGTAACTTCGTGAATAGTAACTTCGTGAATAGTAACTCATGAATAGTAACCCCGACATGAAAAAAGTTCCAAATTTGATAAAAACTTGAGATCAACATTTGACATAATGATATTGAAGAAATAATATCATTACAAAAAAATAATATCCTTACTATCCCTTACCTCAAAAAAGCGACACTTGACGGGGATATCGGATATATTTGAAGGAAACTTGCAGCGATGAATATCAACTCACCAAGTATCTAAATACTCACAAATTACACTCGATAATCTAGAGAGAGAAAACTTTGTTTACGGTGTGATTTTCAATTCTAACTTAGCCCTCTATTTATAGGAAAATGTTATGCAGCAAAGGCGGACTTAACTTTTACAAACTTTGATGGCTTTACTGCTACTATTCCCACCCACCACATTTGAAATAAAATTCAGCACATTTCTTCACCAACCACAAGTGGGGCCCACTCAATTCTAGAATTTTCCACCAAAATCAATTATAAACCTAATTTTCGAATCAGTCACCTCTTAAAATTCATAACAAATCATTCGTTCATTTTTAGCGGTTCAAAATTTGTGGACATATACTCAACTTATGTATGTATAACATATCCAAAAATTACAACGATCAACGGTCGGATCAAAATTTATAACTCACATAATATATAGTTGAAGAACAACGATTTTTGGACTATTAGTCCTTCGGACCGATTTCATTCAAAATTTCACCACGAAATATCTACAAAGAATTTTTGGGTGATTCAAATTTCTCTGATTAGCTTACTTCTAGGGCTTTCTTTTGATATATGGCTCATCTCTTAACTCATTATACACAAAGAGTTATGGATTTTACAAAATCAAGTAATAAACTAATTTTTACGAAAATCCCATATTTTGTTCTCCATTTAAACAAATCTTGATAAAACACCTCATCATTAATTCCTTCACTTATAACCACATAAATAAATCCATCATTTATATCCACATCAAATAAATATTTTCTTATCATATGAATCAATAATTAATTATTCACAAATAATATTACGAAATCACATTTATAATGACGGTAGTTCCGGGAAGAGGGGCTTTCAGATAAGGATTTCTCCTTCTTGGCGCCGCAATTAGGTGACCAAACCTCTCCTTGACGAAACTTTCTAGACATTGCCAATAATGCTATCTAATAATATTATTCAAATAATATGAATTATTGATCGATAATGGAGATAATGTGCGTGACAATTATTGAACAACAATAATATAAAATATCAACGCAACGAATTATTGAATCAATAAAATAAAATATTGAGCAGGTAACTCTTTGTGAAAATTATTGAGTAGTGCCTTCTTACGTAAGGATCAATAATTCAACAATATTGTGCAATCTGGTAGTAATCTTCTTTATGCGACCACAGCGTATTCTTGTATTTTAACCACCGGGTATTCAAATGATCTTACTTGGTAACAACTTCTGCCGTTATTTTAACCAACTTATATTTGTCGTTTTCTTCATCCAATCGCTTTCCGTTATGGGGCCCACACATGGCTTGCGTGTCGTCGAATATTCCCACGACGGAAAGAATATTCCACGACCAAACGAATATTCCCAAATAATAATGAATACTTTATACCCCACTTGCTTATTTTGAAAAAAAATTTCATATATCACCCTTAACTTTAACTTTTATCAATTTAACCAATTCTTTAATTTAATACTTTTATTTCATAAAATTCTTGAATCTTACAAAAATTGAATACTTTTATTTCATAAAATTCGGTCTTACATTCTTCTTCTTTTATTTCATAAAATTTAGGGGTCTTTGGACCAAGATACTATAATCGTAATCTTTCAATCAATGGTATCGAACCAAATCGTAATCGTTCAATTCAACCAACGCTGCAATGTTGAGTTCTTGGAAGCTCTTCTCACATTCCTCGCTCCATTCAAATTTTGTATCTTTTCGATTCAGCTGAGTTAATGGAGTAGTTATTCGAGAAAATCCTTTCACGAATCTCCTATAGTAACCAGCTAAGACTAGAAAGCTACGTATTTCGATTACTGACTTAGGTTGCTCTAAACTGTGACTCATATCCCAATCTTGGATAGCATGTCACAATGACACCTATCAGTTTACCACTGCACAAATATGGCGTCTCCTACAGAGAGTTCGGCTTCAGTGCATTCCACAAAGGAAGTCATCAGCAAGAGGTTCGGGTACCAACTCTTGTAGTTGGATTTTTAACTCCTGAAGTTCAATAGGATCCATTCGATGTGGGATTTTGGAAATGAGTTTTGTAGCGGGTTCAAAGTCAATACAAAATTCGACTTCATGCTCTGGGGGTAGGCCGGTAAATTCTTCAGGAAATACGCCAGGAAATTCACTAACAACAAAAATATCATTCAAATCTGACGTATTTTTGTTCAAGTCCATGACATGGGTTAAGAAAGCTTGACATCCGTTTTTCAATAAACGAATGGCTTTAAGGCTTGATATAACAGTGATTGACTTTAGTGGTTTGGTTGCTTAAATTCGCATAACAGGTTGGTTAGGAATATTAAAACTAACAACCTTACGAAAATAACCAATTTTGGCATGATGAGTGGTTAATCAATCAATCCCTAAAATCACATCAAATGCAAGTATTTTCAATGAAATAAGATCGGCAGGTAATGTGAGGGTTCCAACTTGAATCAAGCAAGATTTATAAACAATGGATGTAATGAAAGTTTCTCCTAATGGAGTCTCAACGGATAAGTAAAGTCTAATTTCTCCGGAGTCAAGTTTAAACGTTGAGTACAAGCAGGAGAGATAAAAGAATGGGTAGAATCGGTATCTAATAAGGTATAAACTTCGTAAGAGTTTATGTTTAGCTTACCCGTGATCACCTCGTTCGAGTTCCTCGCATTTTGGGCAGTTACGAAAAGCGCTGTCACTTGAACCACCGATTTTGACTTGTCTGGGACAACCTTTGGTGTCATCATTACCGCTAGAATTGACTTTCGCTATAGGGCATATTCCACCCTCAACTGCTTCATCGTACTCCTGTTTCATGATCTGAATCATTAATCTTCAATCCATATCGAATTGAGGTTGACTGCAATGTACAAGGTAATTCAAAAATCGATGTTGGGTTCTCCCGATTACTGTCCAAAAAGAGAAATTCATATAATCTATTTTAGTCTTTTTGGATCGGATTTCTCTTTCCACAATATCAACGCGTTGTGCGGCTTTTACCTATGCATCCTTCATTCTCACTCGTTCAGTTGTTTCTTCTTTCAGCTGATCCTTGACATTTGAATTCTCAGATTCTAATTTTATCATCTTATACTCTGCCAAAGAGTGCTTATGTTCAAGCATCACATATCGGGGAACACAAGCTTGAATTGTTGCATCCTTTTACTCCACGACCGCCTGTCGTTCTTCAGCCTGCTCTTCTAACTCATGAATACGATTTTGTAGTTCTACATTTCGATCATAAAGTTCTCCTAATAAATCCTCCTCAGGTTCCTCTTCTTCCTCACTCTCAGCTGCTACCTCTGCGACTAACTCGGGTGCAACTATTAATTCTTCACTCACCACGTGGATATCTCTAATTTCTTCTTCACCTGACATCACATTATCCTGATTGATGATTAAAGGTGTCTCCACGGTCTCATTCACACCATTGTTAACATTTTCAGCTGTCATTCTCAAATACTGCCATAAAACAAGGGTTAATTAAAGAAATTGACATACCACATATTATCTCTATATTCTAACCGACTAGTTAAACACAAATAAGCTTAGGTAGGACACACTAGCGAAGGATTTTCTCGTCTCTCCCCTCCTAGTTCTATTCCTCGATCTCAATCAAAGACCATATCCCTAAGCTCTGATACCAACTGTGACGCCCCCTGAATAAGTATACATCACCCATTCTATGTCGCCAAATACATGGTACATAAAAATAACTATAACTTCATATTATAATTGTCGTGCAAAATATGAGAACACATATGCTGTGAGTTTAAATATAAATATTGTCTTCTAGACAGTATTCAAACTCAAATAATGTAAGACCCCGAAATTTTTTTAAATAAAAAGGAATTTCCTTTATTTATTATCTTGAAATAGTAAGGGTTGATTTGATTAATGTGGATAGTTAAGGGTTAAATACGCAAATATTTCAAAATAAGCAAGTGGTTATAAAATAATCATTGTTGTCGGGGATATTCGTTTGGTAATATTGGAATATTAAATCTTTATTCGGAAAATATTAAATGCAAGTATGACCATGTGTGGGCCCATGTAACGAAAGCGATTGGATGAGGAAAATGACAAATATAAGTTGGTTAAAAATAACTGGCGTAGTTATTCTGAATTAAGATCATTGGAATACCCGTTGGTTAAAATACTGATGTCTGGCGTTGCATGCACTGTGCACAGCAGTATTACATGCAATGTTGTTGAATTATTGATCCTTACGTAAGAAGGCACTACTCAATAATTATTACGATTAATTCTTTATTCAATAGTTTATTTTATTGATTCAATAATTGCTGCGTTGGTATTTTATATTATTCTTTGCTTCAATAATTGTCATCGCATACGATATTTCCCATTATCGGATCAATAATTCATATTATTTGAATAATATTATTAGATAACATTATTGGCAATGTCTAGAAAGTTACATCTAAGGAGAGGTTTGGTCACCTAATTGCTTGGCGCCCGAGAGGAGAGATCCTTATTGAAAGCCCCTCTTTCTGAGGAGCGACTGGTTGTCATAAATGTGATTACATGTAATATTATTTGTGAATAATTAATTATTGATTCATATGATAAGGAAATATTTATTTTATATGAATATAAATGATGGATTTATTTATGTGGTTATTAATGAAGGAATTAATGTTGAGGTGTTTTATCGAGATTTTATCGGATTGGAGGTGTTAAAAATCAAATCGGGGTTTTGAGATATATTATGGGTTATAATTTTTAATCCGACCGTTGGATTGTGGTAATTTTTGGGTATGTTATACATACATAAGTTGAGTATATGTCCACAAATTTTGAACCGTTAAAAAATGCACGAATGATTTGTTGTGAATTTTAAGAGGTGTTTGATTCGGAAAGTAGGTTTATAATTGATTTTGGTGGAAAATTCTAGAATTGAGTGGGCCCCACTTGTGGTTGGTGAAGAAATGTGCTGAATTTTATTTCAAATGTGGTGGGTGGGAATAGTAGCGAGTAAAGCCATCGGTGCTGGAGTCAAGTCTCGCTTGGTAATTGCATTTTCCTATAAATAGAGGGCTAAGTTAGAATTGAAAATCACACCGAAAACAAAGTTTTCTCTCTCTCTCTATATTATTGAGTGTATTTTGTGAGTATTTAGATACTTTGAGAGTTCTTTGTTGATCTGAGTTTCATTCAAATCACTTGAGCCTTTCCTTCCAAATCTTGATTCTTTGAGGTAAGGGATGTTATTTTCTTCTCAAATGATATTAATTCTTGATATCATTATCTTTGAAATATTGGTTGGTACTTTTATCAAATTTGGAACTTTTCATATGCTCGGAGTTACTATTCATGAGTTACTATTCACGAGTTACTTACTATTCATGAGTTACTATTCACGATTCTTATTCACGAGTACTATTAAGTATGAAGCGTGAAGATGTTTTTTGTGAATTTCTATCTTTTGGTGTCGAGATTACTATTCACGTATCGGTTACTATTCACGTATCTGACACTATTCACGAATACGGCACTATTCAATAGAAAATGAAAATTTTTCTTTTCGTCTAAAATATCTATTCGGATACTAGCTTTGATTGTATCCATGTTTTGATCATTCTTGAATTTTACACCACTATGATTATTTTTTTGAGGTATTTTTTGGACGTGGATAAAACCAAGTACTAATCCTTAATCCTTAATCCTTGTCATTTTTTGTTTCACCGGATTCGTTTCTTTAAAATATTTTCATCATCCTCGGTCTTAAATGATGATATTATTGAATATCTTTGGCACATGTAGTCAAGAAGATGAATGATTTCTGAAGAATATCTTTGGCTTTATAGTGCAAAAGATGAGCAGTGTGTTTAAATGAACATGGCCCGATCGATGAATATCTTTGGCTCACGTAGTGCAAAGATGAGCAGTGTTTAAATGAACATGGCCACTGGTGATGAATATCTTTGGCCTTTAGTGCAAAGATGAGCAGTGTTGAGATGAACATGACCGATTGATGAATATCTTTGGCACGTAGTGCAAAGATGAATATTTGATTTGAGATGAATATTGATTGATGTTACGAGGATAAAATATTGATGATGGGTATTAAATTCATAGATTATAGTAGATTTCATTCTCTACGTAACTCTTCTATGAATTATTATTTCCATTGCGAATATTGATCTGAAACTTGTTGTCTATTGTATTCTATCGATTTTTCCTGTTGGAGACTAATGATAATTTGTTGTATATTATCTTAGTCATAACATTCTTTCTTTGGGCTAGTTGAGCTCACCCTTTTCCTTGTTGTTCCATTTTTCTTCTCGGGGGAGAGGAGAAATGTAGCGAGTACTAGTCGGGGTATGGAATGAAGGTTCTAGAGAGTTGTTTAGTAGTCCTCACCATTATTGTAAAATAATGTATCAATAAATGTGATGAGGATTTATTTGAGTATAAATATTGTCTAGAAGATGATATTTGTATTTAAACTCACGATTTTATTGTTGTGATAATAAAGTTGTAGTTGTTTACGCACCATGTATTTTTGGCGACTCGAGAATGGGTTGGATGGAATGGACCTATTTTGGGGTCATCACAGGTTAATATCGAGCTTAGGGATATGATCTCTGGCGGAGATCGGGGAATAGAACTAGGAGGGAGAGCGAGTAAATCCTTTGCTAGTGTGTCCTACCTAAGCTTATTTGTTAGTTGGTCGATATATATAGGGATATTATGTGATTGATTTCCTTAATTAACCCTTGTTTTAGCGATAATTGAGAATGTCGTTGAGAATATTAATATTGGAGTAAATGAGACCGTGATGCTGCACATACTTAACAACGAGGAGAACGTGTAACAGTGGCAATGTACCTCCTGTGAATAACACCACCGAGCGAGATGATGAACGAGGGGATGTTTAGAAGCTTTTTGCGATTCATGCAAAATCGACGAGGAGACTCGTGTTCAAAATACGAGGAGGAGATGATAGCAATTCACGGGTGGTCACAGTACCAAGATTCAAAGAGTTGGGACCACGAGTGCAGGAAAGCCGGATCCGATCATGGCGAAAACATGGGTCAAGCAAATTACCAAGATATTCGATGTCTTGGGATGCGAAGGAAACGAAAGTTCCATTCGCTACTTTTATGTTCCGTGGCGGCGGACATTCTTGGTGGGAATCGTGAAGCGTACCATTCATTTACCTCGGCGTGTCATGGGAGACGTTTGAAACAATTCAATGACAAGTACTTCCACGAAAGTATTCGTCGTATGAAGGAAGTGGAGTTTATTAGATTGGAGCAAATAACATGACGGTGTCCCAATGCGGCGAAGTTTGCGGAGTTATCGGTGTTTGCACCTCATTTGGTGGAGAATGAGGAACGTATGACGGATGTTTACGAGAGGTTTGAAACCCGTATCGTCCGATATCTCATTTCTCATAAATTTTCTCTCTATTCAGATGTTATGTAAGCAGGCTCGATTGTTAGAAGCGAGATAACGAGTACGTTCAACCGAGGGACCATAACGAGGATCATACCAAAGATAGCGATCATCGTAATAACAATAACCAAGGGAGAAAGAAGAATACGGACAAAGGCGGTAACCACTCTGGTGGTAATCGTGGCCATGAAAATAGAAGAAGCGAGTCGGGAGGAGATTTTAAAGAGGAGATTCAACAACGACCATGTGAAGACGTCGGCGCAAATGTGGCAATCGGTTCCAAGGAGGAGAAAGACCATCGGTCGTATGTTACAAATCTCGGAAAGAGGACATATCGCATTAAACCGCCCACAACAGCTTTAAGGTATGCTATAATTGTGGAAAAGAAGGACATATCGCCGAGATTATGCGATATCGAAACCAGTCCAGCCGGAATGGTGACTCAAAAGGATGTCGAGAAAAGTCAAAGTCAACGATTCTCGGAAGGCGTTTGTCGTGGATCGTCAAAATCGAGGAACTCGAGCGAAGTTAGCACGGGTTAGTTAATTATAAATTCTTGCGAAGTTTATACCTTACTAGAATCTGGGTTCTACCCATTCTTTTATCTCTCTTGCTTGCGCTCAAAGTTTGAACTTGACTACGGAGAAATTAGACTTTGACCTATTTGTGGAAACTCCGTTAGGAGAAACTTTCATTACATCCGTTGTTTAGAAATCTTGCTTGATTCAAGTTGGCACTATCACATTACCTGTTAACCTTATTTCTATAGAGATATTTGTTTTGATGTGATTTTAAGGTTAACTACTCATCATGCCAAAATTGATTGCTTTTGTAAGGTTGTTAGTTTTCATATTCCTAAGCAACTTGTTATTCGAATTCAAGCAATCAAACCATTGTAGTCAAACATTTTCATATCAAGCCATGAAGTCATTCGTTTATTACGGATGTCAAGTTTTCTTAGTCCATGTTATGGATTTGAATAAAGACACGTCAGATTTGAATAATATTCTTGTTGTTATTGATTTTTCTGACGTATTTCTGAAGAATTTATTGGCTTACTCCCAAAGATCGATATTAAATTTTGTATATCGAAACTTTGAACCCTATACAAAACTCATTTCTAAAATCTCATATCGAATGGCTCTATTGAACTTGAGTTAAAAATTCAACTATAGAATTTGGTACATGAGCCTTTATCTTGTGACTTCCTTTGTGGAATTCACCGAAGCCGAACTCTCTGTAGGGGCGTCATATTAGATGCGATAGTAAAGCGATAGGTGTCATTGTGACGTCTTATCCAAGGTTGAGATATGAGTCACGATTGAGAACAACCTAAGTCGATGTCGAAATACGTAGCTTTCTGAGGCTTAGTTGGTTATTATCGGAGATTCGTTGAAGGATATTCTAGAATCGCTATTCCATTAACGCAACTGACTCGTAGAGATACAAAATTCGAATGGAGCAAGGAATATGGGAAGAGCTTCGAAGAACTCAAGAGGAGACTCATTTCAACACATGTTCTGACCATACCATCCTAGAAAAGCGAACGTGGTAGGCGGCGTGTTGAGTGAAGACCGTATACAAATCTGAGTACAATATTGTCAAAGACTCATTTCAGATAATATACAAATAATAGAGATGGAGATGAAAACTCTAGGTACCCACGTGATGATATCTGATGCGTGATGATATCGAGTATAATCGACTTTAATCGATAAAGTTAAAAATTTGTTCAAGCTACACACCGGAGATGAATTTGAAGAAGGAGGTACAAGAAGTTGTTATTTCAAAAGCGAGAATCGGTGAGGTGAGAAAGCTCAAACCTTCGATTTATTAATCCAGTTGAAATTCTCGATCGAATAGGAACTGTGGTCTATAGACTCGTTTTACCGCCAAGTATGACGCGTGTTCATAACGTTTTTCACGTATCGATGTTACGTAAATATGTGGACGACCAAACACGTCATTGGGTTAGAAATCCGGGACGAGATAGCCAAAGACTTAACGTCTTGAGGAGGTACTGTCAAGATTTTGTGTAGAGGAAAGAACATGACCTATGTCTGCAGGGGTTATACCATAAGTTAAAGTTTTGTGGAGAAACCATGCTATTGAGGAAATGACTGGGAGTTGGAAACGAAAATGAAAGCGAGGTATCTTTACCTTTTGAAACACCAGTCGTCACGTCAATTTCGAGGACGAAATTTCATAAGGAGGGAGGTTGTAAGACCAAAATTTTTTAAATAAAAAGGAATTTCCTTTATTTATTATCTTGAAATAGTAAGGGTTGATTTGATTAATGTGGATAGTTAAGGGTTAAATCATGCAAATATTTCAAAATAAGCAAGTGGTTATAAAATAATCATTGTTGTCGGGAATATTCGTTTGGTCGTGGAATATTAAATGCTTAAAGGGGAATATTAGTGTATTGGACGTAGCTTGACCATGTGTGGGCCCCCATAACGGAAAGCGATTGGATGAGGAAAGCGACAAATATAAGTTGGTTAAAAATAGCAGGCGTAGTTATTCTGAATTAAAGGCTGTTGGAATACCGGTTGGTTAAAATACGATGTCTGGCGTGGTTGCGCGTAGCACCAGCGGTATTGCCGCAGATATTGTTGAATTGAATTATCCTCCTTACGTGAAGAAGGCACTACTCAATAATTATTACGATGAATTCTTGCTCAATAGTTTATTTTATTGATTCAATAATTCTTTGCGTTGGTATTTTATATTATTCACTGTTTGATAATTGTCTCTTGCGATATTTCCCATTATCGGATCAATAATTCATATTATTTGAATAATATTATTAGATAACATTATTGGCAATGTCTAGAAAGTTACATCTCTAGGAGAGGTTTGGTCACCTAATTGCGCGCCATGAAGGAGAGATCCTTATTGGAAAGCCCTCTTCCTGGGAACAACTGGTTTATCGTAAATGTGATTACGTAATATTATTTGTGAATAATTAATTATTGATTCATATGATAAGGAAATATTTATTTTATATGAATATAAATGATGGATTTATTTATGTGGTTATTAATGAAGGAATTAATGTTGAGGTGTTTTATCGATTATTTTATCGGATTGAGGTGTTAAAAATCAAATCAAGGGTTTTGAGATATATTATGGGGTTATAATTTTTAATCCGACCGTTGGATTGTGGTAATTTTTGGGTATGTTATACATACATAAGTTGAGTATATGTCCACAAATTTTGAACCGTTAAAAATGCACGAATGATTTGTTGTGAATTTTAAGAGGTGTTTGATTCGGAAAGTAGGGTTATAATTGATTTTGGTGGAAAATTCTAGAATTAAGTGGGCCCCACTTGTGGTTGGTGAAGAAATGTGCTGAATTTTATTTCAAATGTGGTGGGTGGGAATAGTAGCGAGTAAAGCCATCGTCAGTGTCAAGTCAAATCTGCTTGGTAATTGGCTAACATTTTCCTATAAATAGAGGGCTAAGTTAGAATTGAAAATCACACCGAAACAAAGTTTTCTCTTTTCTCTCTATATTATTGAGTGTATTTTGTGAGTATTTAGATACTTTGAGAGTTCTTTGTTGAGACAAGTTTCATTCAAAGATCACTTGAGCCTTTCCTTCCGGCAATCTTGATTCTTTGAGGTAAGGGATGTTATTTTCTTCTCAAATGATATTAATTCTTCAATATCATTATGCTTTGAAATATTGGTTGGTACTTTTTATCAAATTTGGAACTTTTTCATGTCGGAGTTACTATTCATGAGTTACTATTCACGAGTTACTATTCATGAGTTACTATTCACGAGTTACTATTCACGAGTACTATTCATAAAGCGTGAAGATGTTTTTGTGGAATTTCTATCTTTTGGTGTCGAGATCTTATTATTCACGATACTAAGGCACTATTCACGAATCTGGCACTATTCATAGAAAAATGAAAATTTTCTTTTAAATCTAAAATATCTATTACGGATACTAGCTTTGATTGTATCCATGTTTTGATCATTCTTGAATTTTACACCACTATGATTATTTTGAGGTATTTTTGGACGTGGATAAAACCAAAGTACGAATCCTTAATCTTGTCATTTTGTTTCAATTGGATTCGTTTCTTTAAAAATATTTTCATCATCCTCGGTCTTAAATGATGATATTATTGAATATCTTTGGCACATAGTGCAAAGATGAATGATTTCTGAAGAATATCTTTGGCTGTAGTGCAAAGATGAGCGGTGTTTTAAATGAACATACGACCGATGATGAATATCTTTGGCTTCAGAGTGCAAAGATGAGCAGTGTTTAAATGAACATGATGATCGATGAATATCTTTGGCCTTTAGTGCAAAGATGAGCAGTGTTGAGATGAACATATGATTGATGAATATCTTTGGCTGTGGTAGTGCAAAGATGAATATTTGATTTGAGATGAATATTGATTGATGTTACGGGGATAAAATATTGATGATGGATTTATTAAATTCATAGATTATAGTAGATTTCATTCTCTACGTAACTCTTCTATGAATTATTATTTCATTGCGAATATTGATCTCAAACTTGTTGCTCTATGTATTATCGATTTTTCCCTTTGGAGACTAATGATAATTTGTTGTATATTATCTTAGTCATAACATTCTTTATTTGGCTAGTTGAGCTCACCCTTTTCCTTGTTGTTCCATTTTTCTTCTCAGGAGGCGAGAATGTAGCGAGTACTAGTCGGGGTATGGAATGAAGGTTCTAGAGAGAGTTGTTTAGTAGTCCTCACCATTATTGTAAAATAATGTATCAATAAATGTGATGAGGATTTATTTGAGTATAAATATTGTCTAGAAGATGATATTTGTATTTAAACTCACAGTTTTATTGTTGTGATAAATAAGTTGTAGTTGTTTCTGTACCATGTATTTGGCGACTCAGAATGGGTTGGATGGAATGGACCTATTTTGGGGTCGTCACAAATAAGTCCTCATTTCAATTATTGAAACACTATTTTACAAAATAGTGAGGACTTCTAAAACAACTGACTGGAAACATTACTCCACATCCTGACTAGTTTTCGCTATATTCTGGCCTCCTGAGAAGAAAAATAGAACAAAAAGGAAAAGGGTGAGCTCAACAAGCCCAGTAATGAATATTATGACTAAGATAATGAACAACCAATTATCGTTAGCCTTCAATAAATCAGATAAAATATAATGGATAACAAGTTTTAGATCAATATTCGCAGCGGAAATAACAATTCATTAGAAGAGTTAAATAGAGAATAAAATCTACTATCATCTATGAATTTAAAAGTCCATCGTTAATATTTTATTCCTGTAACATTAATCAATATACATCTTGAATCAAATATTCACCTTTGCACTACGGGCCAAAGATATTCATTTGTATCACCAGTTGGTCATGTTCATCTCAACACCTGTTCATATTTGCACTACGGGCCAAAGATATTCATCAGGCAACCATTCATCTTTGCACTACATGCCAAAGATATTCAGTTATATCACCATTTAGGACTGATGATGATAAAAAATATTTTAAAGAAACGAATCCAGTGAGATAAAAGAACAAAAATTAGGGATTCGTACTTTAGATAATCCAAGTTCAATAATACTCTGTAATAAACCATAATAGAGTAAAATTCAAGAATGAAGATCAAAACATGGATACAATCAAAGATAATAACCATTATAGACATCTTGGACACAGAAGAGAAAATTTTATTTTTTTGTGAATAGAGTCGTATTTGTGAATAGTGCCGTATACGTGAATAGTAACCTCGACACGAAAAGGTAGAAATTCCACAAGAAAAAACATACTTCGTGAATAGTACTTATGAATAGTACCGTATTCGTGAATAATAGTCTTAGTATCGTGAATAAGAACCTCGACATAAAAGATAAAATTTCATAATAAAATTCATACCAATATTTCGATATAATGATATTGAAATAAAAACATCATTTGCGAAGAAAATAACATCCCTTACCCCAAAAGAATAGTACTTCCGGCTGAAATATCAGGTATAAGGCTGAAAGAAACTTGCACTAAATAGCGACTCTCAAAGTATCTAAATATTCACAAAAATACGCTCGATAATATGGAGAGAGAAAACTTATGATTCTGGTGTGATTTTCAATTCTAACTAAGCACCTTGTTTCTAAGAAAATGCTTAGAACGCCAAAGCAGACTAACCTGCTACCTGATGGCTTTATCTGCTACTATTCATGCCCATCACTTTTGAAATAAATTTTCAGCACATTTTTCACCAACCAAAAGTGGGGCCCACCATATTTTTGATAAAAATATTTATTTCCGAAACTTCAATAATTCATAATAAATAGCTCTTTTATCTGAAAAATTTGAATCTCATGTATATTCCATACGAAATTTAATTCGCTACAACTTTGTAGAAGATAGCTTTTCCAAATTCCAAACAGAGAATGCCCAAAATCTACATATGGATGATTTTTAATACCTCAATTCCAACAAAATACTGATAAAACACCTCAACATTAAATCCTTCATTTATATCCACATAAAAAATAAATATTGATAAGATATTTCCTTATCATATAAATCAATAATTAATTATTCATAAATAATATTACAGAATCACAATAATAATGATCGCGCTGCTCTCGGGAAAGATGGCGCTTTTCGATAAGGATTTCTCTTCTACCACAAGCAATTGATTAGGTGACCAAACCCCATTCCTGACATAAACTTCCTTAGAATTGTCAATAATGCTATCTAATAATAATATTCAAATAATATGAATTATTGATCCGATAATGAAAAATACTACGAAATGATTATTATCAAACAAAAAATAATATAAAATATCAACGTAGCGATTATCGAATCAATAAAATAAAATATTAAACATTATTTATCGTAATAATTATTGAGTAGTCCTTCTTCACGTAAGAATCAATAATTCAAAAATATCGCAATCTGGTGTAATGTTATTGTGCAACCACGCCAGACATCATATATTAACCAATTTATTTTTCAACAAAAGTTAATCTGTAATAACTGTGCCATTATTTGTAAAAACTCAAACTCATCAATTTCTTCATCCGACCGTTTTACATTATGGGGATGCAAAATGGTTCTTGTGATCGTCATTTAATATTCCCCTACAACTGTAGATATTCCACGACTAAACGAATATTCCCCCGACAACAACGAATATTTTATAATCACTTGCTTATTTTGCAAAATTTGCACATTTCACTCATAACCAAATGATTATATCAAATTAACAATTTATTATTAAAAATAATAATTAGAGGAAATTCAATTTTATTAATAAAAAGTTGGGGTCTTACAACCTCCATTCCTTATGAAATTTCGTCCTCGAAATTGACATACGTACTTGGTGTTTCGAAAAGGTGAGGATACCTGATGCCACATCAAATATACTGAGGTGAAATATACCACATCAAATAGTAAAATATTTATAAAGTAGTTTGTTTCTATATAATTACTTTGTCCAAATATGAATTGCGTTATCATCAAGTGTTTGGTACTACTGAACTCTTTCCCGAGAGGCCGAGGCAAGATAAAATAGGCTAAAAATGGCTTGGCAGGTGTTTATGTGGCTTTTCCTAGGCCTCCCGTATGGAAGGTGATAACCCTTGCCCGGATGAGAGTCGGTCATGTTTATCAAGAAAATATGTCTCTTGATAATTTTTGGCAGATTCTGATTTTAAACAATTTAAAATAAAATATTGTAAATAGTTTATAAAAAATAATATATATCAAGATAAATAAAATTAATTTGTATAATATTTAGAATATAAAAATTATTTAATATACAACTCTCTTAATATTTATATAAACTATTTATTTTAAATTATTTGAAATCGAGATCTGTTATTGACCATGCCTAGATAATTTATAAGCACTTTGAATTAATTTTTTTAAAATAACCCAATCAATATTGTGAATAAATAATAGGAAATTGTCAAGTCTAATTGACAGGTACAATATTATGTCTTTTCTATGCAATCATTGTACGAATTACTAAAACTAAATAAGACAATGGCACATTCAATAAATAAATAAGACAATGGCAACAAAATCATGTTCATCATGGGTCATGGTTGATTATTTACATCTTATCATGTATAGATATTGGAACCTGTAATTTCCTTTATCTTTTTGCTTATGCAATATAAGTTGCTATTTATTTGATTTTAATCTTGACTCTTTCAATTTGAAAAAATAAGGTTTCATTTTGAAATCAATTTATAAGATTTGTACATATTTTAATTATTTAATTATATTTATAATTTATCTAATTTTAAAACTATCATATATTTTTTTCGTATTATTTTTAGATAATTTACATATTTTGCGATTAAAATTCTTTTAAAAAGTAAAAAAAAAACGATTTTTTATATATATATTTTTTAATTTGGTGAAAGGTATGTTTCCATAATTTCTCATTTCCAATGCAACTAGTTGAGATTTGATATAAGGGGAGCAGTATTTCCACTTTCCACATGAGTTTTTAATATTTTTACATTGTATTTTCTCACATAAAAGTAAAATCCAATTTTTTCTTATATAATTTTTTTATGTAAATATATTAAAAATACATATAAAAATATCAATTTTATATTTGACATTCCCGTGGGCCGTGGGTATATAGTATATGGGTATTCATTGATGTGCTAAAGAGTAAATTATCCCTAATTGCGCTTTTGAATGAATTACATATTCTATTATATTTTTGAAAATAATTATAACAATAAATATGTCTTGTAAAAATATTTACACAATTAATACAATTTCATATTTATTTACAATATTAGTGCTGATTAGGATTCCTTAATTTAGGGATTAGTTATCGCCATGTAATTTTTCTCTCTCTACTCATCTGTAACAACCGCATTGGGTTAGTACTATCACCATTCTTCTTCATTCAACGTATTCTATATATATATATATATATATATATATATATATATATATATATATATGTGTTTTATGAGTCAACCAACAGTTACATGTATCTGTACATGGTCGGGGACTTGGGGAAAATGCTGTTTCAACTTTTCCCTTGGTCGGGGTAGGGTTACTGAAGGCAACTCTATGTATAGTTTATCACATTCCTCACAATCGATGGGTTCGTTCTCAGAAAGAAGTGAAAGTCATGGAGATCCTTCTTCATTGAGATATAGCCGGACAAAATTGCTCGATGTATACAGGATCACTGATAAGAGATCCTGCGGAAAAATTTTAGACGGGTTTGTACAAGTGCCTTCCCTTACACAGGAAGAACCAGTAGAGCCTCTGGCATTTTGGACACATTCTTATGAGGAATTGGTAAGTTTCCTGTATAATTTGTTTGTGCCTTTTTTTGGTAATTCTTGCTGTTTAACATAATTGTTAAATTCGTGATAGGTTATTATGAAAGGAATTGACATGGGAGACATATTAAGCAGTGGTGTCCCTCAAAGCACAAAAGTTGGATCTGTTGGACGGGGAAATTTCTACTTTTACTGATCAAATAAGAAATTGCTCAAGGAATCATGTTTAGGTAGATCTAGTAGCTCGACTCGTAGTTAATGATCGGTATCCAAGGTAACTAATTTAGTTTTATTAAATTACCAATTATTTTGAATGTGATGCAGTTGGTAGAACTAAACTTTCGTTTAGTTGGTTCATTAAACTTTCGCAGAGCAAAAGTGTCGAATTCATACTGCAGAGATGTAGAGGGTAGATTAGTTCTTTGGTATATAGCCGCTATTACCAAAGGTATAAAAGTTTGGGGAATCGTCTAAGTCTGGGGAGGTGGTTGGTGCTCTTCTTCATCGGAATCACTGGGAGGAAATCGAGGTAATGGTCCGGGTTGTTGATATGGAAATTGAGCCGCCGAGTTGAAACTTTGGAGTGTTGTGTTCAGTGAGGCGAAAGATGTGTTCATTGCATCAAACATATGATCTTGGCGCATCGCCAATCGCCGCATTTCTCGACGTGCTGCCCTATTGTGCGCATTCATCTGATTTTGGAACTCAAGGAACTGAGGACTAGAAATTGTCTCGAAGGCTTGGTTATCAACATTACACATCACTCTCTTTCCTATGTAGTGTTCTTATTTTCTTTTGGACATGAAATTGGGTCTCGTCGGCGAAGGTGAACATGAATTTGGGTCTCATTGGCGAAGGGGAAGAGGAGGATGACCGGCGAAGGGGAGGAGGAAGATGGCGTTGCCAAACTTTGAATATTTGAATTTGAATTATTATAATTTGAATTTGTTTTAGTTGTTAGATCCAAAATATTTGAATTTGAATTATTAATTATGTCAGTTATTTCTCCTTGATTTTAGGTTTCCTTATTATTATGAATTGAATCCTATACTAATTCCTTAAATTAAGGAATCCTAATTGCACTAATATTGTATATAAATATGAAAAGCGTATTAATTGTGTAAATATTTTATGAGTGCACTAATAGTATTACTTTTTAAATGTTGTATATTATTATAAAGGACGCATTATTTTTCCTGATCAATTAAAAGGAGTTAGGACAAATATAGTTGTACAACGACTACATGCGACTAATTTGTCCGTCAACTTCCTCCGTTGGATGGATGAACAAAATGATCATGACCCAAGGATGATTAAACATCTTAACTTTATAATGTTTTATATTTTACTAGTACACCGTAACACACGTGTTGCATGTATAAATTATGTGAAGTTAAAATAAAATTTTATAAAATTTAAAGAAATAAATATAAAGATAAAAAAATATATAAAAAGAACAATATAATAATATACCTAAATGTATAGGAGCAAAAGAAAGAAAGAAAGAAGAAGAATACTGATAAATTCACAACAAAAAATAACATTTCTATAACAAAACCGTTGTTATAGATCCTATAACGACGATTTTCACAGTCATTATACATCTATAACGATAATTTTATTGTGAAAATATCAAATTCTAAAAATAATATAGTGTACATGATTATACCAAGCGCCCCATGACCTCTTTATCATCATCTATCATTAGATACAAACCCGCGCAATGCGTCGGGATTATTCATTTTATTAATAATAAATTTATACGTGCAATTAATAAATTAAAATATAATGAGATGGTAGATTGTTGTGCGATGATCAAATTTTAGTAACATATGTTACATAGAGTTGGGTAAAAGTTTTGTGCGTAAATACATATCCAAGTATATAATTAATCTAATCACTAAATTTCAGGACATTATATAACAGTTGTGTGTGTGTGTGTGTGTGTGTTATATATATATATATATATATATATATATACTAGTTGGTAACCCGTGCAATGCACGGGCTAATTTGAATAATAGATTTAATAATTTGTTCAACATTCATATAAAAAAAACTTGAAGTAAACAATTCATGTAATTTAATTATGCCCTTCAAAGCTTCCTAATCAGTTTATGGGATACTTAACACAAAACATGTATGAATTGAGGTTTTCTTTTCCAGTATATATAATGTACTATCTAATGACTAAATGCATGTGCAGATGTACTATACACGATAAAATACATCATTGTAGAAATCATCAATATCTAAACGTGTGTAAAGCAAACCATTTGATTCCATAAGTTTCTACACAAATTTCTTTGAATAATTTTTTTTTGACATTGTTCAACAAAATCATCACTACAATTACAACCAAAAGAACAAATTACAGTAACAAAATTGAGATGGGCTTTTTCTCAAACAAATGAAGTGCATTGGATTATTTTTAGAGAAAAGTGAAGAGATGCCCATGGAAGAAATTTTCAATTAGAGATCAAAATAGATAGTAATAACCCCACCAAAATAGTAAATTGGTATGTGAAGCTGATAATGTAATGCACATGTTTAAGTATTTTTGCATAGCTTGCACGACTAACTAATGAAAAAGCTAGGAAAAATACATCAATTCCTCGGTAGCTTAATGACCTTAATCTGTTGTAATCTTCTTGCCCTGCGAATTAGATAGGAAATCAATACATCCATAAACAAAACTTCCCAAATTAGGAAAGTTGCTTTCCTTTGAATCCAGATTTATGAAATAATCATGCTTATTTAAGAAAATAGTCAAAAGATTCTAGTTGTGACAATATTACCCAAAGGCCTAAGTTGACAATGAATACTTTCATTTACCACATTTTTGATAGAAAGTTATCAAGATCTGTTGGGATATAGTCCTGAATGACAATAATAGTATCAAAATTTGAATATTTTAATAAAGGGAATTATTAAATTCATAACACTTTTTGTTATTTCCACAACAAAAGTGTCGCTATAGGTGTGACGTCCCCAAAATAGGTATACATCACCCATTCTGAGTCGCCAAATACATGGTACAAAACCAACTACAACATCATTACTATAATTTTCGTGCAAAATACGACAACGCATATACTAGGAGTTTAAATACAAGTATTGTCTTCTAGACAATATGTGACGCCCCCAAAATAGGTATACATCACCCATTCTGAGTCGCCAAATACATGGTATATAAATCAAATACAAACTTCTTTTATAAAATACGACAACAACGTAGCTTAGAGTTTTTACACGAATATTGTCTTATAGACAATATTCAAACTCAAATGAAGTCCTCATTACATTTATTATCACACTATTTCATAAAATAGTGAAGACTACTATAGCAACCATCTCGGACCGTCACTCTATTCCCCGACTAGTCCCGGCTACGTTCTCATTTCCTAAAGAGAACAATGAAAGAAAAGGGTGAGCTCAACTAGCCCAGTAAGAAATATTATGACTAAGATAATGCAGAATAAATTATCCTTAGCCTTCAATAGTATAACAACTGATAGAATACAATAGATAACAAGTTTTAGATCAACAACTGCAGCGGAATAAGCAATACATTAGAAGAGTCAAGTACAGCATGATATCTACTATCTTCTATGATTTAAAAAGTTTTTCATCAACTTTATCGCTGAGACTCAGCTTAATAAATAAACCACATCATCGAATTATCCTTGCACTACGTGCCAAGGATATTCATGTAATCATCAATGGTCATGATTATACCGAATAATCCCTGGTCATAATCATACCAACAATTGTCCATCAATGCACTACGAGCCAATGATGACTTTTACCACATCATTTGTAACATTACGGTCATGATTATACCGAATAATCCCCGGTCATAATCATACCAATCAATAGTCCATCTATGCACGTAAGCCACATATGACTTTCATCACTATATAAGCATGATGATGATGACAATGATATAAGAATTAATCAGACAAAATCAAGGATAAATATTAAAGACTTTAAATTTATCCAGAGTTTAAAAATATCTAAATTGTCAACATGATACTGCTTTGTGGAGTAAAATTCAAGAAAAATATTATATCAAAAATGATTTAGACAACAAAGAAATCAATCTTTGTCATGAATAATTCCTCGGGTGAATAGTACCTGAGTGAATAGTACTTCAGGAATAGTACCCGGTGAATAGTACTTTGTGAATAGTACTTTATGAATAGTACCCCATGAATAGTACTTTGTGAATAGTACCGTATACATGAATACTATTCATGGACAGTACTCCGACATGAAAAGCTTAAAATTTAACAAGAATGTACAGAAAATATCCTTGTGAAACGATACTAGATGAAACACAAATTTCAAGGATATTCTACTAATTTCATGGAGTATAGAAGCAATACTTTAACAAAATGAGGGTATAATCAGGAATACGAGATGAAATAATATTACTCACATACTACAGAGTATGAAAGAAAATATTATTCCTTATGAATACTGAACAAAAATAATATCCCTTACGAATATTAAACGAAAATAATATTCCTTTAGAATATTGAACGAATATAATATTCCTTACGAATATTAAATGAAAATAATATTTCTTGTGAATATTGAACGAAATAATATTCATACGAATACGAAAATAATATCTCTTCAGAATATGAAATAAATAATACCCCTTACCTCAGAAGAAGACTGGATACTGGAATAGTGAAGTAATAGATTTCTATTCTTTTTTCTCTTTATAGCTTCTCTCTTTATAATTGCTCTTGTGAGTCTTAGTGAATTGGTGAGAATGAAGGAAGAATGAGCTTCTATTTATAGGAAAATATAGTTTCGATAATTGCACGTTTTGGGGCTCAAAATATTACAGTATAATACCTTCATCTTTTTCTTGATTTTTAATTTAGTCCTGCAAGTATTTTAGCAAACTTTCACCACCTCCCCTAATAGTATATCATGTGAATTAATAGTACAATCATGTGACTCAATAGTACAATCATTTAGTCATGCAAGTATTATCAATCTTGCACCACCTCCCCTAATAGTACATACATGTGAATCAATAGGACACATATGTGAACACATAGTTATAAACATGTGAATTAATAGCAATTAATTGCTCACTTATCCGATTAATTACCCGATTGGTCAATATAACTTCCAGACATCAATTATTATCGAAATAAATGTCGATTTCCACTAACACTAATAATTCCAACATAATGGAAATATCAATTTCATCTTTAATCAACACGAACTTATTCATCATTAATATTATAACTCACAATATTTAACAACCAGGCCGTTCCCAGGAAAGAGGGGGCTTTTCGATAAGGATTTCTCCTTATTGGAACATAATTAGGTGACCAAACCTCTCCTCGACAGAACTTTCTAGACATCGTCAATATTGCAAATAATAATATGAATAACTTTGTCATCTCAATTATTGATTTAATAATATAAAATATTACGTAGATGATACTATGACAACAATTGAATAAATAATATGAGAGATATGATACATCAATTAATGTAGCAATAATTGAGTATAACTGAGTGACTTCTCACGTAAGCATCAATAATTAATATCGTGTGCTACTATGCAATCACGCGTATTATTTTACTTTTACCACCGGGTAGTTCAACAGTTTAACGGTAAAACTTTCGCCGTTATTTTTATAAAAAATAATTCTGTCGTTTTCTAACTACGACAATACTTCCTCTGTGGGGTCCACTAATGATTGTACCGTCGTACGAATATTCCCTGTTAAAACAAATATTCCCCGACACAACGAATATTTTATATCAACTTGCTTACTTTGCAAAATTTTCAAATGTCACCCTTAACTTTAACCTTTATCAATTTAACCATTTACTAAATAGAATAACAATTATCAGAAAATTGAATACTTTCATTTCATAAAATTCGGGGTCTTACACAATATCCACACTTAAATAAGTCCTCATTACAATTATTGATACACTATTTTACAAAAATAGTGAGGACAACTAAAACAACTGTTTCGAAACATCACTCCACACCCCGACTAGTTCCTACTATATTCTCGCCTCTTGAGAAGAAAAATAGAAGAAAAAGGAAAAGAGTGAGCTCAACTAGCCCAGTAAAGAATATTATGACTAAGATAATATAGAATAAATTATCGTTAACCTTCAATAAATCAGATAAAATATAATGGACAACCAGTTTTAGATCAATATTCGCAGTGGAAATAACAATTCATTTGAAGAGTTAAGTAGAGAATGAAATCTACTATCATCTATGAATTTAAAAGTCCATCATCAATATTTTATCCCTGTAACATCAATTAATATACATCTTGAATCAAATATTCATCTTTGTACAACGGGCCAAAGATATTTATTTGTATCGCCAGTTGGTCATGTTCATCTCAACACCTGTCCATCTTTGCACTACGGGCCAAAGATATTTATCAGGTAATCATTCATCTTTGCACTACATGTCAAAGATATTCAGTTATATCATCATTTAGGACTGAAGATGATGAAAAATATCTTTAAAAAAAATGAATCCACTGAAATAAAAGATAAAAGATTAGGGATTTGTACTTTAGTTTATCCAAGTTCAAAAATACTCCATAATAATCAATTGTGGAGCAAAATTTCAAAAAATGAAGATCAAAACATGGATACAATCAAAGATAGTAACCATAATAGACAACTTGGACAAAGAAAAGAACATTTAATTTTCTCGTGAATAGTGTAATAAATGATTCGTGAATAATTAATCATATCATATCGTGAATAGTGTCGTATACGTGAATAGTAACCTCGACACAAAAATATAGAAATTCCACAAAAAAAATCATACTTTGTGAATAGTACTCGTGAATAGAACCGTATTCGTGAATAGTGCCGTATACGTGAATATTAACCTCAACATGAAAAGGTAAAAATTTCATAATAAAATTCATACCAATATTTCGGCATAATGATATTGAACAAAATAACATCATTTACGAAGAAAATAACATCCCTTACCTCAAAAGAGTAGTACTTCTGCCTGAAATATCGAATATAACGCTGAAGGAAACTTGTACTGAATAACAACTCTCAAAGTATCGAAATACTCATAAAATACGCTCGATAATATAGAGAGAGAAAGCTTATGATTCTGGTGTGATTTTCAATTCTAACTAAGCACCCTCTTTATATAAAAAAAATGCTTAGAACGCCAAAGCAGACTAAATTAATAAAATAATATTTTATCAAAATTTTCAAGCACACCACTTTTGATCAAATTTCAGCACACCGCAGTGGGGCCCACCATGTATTTAATAAAAACATTTATTTCTAAAACTTCAATAATTCATAAAAATAGCTCTTTTATCAGAAATATTCGAATCTCATGTCAATTCCCTAGGAAATTTAATTCTCTACAACTTTGTAGAAGAATGTTTTTCCAAATTTCGAACATAAAATGTCTGAAATCCACATACAGATGATTTTTAATACCTTCATTTCGAAAAAATACTGATAAAACACCTCAACATTAATTTTTTCATTTATATCCACATAAAAAATAAATATTTCCTTATCATATAAATCAATAATTAATTATTAACAAATAATATTACAGAATCACAATTATGACAACCAGGTCGTTCCCAAGAAAGAGGGGGCTTTCCGATAAGAATTTTTTTTTACTGGCGCGCAATTAGGTGACCAAACTCCTTTCCTAGATAGAACTTCCTTAGACATTGCCAATAATGCTATCTAATAATATTATTCAAATAATATAAATTATTGATCTGATAATGGGAAATACTGTGCAGTAACAATTATTGAAATAACAATAATATAAAATATCAACATAGCAATTATTGAATCAATAAAATAAAATATTGAACAATAATTACTATAAAAATTACCTTTTTACGTAAGAATCAATAATTCAAAAATACGGTGCAATACTGTAAAGCTCTTTATATGCAAGCATTAAGATTCAGTATTTTTTAACCACAGGTATTCTAATAGCGTTAACGGTAACAATTGTGACGCCCCCAAAATTATGTATACATCAACCATCTTGGGTCGTCAGATACATGGTACAAAATTCAAATACAACTTATTAATACAACTGTCGTGTATACTACTATAAAACATAACTGTGAGTTTGAATACAATTATTGTCTACTAGAGATTATACAAACTCAAAAGGAGTCCTCATTACAATTATTAACATAGTATTTCATAGAATAGTGAGGACTACTAATGCTATCCTCTGGACCGTCACTCCGTTCCCCAACTAGTCTCTGCTATGTTCTCATTTCACGAAGAGAACGGTGAAAAGAAAGGTGAGCTCAACTAGCCCGATAAGAAATATTATGACTAAGATAATGCGAGAATAAATTATCGTTAGCCTTCAACAGATGTTAAACCGATAAAATATAATAACATCAAGTTTAAGCTGCGGTGAAGTAACAATCCATTAAAAGAGTCAGTAGAGAATAAAATCTACTATCTTTTATGATTTAAAAGGTTTTTATGACTTTTATCGCGACTCACTCGACAATAAATAATCCACATCATCGAATCACCCATGCACTACTCTGACGAGGATATTCTTTAGTATCACGACCACAAATTATCCATCCACTACGACCCAAAGACATTCGTGTATTCATTAATGGTCATGATCATGCCAACAATCATCCCATCAATGCACTACTGGGACAATGATAACTTTTACCACATCATTTGTAACATTACTTACCATGATTACAAGAATAATCCTCAGTCATAATCATACCAAGTCCATCTATGCTCTGAGGCCACAAATGACTTTCAACATAATATAAACATGAGTATGATGACAATGATATAAGAATTCAATAAAACAAGTTCAAGAATTAATTTATCTAGGAACTGATAACGTCCAAATTGTCAACATGATACTGCTTTGTAGAGTAAAATTCAAGAATGCTCAGAAGAATATTTCCATGAAAAGATACTAGATGAAGCGCAAATATCAAAGATATTCCACTAATTTCATGGGTATAGAAGTCAAAGTTTTAACCAACTGAGTATAATAAAGAACAGAATAACAAAAGAAATCACCATGCATGCGATGTAATCGCATACAGAAGGTTATTCCAATGTAATAATAAATAATCTTAACTAGAGTCCCCAGAAAACGCATGCATGTGGGATATTCTAACGAATAATAAAGGATGGAACCAGTCGTCCCGTAAAACGCACAAAACAGGATATTCGACGAGAATAATAAAGGATGGAACCAGTCCCAAGCGTAAGCGCATGAGACGGTGATATTCCGACAAAATAATAAATAATGGAACCGAGTCCCAAGGCGTAAATGCACGAGACGGGATATTTCGGCGAGAATAATAAATAATGGAACCCGGTCCCACGTAAGCGCACGCAGACGGATATGCCAATGTAATAATAATAAAGATTTTAACCAGGTCCTGTGTAAAACACACAGATAGGATGTTCCAATGAATAATAGAATAATGTCACCAAGTATAGAATAAACCAGTATATCTGAGTTATTCCAATGAATAATAAGCAATGGAATAACAACAGTTCTTTTCATGAATAAGAAAGAATAACACCCTTACATTAGTAGTAGATTGAATCTTTAACGCAGCAGTAGTAAAGTATCACTCTTCTTCTTTCTCTCTTATTCTCTCTCTATAAGCTTGAATGAATTAAGTGAAAAATAATGAAGCACTAGGCCTCTATTTATAGAAGATTTCTAGCTTAGCACTTGAAATGTGAAAAGGCGTAGTGGCTTGACGGTGGTGATGTGAAAGAAAAGTGGTTTGGCGCTGCAACGTGAAACGACAATTGGTTCGGCGCTGTAATATGAAAACGGCAAGTGGTTTGGCGTCTGGTAAAGGTAGTTCTTGTTGACGAAGTAATTACTATTGATGAAGGTAATTACTATTGACGAAGGTAATTACTATTGACGAAGGTAATTACTATTGATGAAGGTAATTACTATTGACGAAGAGACTCTTAGATGATGACATATTTATAAAATAACCAAACTTACCACAAACGTCTCCTAATAGACTCTTTATATACATCAAGGATTGAATAAATATTACCACAAATCATTTTATTTTAATCAACACATATTTAATCTTTCAATAATTATTAATCATTTATAACTTGTCGTCTCAATTATTGATTTGATAATATAACATATTATACGATGATGATCTTGTGACAATAATTGAATCAATAATATAAGAGATATGATGCGTAATTCTTTAGTAGTAATAATTGAGTATAGGTGGTGACTTCTCACGTAAGCATCAACAATCAATCTGTGTGTGCTATTATGCAACCACGCCAGATTCTTGTACTTTTTACTACCGGGGGTAGTTCAACGGTTTTAACAGTAACACCTCCGCCATGATTATTTTATAAAAAGTATTTTGTCATTTTCTCAATCCGATAATAATTACATTGTAGGGTCCACCAATGATTGTCTTGCTTGTAAATTTAATATTTTCCGACAAAAAAGAATATTCCCAGACCAAATGAATATTTTATAACAACTTGCTTCTTGTGCAAAATTTATAAATATTACCCACAACTATAATATTATATCAAATTTACTCCATAATATTCAAAAATAATATTTATAAAAAATTCATCTTTATTTATAAAAGTTGGGGTCTTACAACAACTACATCGTTATTTGTAAAAACTCAAACTTATCATTTTCCTCATTCGACCATTTTTTGTTATAGGGCCCACAAATGGATGCGCATTCGTACGAATATTCCCCGACAACAAGAATATTCCAAGACCAAATGAATATTCCCCCGACAACAATGAATATTTTATAACCACTTTATTATTTTACAAAATTTGCACATTTCACCCATAACGAAAGTATTATCTCAAATTAACACCTTAGTATTCAAAATAATAATTAGAGAAAAATCAATTTTATTTATAAAAAGTTGGGGTCTTACAACCTCCCCTCCTTATAAAATTTCGTCTTCGAAATTGACGTACGTACCTGGTATTTCAAAAAGGTGAGAGTACCTCACTTTCATTTCTGATTCCAACTCCCAGGTCATTTGCTCAATAGCATGGTTCCTCCATAAAACCTTGACTTGTGGTATAACATTTGTGTGTAGGACATGCTACTTCCTATCCAAGATCTTGACAGGTACCTCCTCGTACATAAAATCTTCGGCTATCTCGTCTATTTCTAACTCAATAATGTGGTTTAGGTCTTTCACATATTTATGAAGCATAAATATGTGAAAAACATCATGTACACGAGACATGATTGGAGGTAATGCGAGTCTATAGGCCACATTTCCTATTCGGTCAAGAATCTCAAATGGACCAACAAATTGTGGATTGAGTTTTTCTCTCTTCCCAAATCTTGTAACTACTTTCCATGGAGCAATACGTAACAATACATGATGCCCAACATTAAATTCCATGTCCTTTCGATGAAGATACACATAACTCTTTTGTCGATCATGTGCCGTTTGTATACGCTGTCGGATCATTTGGATCTTCTATGTAGTCATACGTACCAATTCTGGTCCCAACAACATTTCTTCTCCCACCTCATCCCAGCATACTGGAGAGCAACACTTTCGTCTATACAATGCTTCAAATGGAGCCACACCTGTACTTGCCTGACAACTGTTGTTTTAGGAGAATTCCACCAATGGTAGGTACTTATCCCAACTCCCTTTGATATCTAGGAAACAGAGTCTTAATTGATCTTCAAGAGTTTGAATAGTCCTTTCCGATTGCCCATCCGTTTGAGGATGGTATGCCGAACTGAATCGTAAATCCGTACCCATAGCTTTCTGCAAGCTAACCCAAAATTGTGAAGTGAATCTTGGGTCACGATCCGAAACTATAGATACTGGCATGCCATGCAATCTCACAATCTCATTCACGTACATACGAGCAAGACGTTCAAGAGAATAAGTCTCCCGTATTGGCAAGAAATGAGCAGACTTGGTTACTCTATCAACAATAACCCAAATCACATCTATGCCTTGAGAAACCTTAGGAAGACCCGTAACGAAATCCATGGTAATGTGTTCCCACTTCCATTTTGGAATCTCAAGTGGTTTCAATAGACCCTTTGGCACTTGATGCTTCGATTTTACACGTTGACAAGTTAAACACCTCGAGATAAACTTCGCGATCTCTCTCTTCATATTGTTCCACCAAAATGTATGTCGATGATCATGATACATTTTGGTACTCCCAGAATGGATTGCAAATGGTGTGTTGTGTGCCTCCATCATGATTCTATGCTTTAAGTTAGAATCATTATGAATGCAAAGTCTGGAGTTGACTCGAAGTATTCCTTCTTCATCGATTTTTGCTTCTGGAATAACACCTTTTTGTACTTTCTTCTTCATACGTATCATCTCTGGGTCTATGGCTTGAGCAACTTTAACTTTATCTGTTGGAGAGTGCATATTTTGATTTGATATATAAAGTAAATGCTCATGATTATATGTAAAGTCCTTCAAGGAATAAATGTACAAGGACTTAGTGGTAGATCAAAATTGTTAGGTTGATCTAAGCTTTTAATGGTTATCATTCTGTAAATGGATGTATAGATAAAGAGATCAAAGATGTTAGGTTAATCTATATCTTGAAATTTAATAGATAGGCTTCAACAAGAATTATAGTCTATCGAGCTGATCAAGAGATTGCAGAAGCCAAGGCAGAATCGTAGAGCATCGAAGATCGCAGTGTGTCTGCCTTGAAGGGCCTCTCCATAAATCATAGAGTGGTCCAGACATTTGCCGGAGATAACTCAGAGATCGTAGTGTGCTATCAGAAATGTAGAGTCTACATTACAAGCAAGTGAAGATCGTAGTGTGTAAGTCCTTAAGAGAAATCATAGTGTTCTCGTTTGATAGCATCAGATCAAGCACCAAGGTGGCAAGACACCACGATCTGAATCGTAGAGTATCATCTGCCTATGTCAGAAGCATCGAGCCTTATCCTTTTTGTTTAAGGATAAATTCCAATAAATGTGGAATGACTTATAAACGTTGAAGTCCTCACCAGTCCCAATGTCACAAAAGATATCCTTAGTATACAACAAATGAAACTTATTGAAGAAGCTAAGGAAAGGACCATGGGTCAGAGAAAAACACCTTTTTAGGTGTTAGGTGAGAAAGCAGTTTGCTGTGTCAGTGGGCCAGCATGAAATTCAGAAGATGTGCAGAAAAGTCTCCATCAAAGTTCAGAAACGTCAAACGCATTTAATGCTTCAACGGATAGATTTCAAGGATCACATATATGCAAAACATCAAGAGATAATGTATGGGTAAACAAGCATTGAACAAAATGCTGAAGAACACTCAACGCTCAACTCTACGATCTGAGAAAAAGAGAAAGTTTGCTCAGCTAATCAGTTCTTTCGAACAAGTGCTTAACGGCAACTGAGTAGCACCAACCAAGAACTCAACAACTACCAATCAACTAAAGTAAGAGTTCCAAGTTAGAAGGACTTGAAGAGTTCTAAGTGAACTATGAAGAACCAAGTCTGCTGGACTTGAAGAGTTCAAGAGTGAACTAAGAAATTCCTAGACTGTTGGTCCAGAAGAAATATATGAGATTCAGAAAGTGTAAAAGATATCCTTAGTGGATTTCCTACTCGAGGAGTAGAAGAGTGGACTAGGAGCTTTAAGTGCTCTGAACCACTTAAAACTGCTGTGTCTCTTACATTCTTGCTATAACTGCTATAATTGCTATAACTGTTATAATTGCTTCATTCTCATTAACTTACCATATCTAAAAGGGAGATTAAACAAATCATAATTCCGTTGTGTTTTAATCATTATCAAACTAACAAAGTAAAACTAAAAGATTTTTAATATCTATTCAACCCCCCTTCTAGATAACTATTGTGCCTCCGGGAGCTAACAATTGGTATCAGAGCAGATTCTATTATATAGCCTACAAAGCTTAATTAGATCCAATGGCACACTTACCAAGCGAATCAAAGACTAGAGGAGGCAGCAAGCCACCTATGTGCAACAAAGATAAATTCTCTGCAAACATACATGGATTCAATAGATGAAGATCTATTTGAAACTGTTCAAAATGGGCCCTACGTTCCTACAAAGCTTGCACCAACTACAGACGATCCAAATAGAATACAGATCAAATTCAAAGGAGAATGGACATACAACGCGAAGAGAGCTATTCAACTCGACAAAAAGGCCAAGAACATTTTGTTTCAATCCTTAGAAGATGATCTGTTTGAAAATGTGGTCAACAGCAAAACAACAAAAAGGTTTGGGAAACACTGCTCATCATGCATGAAGGAACGGAAGAAGTCAAAGAAAATAAACAATCTCTCCTAACTCAGCAATATGAAATGTTTGCACACGTTCAAGGAGAGAACGTCACTGCCACCTACGAGAGATTCAATGTTCTGCTCAACTCTCTACGAGCCTATGGAAAGATCTATACAAATAAAGATCTAATCATAAAGTTCATGAGAGCCTTACCAAGTAAGTGGGATGCCAAAACCACTGCTATTAGAGAGTCAAAGAATCTCCATGAGATGACTTTTCAACAGTTATATGGCAACCTTCTTACATACGAACTGGAGCTGACTCAACGAGCAAAAACTTTATCCGAAGGAAGAAATAAGGATAAGGGGGTTGCTCTCAAAGAAACTGAAAGCACCTCCAAGGTCAACACTGAAATTGACTCTAATTATGATGAAGATGATGATGAGGACTTTGCAATGCTGATGAAGAGACTCAGAAGGTTCATGCGTCAAGGCAAAACTAGTAAGCCAAAGAAAGTCAGCAACTACATCAGCCAAAAGCAATAGAATGATCTATGCTACAATTGCAAGAAACCTGGCCATGTTATTGCTAACTACAACAAACCTCTCAGAGAAGAACTAAAGAAGAAATCACATTCAAAGAAGGAATACAATGGCAACAAAAGGCCTTAGAAGAGAGACAAAAGCCTTGTAGCTGGAGGATCGTGGAGTGACTCAGACAATGACTCAACTCCTGAATCTAGAGATGACGAAGATCCTCAAATAGCAAGTCTTTGCCTGATGGCCAAGAATGCAAAGGACAAACATAACTCTAACATACATGAAGTAAGTATAGATGAGGTATTTGACTTCAATTCTCCTGATGTAGACATTGATGATTTAAGAACTGCACTGCATGGCATAACATCTGATCTGTATCAATACATGAAATGGTTTAGAGTTCTATCTAAGGACTATTCACTTATTCAAAAGGAGAAAGAGAAAGTTCAAGAAGAACTGGAAACAGCCCTTCTAAGTACTGACTCTCTCTCTAAATTTGAAGCTGAAAATAAGCTCTTAAAATAGACCAATGAGCTCAATGCATAAAGAGAGTCAAGTCTAACCTCTAAAATTGAGGAACTAGAAAAGACAATCTCTACATGGAATAAATCCTCTTCATCCATGGACTCCCTAATCTCTAGCTAGAGAAGTGTCTCTGACAGAACAGGTTTAGGCTTTGGGGAATCTACCTCAGAGCCATGTGTGGAAAAGGTAAATGAAACTAGCACTAGTAATGCCTCAAGTTTTAGTAGAGGCATTATATTTGTGAAATCCTCATAGAAGGATGAGCCAGTCAAACCCTGCTCTGCTGATTCAATCCATATTTCAAAGGAGTAATCGATCTCATGCTGGCCTGGGTTTTAGAAAAGAGAAGAGTAACCCAGCCACTACTCACCAACCTCGAAGGATCGTAGAGTCAAGTAAGACCAACTCTACGAACCAACTGGGAAGGTACAGTAGAGGTAAGGTACACTCTTCACAAATCATGAAACATAAAGACACATGGAAGAAGGAAAATCAGCTTAACAGAAGGATGACTAAAGATCCACAAAAGTCCAAATGGAAGAAAAATTCTCTCACACACACACAAACATGCATCATATTAGATGTTTTGTGTCCTATAAAGTTGGTCACAAGGCTGCAAAGTGCTATTATAATTCCATGCATGTGAGACTCAAAATCAAGCAGATTTGGGTCCCCAAGGGTACTAACAAAGTAGGACCCATGCAAGTATGGGTACTAAAATGAAGGTTTAATGTTACCACAGGAAAAGAGCTCCACGATCACCACCTGGTATCTGGACGGTGGATGCTCAAGGCACATGACTGGAAACAAAGCCCTTCTGCCTAACTACATAGAGAAGGAGGGTCCCTAAGTCATCTTTGGAGACAACGGCTTTGGCAAGACAAGAGGATATGGCTCAGCTGGAAATGGTGCATTATCCTTCAGTAAAGTGGCCTATGTGGAAGGACTACAACACAATCTTCTAAGCATTAGCCAACTCTGCGACAAGGGTCATGAAGTAACATTCCTCAACAATCAATGTCAAGTCCGAGACCTGAAGACATCTGCAATAAAGTTAACCAGAACAAGAGAAATGTCTACACAGTAAATCTTGGACAACTAAGCTCAGACGAGACAATATGCTTTCTGGCTAAAGCATCTGAAGAAATGAGCTGGTTATGGCATCGAAGACTATCTCATCTCAACTTCAAGAGCATGTCCAAACTAGCCTCAAAAGATCTAGTTGCAGGCTTACCTAAGTTTAGCTTCGTTAAAGAAAGGCCGTGCAATGCCTGTTAGATTGGAAAGCAGACCAGAAGCTCATTCAAGAGTAAAACTGGCAACTCAATTGACAAGCCCCTGCAGTTGCTCCACATGGATCTATTTAGGCCAATTCCAACAACGAGCCTCGAAGGGAAGAGATACTCACTGGTCATAGTCGACGATTACACCAGCTTCACATGGGTGTTCTTTCTAACCTCAAAGGATGAAACAAGCTCCCAACTGATCAAGATGTTCAGACTAGTGATGGACGAGAAAGGGGAGAAAATTAAGGCTATAAGGAGTGATCGTGGCAGAGAATTCTACTTCTCAGAAATGGACCAGTTCTACAAAGATAATGACATCAGTCATAACTTCTCAGCTCCACGAACTCCTCAACAAAATGGAGTAGCTGAGAGAAAGAATATGACGTTAATAGAGGCTGGAAGAACTCTACTAGCAGCAGCCCATCTACCTAAATACTTCTGGGCAGAAGCTGTCAACACTGCATGCTACACTCAAAATAGTTCACTCATACACTCTTCAATTAAGAAGACTCCCTACGAACTGTGGAAAGGAAGAAAGCCAAGTGTCAACTACTTTCATGTATTCGGCTGTGCACGCTACATTCTCAACAATGGAAAACAATATATGAAAAGATTTCAACCCAAGTCAGACGAAGGAATCTTTCATGGATATGCCACAGACAGTAAGCCCTACACAATGTTCAACAAGAAGTCACTAAACGTTGAAGTCTCGATTCACATCATCTTTGATGAGACATACTTAGACAAAACAGTGTTGCAAGACACTACGATCGACAGTTCAGACACTACGAACGAGGTCATTGAGCTCAACACTACAATTGTAGTTCCAGATAGTGAAATCATTGTGCAAGGAAATGAGATCGTAGAGAGGCCTATGCAAGACAACGAACCTCCACACCAAGAAGCAGATATAGATCTTGAAAACCTCAGACAAGAAGGCCTCAGGACATATGTCCCAACAGGAAGGAGATGGGCAAGAGATTACACTCAAGACTTAATCATTGGAGATCCGAGTGCAAGAGTCAAAACAAGAGCTGCCTCCCAAAATGAATGTTTCTATCTAAGCTTCTTGTCACAAATGGAACTTAAGAAGATAGAGGATGCTATGGAAGACTCCAGCTAGATAGAAGCCATGCAGGAAGAACTTAATCAGTTCGAAAGAAGCAAAGTATGGAGATTGGTACCAAGACCAAAGAATCATCCTGTCATTGGAACCAAGTGAGTCTTCAGAAATAAGATGGATGAAGATGGAGTAATAATCATGAATAAGGTAAGACTAGTGGCCAAGGGCTACTCTCAGGAAGAAGGCATTGACTACGATGATTCATTTGCACCTGTTGCCAGGCTAGAAGCCATCAGAATATTCATTGCCTTTGCTGCTCACATGAAATTCAAGGTCTTTCAGATAGATGTCAAAAGTGCATTCCTGAATGGTGAACTTCAAGAAGATGTCAATGTAGAGCAACCTCCAGGTTTCATCAATCCATCTCTTTCTAATTATGTTTATAGATTAGACAAAGCCTTATATGGTCTTAAACAAGCACCTAGAGCATGGTTTAAAACACTAACTAACTTTCTTATCGAAAATGGGTTCACTAGAGGTAGAGTAGATACCACAATATTTCTTAAAAAGCATAAAGACAAAGTCTTATTAGTTCAAATATATATTGATGACATTATTTTTGGATCTACTGATGAAAAGTTATGCAAGAGATTCTCCAAGCTTATGCAGAGCAAGTTTGAAATGAGCATGATGGGTGAGCTGAATTTCTTCCTTGGACTATAAGTAAAGTAGACTGATGAAGGAATCTTCATAAACCAAGCCAAGTACACTAAAGATTTACTTAAGAAGTATGGCATAGAATCAGCATCTCCCATGAAAACCCCAATTGCTTCTGCAACCAAGCTTGACAAAGATGAAAAAGGTAAAAGTATTGATATTACTTAATACAGAGGTATGATAGTCTCTCTTCTATATCTAACTGCCAGTAGACCAGACATAATGTTTGCAACATGCATATGTGCTAGATTTCAAGCTAATCCGAAGGATAACTATTGTAAAGAGGATTTTCAGGTATCTCAAGGGTACACCTCACTTGGGGCTTTGGTATCCCAAGGAGTCGTCATTTGAACTAACAGGATACACAGATGCTGATTTTGCAGGCTGCAAAATAGATAGAAAGAGTACCAGTGGCACCTGTCAGTTGCTAGGATACAAATTTGTGTCCTGGTTTAGCAAAAAGCAAAACTCAGTATCTACTTTAACTGCAGAAGCTGAATACATTTCTGCTGGAAGCTACTGTGCTCAGATCCTATGAATGAGAAATCAGCTAGCAGACTACGGGTTTGAATTCAAATCCATACTTGTTCACTGTGATAACACAATTGCTATAACAATAACTCATAATCCTGTCATGCATTCTAGGACTAAGCATATAGAAATAAGGTATCATTTCATTAGGGATCATGTGAAAAATGGAACCATATCTCTAAAATATATCCCAACTGAAAATTAACTTGTTGATGTCTTTACAAAGCCTCTAGATGAATCCAGGTTTAACAAGTTGATATGTGAGCTAGGCATGCTTAATCTACAACCATAAAATATATGCTCTAGTTTGTGCTAACCATACAGATATAAAGGCTATGTTTGAAATCGTAGACATGATCAAATGAAGTCCACGATCATAGAGTTGCAGAGATATGAAAGACAACGATCGCAATACAGACTCAACGATCACAGTGCAGACTCAACGATGGAAGAGGCCTATCAACAAAATAAAGGAGCATCCTGTGATGATAAAGCAATCTCTTTGTTAAGCGCCTTAGGAACAAACCTAACCCTTGATTCACTCTATGAGGTTGGTCCTTCATGAGTAACCTTAAACCGAGAAGAATGCTAAGTCAAAAGTCCATCACAAGGACCCGAGTAGACTCGACGATCACAGTTCAGACTCAACGATTGCTGAGCAGACACGATGATTGTTGAACAGACATGACGATTGTTGAGCAGACACGATGATCACAGTTCAGACTCGCCGATTGCAGTTCAGACTCGACGATTACTGAACAGACTCGACGAGCGCAAACAGACTCAACAATCACAAAGGCTACCTCAACGATCGTAGTCCTCCCAAAGGACACATCAACTCAGAAGGAGTTAAGGGCAAATCAGTATAATCCTCCTCAGTCTAATTCGTAGATCTAAGCAGAATTTGACACCTGCCCTAGTAAGCGAAATGGAGAGAGGGAAGTTACAAGTACAGTTTGAAAATGCCTTTTTGAAATTAGAAGTTCAGAAAGCTTATCTCTCTCTTTCTCTCTACAAGCAGAAACCCTAACTCTTAAGAAAGCTCAAACAACCATACTCCTTACAAAGAAATCAATGGCAGCCTCCAATGTCATCTCTAGCTACAGACTCTGTTTCGATGAGTTCAAAACAGCTGAACCCAAATTTCACAAAACTCTATCATTGATAAAGAAGGCTGGTCTCGAAGAGGCTCTGGGTACAAGCACATGGATCTACCCGAAGCTAATAAAAGAATTCTACAAGAATGGTGAGTTCAAGAACGACGTCATCACTACGAGGGTTAAGGACATGGAAATCAAGCTCAAGGCTGAGGACATAAACCTAGCCCTAGGTTTCAAACTTAAAAGGATGCATCACAAGAAATTCCCTACTATCAAAGGATACAAGAAGAAGGAGTTTCCTCAGAGGTACGAATTTCTGGCAGAAATTGTTGGAAAATGCATATACTGCAAGAGCTCAGGCCACAATTCTGTAAATGAAGTGCAACTCAAGCTCATGACAACCATCAGTTATGGGATACAACTTAACTATGGAGCCCTGCTGCTTGAATGGATTGTGAAGTGGATTCTCAGCTCGAAGAAGTCAAAGAGCTCTGGAAAGATGCTCTACGGGCGATTCATCAGTATCATCCTATAATCTGCTTTGGGTGATAAGATTGGGGATGATGAAGGAGAATCAATCAATCCGAATAGACGAATGACCCAACAACTGTTCGAGAACTGGAAAAGGAATCCAACTGAGAATGTACGAATGATGTCTGAGTCCTGTGGTAGGACTGCTGATGCAAAGGAGTCAGCGATTCCTGGAAACATGTCTGTGGTCAAGGAGACTGAAGAAGATGAAGAAGAAACCAATAAGGAAGAACCCACTGCTCTGGTCAGAAAAAGCAAGGGCAAGAGAAAGCTAAAGGCTAGAATGACAGAAGAACCCCAGGGATCAACCACTGATATACCTGTAGAGTCTTCTGACATTGAAACTCTGAGGATCTTAAGAAGAAAAGAACACCAGGCTGAGGCAGATGAAGACAGAGCTACCATCTCACAGCTGCTGAAGAAGAATAAAAATAGTCACAAGTCCAAGAGGCCATCGTAGAAACCAGACTGAACACCTCGACCAAGGAAGTTGATGCACCAGATATTCTGGCTGATCAACAGGACAGCGCTGAAGCTGAAGAAAGTCCTGAGGCTGTGGCTCAACCTAGAAAACCAAGACGAAAATTGGTCAAAAAGTACATCCTTGTCAATGAAGGAGTACTCAAAAAGGTAGACCAAAAGATAGCCACTGAGAAGGGGCTATCCGAAGCAAGATAGAAGAACAATGTTCAAGATGAGGGGGAGCCACCTCAAGTTATCACTATAGAAAATGCTCCAGCTGAGGGGGAGCTTCATGAATCTCTCACCCTAGAAAGTGCTCGAACTGAGGGGGAGCCACTGGAAATGCAAATGGATGATCATGTTGAGGGGTAGCCTCATGATATCACCATGACAGAAGAAGCTGCTCATGCAGAAAATGAGAGAGAACAAGAGAAAGAACAAAAAAAAGTCATTGATGTAGTGGAATCCTTGAACGAAGACAGAGAAGAGGACGAAGATAATGAGGTCGAGATCATAGCTGTGGGCTAGGATGAGTATAGGAAATCCAACTACGATCAGCTGTTCTCCTATCTACCCATGATGCCTTTTCATCAAGCTCAAATTCTAAACTCCTGGAATCACATGTTTTGGAGCTTCAAAGAATATCCAGCCATCTCTGTGCTAGCTCATGGATTTCCAGGCAGCTTCAACTTTGCCAAACAACTAATCACAAATGGTCCCTCTTCAAACATTATGCATAAGGTATTATCTATCCCAACCTTATTCAGAGTTAATCATTATCCACTATCCTTTTTAGTCAATTTTATGAATTTCCAAGCTGGTTGGAAGTGGTCCTCAATCAACTAAGTCAATTCCCAGTTACAGAATCCCAAAATTCTGTAACTGATGAACCAAATATGCCCAACTTCATATTGATCCAAAGTCCTCTCATCTCTACGATTATTGACTCTAGCCCCATCGTAGAGTCCCACTCTTAATTTGTAGAGCCACCTACTCCAGACACCCAACCACAAGCCCCTCCATCAGATATTCCCTCTTCGTCCATAAATGAATACATCAACATTGATCTTGCCCTCTACTCCTTGTAAGATCAATACAAGAGAACACCCCCTCCACACATTCCACAACTCAATGAACTCCTTTCAGATCTGCCCACCAAATCTGAGTTATTCGAAGTGTCAAATAAAGTTATTAAGGATATCAATGACAGTCTTGAAGCTCGCACATAACTTATTTAACTAAGATTGACTAAAATGATCACGGCTGCCAATGCTCTCCCCAGCACCCTAAGCTATGAGCTCACAAAGAAGCATAGGGAGATCATAAAAGAAATGGTAAAGAGCATAAATGACCGGGATTAGATACACTTTCAAGCAGGTAAAATACACCAGAATGCTGTTCTCATCTTACAGATGACTTAAGAAACCCAGAACAAGCTTATGTTGGAAAGCATCATCAATCTATAAACTACCTAAAACAGCCATCTCGGACCATCACTCCATTCCCCGACTAGTCCCGGCTATGTTCTCATCTCCTGAAGAGAATAATGAAAGCAAAAGGGTGAGCTCAACTAGCCTAATAAGAAATATTATGACTAAGATAATGCATAATAAGTTATCGCTAGCCTTCAACAATGTTAAACTGATAGAATATAATAGTCAACAAGTTTAACTGCAACGGAACAAGTAATCCATTAGAAGAGTCAAGTAGAGCATGATATCTACTATCTTCTATGATTTAAAAAGGTTTTCATCAACTTTATCGCTGAGACTCAGCTTAATAAATAAATAACATTATCGAATCATCCCTGCACTACGGGCTAAGGATATTCATGTAATCATCAATGGTTATGATTATACCGAATAATCCCTGGTCATAATCATTCCAAAAATTGTCCATCAATGCATTACAGGCCAATGAGGATTTTTACCACATCATTTGTAACATTATGGGTCATGATTATACCGAATGATCCCGGGTTATAATCATACCAATCAACAGTCCATCTATGCACGTAAGCCAAAGATGACTTTCATCTCAATATAAGCATGATGATGATGACAATGATATAAGATTTTAATTAAAATAAAGCACATAATAAATTTTAAAGATTATTTAATTTATCTAGAATTTAATAATATCCAAATTGTCAACATGATACTGCTTTGTGGAGTAAAATTCAAGAATAATATCCATGTTATAAAAATAATTTGGACAGAAAAGAAATAAATTTTTCGATGAATAGTACCCCGTGAATAGTACTTCGGGAATAGTACCCCGTGAATAGTACCCCGGCATGAAAAGTGCCTCGAATACCCGATTGATTAATATTTAAGTGAATAGTAACTGGGTGAATAGTAACCCATGAATAATAACTCTTGAATTGTACCCCGACATAAAAAGTGCCCCGAATACCGAGTGAATAATATTTTAGTGAATAGTAACCGGGTGAATGGTAACCTGTGAATAGTACCCCCGTGAAAATATTTATATTTAATAAGAAAGTTCAGATCAATATTCCAACGAAACGATACTGGATGAAGCGCAAAACTCAAGGATATTCCACTAATTTCAAGGATTATAGAAGCAATACTTACCATAGTAAGTTTAGATTTAAGAATATGAGAAGAAATAACATACGAAATTGCAAATGAATTTTCACCCGTCATACGGTACGTAATCCGCATAAACAGGTTATTCTGACATATTAAAGGATGAATACGAAAAAAAATAGTATTCCTTATGAATATGAAAAAAATAATACCCCTTACCTTAGTAGATGACTAGATACTGCAACAGTGAAGTAGCAGAATACTCTTCTTCTTGCTCTCTATAGTTTCTCTCTCTATAGTTTCTCTTGTGAGTCTTAGTGAATTAGTGATAATGAAAGAAGAATTAAGCTTCAATTTATAGGAGAAATTACTAAATATTAACTAATTCATGAACGGTCCAAATTGATTTACTATTAGAAGGAACGGTCCAAATTGATTACTATTAAAACCACAACCGACGGTCCAGATTGATTTACTTTTACAACCACCACCGACGGTCCTGATTGATTTACTTTTAAAACCACCACTAACGGTCCAGATTGATTTACTATTAAAACCACCACCGACGGTCCAGATTAATTTACTATTAAAACCACCATCGACGGTCCAGATTGATTTACTATTAAAACCACCACCAATGGTCCAGATTGATTTAATTTATTATACTTTAGTACCCATAAAGTTTTCCAAGTTTGCATTATTCCCCTCTAACTTTTGTAATTCACTAATCTTCAATAAACACAGTCTTAATACTTCAACAATTATTCATCATTAATATTATAACTCACAATATTTAACAACTAGATCATTCCCAGGAAAGAGGGGGCTTTCCGATAAGAATTTCTCCCTATTGGCGTGCAATTAGGTGACCAAACCTCTCCTCGACATAACTTTCTAGACATTGTCAATATTGCAAATAATAATATGAATAACTTTATCGTCTCAATTATTAATTTAATAATATAAAATATTATGCAGATGATATTGTGACAATAATTGAATCAAATAACGTGAGATACTATGCAACAATTACTGTAGCAATAATTGAGTAAACTGAGTGGCTTCTTACGTAAGCATCAATAATCAATACCGTGTGCTACTATGCAATCACGCGTATTCTCGTACTTTTTTACCAACCGAAAGTAGTTCAACGAGTTAACGGTAAAACTTTTGCCATTATTTTTATAAAGATATTTACATGCTTTTAACTCCGATAATAATTTCATTGTGGGGTCTACTAATGATTGTGTCGTCGTATTTAATATTTTCATTTAAGCGAATATTCCCACCAATCGAATATTTTATAACAACTTGCATACTTTGCAAAATTTATAAATATTACCCACAACTATAACATTATATCAAAACCACACCATAATATTCAAAAATATATTTCGAGAAAAATTTATCTTTATTTATGAAAGTTGGGGTCTTACAACCTCCCATTCTTAGGAAATTTTGTCCTCGAAATTAGGGTACATACCTGGTATGTCTAAGAGGTGAGGATACTTTGATTTCATTTCAGATTCTAACTCCCAGTTCATTTCCTCAACGTCATGGTTTTTCCACAAAACTTTGACTTGAGGTATAACCTTGGAGCGTAGAATATGCTCCTTCTTATCCAAGATTTTAACAGGTACCTCTTCATACGTTAAATCTTTCGCTATTTCATCCGGTTCTAACTCAATAATGTGGTTTGGGTCTTCCACATATTTACGTAACATAGATATGTGAAAAAACATTATGAACACGAGACATACTTGATGGTAAGACGAGTCTATAAGCCACAGTTTCTACTCGATCTAGGATTTCGAATGACCCAATGAATCGAGGATTGAGCTTTCCTCTCTTTCCAAATCTTGTAACTCCTTTCCATGGAGCAACATGTATCGCCCCCAAAACAGATATACATCACCCATCTTGAGTCGCCAGATACAAGGTACTGAATACAAATGCAACTTAATTATACAACAGTCATGTAAAATACGACAAAACATAGGCTGTTAGTTTTAATACAAATATTTTCATCTAGATAATATCCACACTCAATGGAGTTTTCATTATATTTATTATCACACTATTTCACAGATTAGTGAGGACTACTAATGCACCATCTAGGACCATCACTCTGTTCCCCGACTAGTCCTAGCTACGTTCTCATTTCCTTAAGAGAATAGTGAAAGAAAGGGTGAGCTCAACTAGCCCAATAAGAAATATTATGACTAAGATAATGCAGAATAAATTATCATTAGCCTTCAACAATGTTAAACTGATAGAATATAATAGACAACAAGTTTAACTGCAGCGGATCAAGCAATCCATTAGAAGAGTCAAGTAAGGTATAAAATCAAATATCTTTTATGATTTAAAAAGTTTTTCATTAACTTTATCGCTGAGACTCAGCTTAATAATTAAAATCGAATCATCCCTGCTCCACGACCAAGGATATTCATGTAATCATCAATGGTCATGACTATACCGAATAATCCCTGGTTATAATCATACCAACAACTGTCCACCAATGAACTACAGGCCAATGAGGACTTTTACCACATCATTCGTCACATTACGGTCATGATTATACCGAATAATCCCTAGTCAAAATCATACCAAGTCAATCTATGCACATAAGCCAAAAATTACTTTGAACATAATATAAGCATGATGATGATGACAATTCAATAAAACAAGTTCAAGAATAAATTTTAAAGATTTATAAGTTAATTTATCCTGAACTCAATAACGTCCAAATTGTCAACATGATACTGCTTTGCGGAGTAAAATTCAAGAATGCTCAGAAGAATATTTCCATGAAAAGATACTGGATGAAGCGCACATATCAAGGATATTTCACTAATTTCATGGAGTA